>CM038702.1:24844348-25221848 GCA_021613375.1 Megaleporinus macrocephalus
CTGCTTTGGCAGTAGTGGTGGTGGTTGGCAGTGGTTGGTCAGGCTTGGCTGCCATTATAGTGAGCCTCACTGTAAGACTCAGAATTCACCTCATGCTTTCGTAGCATTATGAATGGCGGCGTGACACACTTGTGAAAGCAGAACCATGTCTGCACAGCTCGAAGAGTCTGAGTTCGCATCCTCGTGTTAAGAATGTTTCTGGCCTAAAGGTAGACTACGCACAGAGAGGTGGTTCTTGTATGTACTGTGAAATCTAATCCTGCCGGCACCATTGCCTGCAGCTGTTAATGAGACTAAACTAAAATTCTTGCTTAAAGTCTTGAGCTGATCTTTTACCCAGGATGGTGACTGCAGCCTGAACTTAGGCTCAGTTCCCACAGCCTTGAGACTCATCTTGGCCTTGCGTGCATTAACTTGTGAACTTTTCTGTCTAGCTAGCTAGCTTCCAACATGGATCAGAACAGATTTAAATAAATAAAATAAATGCAATGCCCAACTACACATTATTTTTATGTATGTGTTCTTGTGATGTTCATACGAAAGATAGAGGCCGCATGCATGAAGTGTGAGATTTTTATCATCATGGTATGATACTGCAAATCACAGTTGAGTGAAGGCGGGCTGCCTCTAGTACTACACAGTTTTAGGTGAGAAAAGAGTATTATCTCTTATATTATATAAGAGATATAATATAATCTCTTATATTCTATGTCCTGGCATAAGAAAGCATGGGAACCTCTGCATTCAGATCTTTAACAAGTTTTAAAACCAAGTCAGACATACACTTGGATCATGACATAAGTAGCGACTTAGAAATACATATATGAGGATGAAAGAGGATGCCATTCCATTGGACAAATAAAAGACTAGAGTTCTGCTTCCTGAATAAAACTAATCTTATTTAAATGTTTATCCTATTTAAACAGTGCACTGTTACTATATTCCACTGAATAGAGTCCATAGAATTCATACAATCTAAATGTGTGGGCGGCTGTGTGTTGCAGGCCATGCAGAGGGAAGGAAAGGACATCAACATAAAGGAGGTGATGGACCGCTGGACGCTGCAGATGGGCTACCCTGTGGTCACCATCAGTAAGAATGACAGTTTGGACAACACAGTGACCATCACCCAGGAACACTTTGTCTATGACATTGATGCCAAACTCCGCGACCCTGACCTTTTCAACAAAAGGTATAGCATGCCAAGCTCTAACATTATTTCTTTCAGTTCTATAGAAAGAAGTGTGTGACATTTTGTTGATTTTGTTCTCTCTATGTGGCGGTTGCATTTGTCCTGTAACTGCCCTCAAAGTTCAGTCCAGAGGATTTGCAGAACTGCACACTTTAACCTTTAGAAGTTTTTGTTGATAACAAAGGAATGTTGAAATTGACGACTGTGGTGTGTACAGCCTTCATCATCAAGTCAGAGGTGCAGGCACAGATCTCCTAATACAGAATGTAAATGATCTTGTATTACTATATATTTAATAATAAAATGGTGTAATTACATTTAAGTTTTACTGCAAAATCATTGTTAAAACTCTGGGCATGCTTGAGCAGGAAGGGCATTCAAGCATGCAGTGCCCAGAGCAAGATTTTAGCCTGTGATTAATGTAACTGAGAAAAAAATGTGCTATAGGTCTCTCTTTCGTGGCCACGGCTGACCCTGGTCTCTGTTTTTGGCTGTTTAAAAGAGTGCCACTGGAGCTCTGTGAGAGAGTCCAGCTTGTCAGAGATCCCTGCCCACCGGTCCTTTGATGATGAACTTTGATCAAGCTTATAGCAGCCTGAGAGGAAAAGAGAGAAAAAGAAAAGTGGTGCTAATGGAGAGACGATGAGGTCAAGAAAGAATAAAAAAGGGAAGCACAGACAAATCCAGCTGTTATCATTTCTGAAAAAAAGTGGAAAATAAGAGGGCGACGTGGAACGGAGTACAAAAGAACGGGCAGTTATGGAGAGAGCCTTAGGAAATGAAAGACTGAAATGTAGGTCGATCTCATAAGAACTGTTCAACCCCGGCAGTATCCTCTGTCAGCTGGCCTGGCTGGATTGTGGAAGAGCTTGAACCCAACAAAACCTGAGCATCCACAGGTTTATTGTCTCTCTCTCTCTCTCTCTCTCTCTCGGCATATGCATGAGTATGCATTCCAGTTTTTAGTTTTGCGTACAATTCCATACATATGGGGAACGAAACCTTGTTGTGACACGACAGCTCTGTGTGACATGTCTGGTGTATGCTGGCCTTTAGTGTCAGGTTTGGATGGAATTTTGTTGACTTGGATGGGAGGTTATCAGGCCACAGTCTGACTCATTTAGGAATTTTATCAGCATTCAGTCAGAGTTAAACAAAATTTTGTCTACAGTCGGGTCTACAATTAGATTGAGACAGAGTTTTGTCTTGTTTGTTTTCAGTGCTTAATTTCAAAGTTCTCATATTTCAGGTACCTGTGTTCCAGAACTTATTTATGTGGATCCACCACCTCTTTGACGTCTTTTTTTTGTAGGACACCAAAAGCTATTCGTCCAGTGGCATCTCTGAGATTTTATGGTTGCAGCTCCTTATTGCAGTCATTAAAGCTAAGATTATTTTATTGTATCTATTGCTACTATGTTAGATGGACACTTGAAGCACTGCCACTTGCTGGATCACACCACCTTTAGTGTTCCATTACCTGATGTTTTACAAATTAAACTGGTTGGACTACAGTAAAGATTGGACAAAATCAGTCAGGATAGGGATTCTGTGGGGCGACAGTCACGCTCGGACGGACTGCTCTCAGCTTTTCAAGGTTTGAAAAGAGTTTTTAGGGCTTAAACATTTTACATTCGGGTATAGGTGGAATTTGGTGAAAATTCAGAAGCTGCAGTCAGATTTGAATGGAATTCTGTTGGCGACAATTGAGTTTGGATGGTATTTTGTTAAAATGAAAATGTTTATTTGGAACTTTCTGAAGTTGAGCCTAGCCTACAGATAAGTTCAAGACAAGACAAGATTTGCTGCGTTGAGGCAGTTGGACCACAGTAGTTGGATTCATATATGAATTTGTGCAGTTTCTATCATGTTGCGACAGTATTTATTTGTTCTGTAATTTGGATAGTTTGGAGATTGGATTCAAAACTTTTCTCAGGCTGGACTTAAGCAAGAAATGTTCTTGAGCTTTTTTCATGTACAGTTCCAAAACTCTCGAGATATAAAAAAGCTATAAAATTGCAAGATAAATCCTCAAGCAATATCCTCTACACCTTTGGCCAGAATGGGATAGCGGGCAGCATGAAAACACGTGTTAAAGCCTTTTATCTGGTCGATAGAGAACTACCTTGGCAGCACTGAAACATGAAGAGCAGCAATCTTGTCTTACCAGGCGGTGCTTACAGCAAGCCTACAAACACCAGCCCATCATTGTTTAGGCTCAGCATTTATTACTTATTTGACCTGTGCTGACCTTTCACCTCCAGTACCCTCTGGCATGCTGTGGCGTTTTGCTGAGGAGGAATGGTCCTGCCACCTGCAGACAGATTAGTTTTAGCGCTCATTAAGGTACCATGAATAATTCAGCATGGCTTCCGAGCCTACTCAGAAAGCCTCCTTTTCTTATTTAAGCCTAAATGCTGCCAGCAACACATAACAGCCTGAGAATGTTAATGCTCAGCTCTCTGTTGGAGTTTGCATAGGTGATGTATTGTAGAGTAGCGCTGCCCTTGCAGAGACCCAACAGAACTAAGTGCCTTTGATTAGAGTGAGTGAAATAATATAGGGAACCCCTTGTAATGTAAATATAGCAGCAGGTAAATAAACACAGGAGTCTCCTCTCCTCTCCTGTAGCACCACCTTGTTGGTGTACAGTTAGAGACTATAGCTTCATAGTTTGTGTTAGTTTGCATAGTTTGGCATCCTCTAGCTGTTTATCAGTGGTCAGTTTCTGATCACAGAGTTGGTCTTGGCCATACACCCACCAAAAATATCCAGCCAATTTCTATCTAGCAGTGACACTGACGTGTCTAAAAACCCCAGCAGCACCACTGTGTTTGATAACGCTCGTTCTAGCACCACAGAAGTACAAGGTGGGTGTTTCTAATAAAGTGGCCAGTGAGTGGAACTACAAGGTAGGTGTTTCTAATAAAGTGGCCAGTGAGTGAAAGTGCAAGCTGGGTGTTTCTAATAAAGTGGCCAGTGAGTGGAAGTACAAGGTGGGTGTTTTTAATAAAGTGGCCAGTGAGTGGAAGTACAAGGTGGGTGTTTCTAATAAAGTGGCCAGTCAGTGGAGGTACAAGCTGGGTTTTCTAATAAAGTGGCCAGTGAATGGAAGTACAAGGTAGGTGTCTCTAATAAAGTGACCAGTGAGTGGAAGTACAAGGAGCGTGTTTCTAATAAAGTGGCCAGTGAGTGGAAGTACAAGGAGGGTGTTTCTAATAAAGTGGCCAGTGAGTGGAAGTACAAAATAGGTGTTTTTAATAAAATGGCTAGTGAGTGGAAGTATAAGGTAGGTGTTTCCAATAAGGTGGCCAGTGAGTGGAAGTACAAGGTGGGTGTTTCTAATAAAGTGGCCAGTGAGTGGAAGTACAAGGTGGGTGTTTCTAATAAAGTGGCCAGTGAGTGGACGTACAAGCTGGGTGTTTCTGATAAAGTGGCCAGTGAGTGGACGTACAAGCTGGGTGTTTCTGATAAAGTGTATTAGTTCAGCTTGTAACTGCTGTTTGTTCTGAATATGTTTAGAAAAGCTCAGCAGCTTTTTCTTCTCTGCCACACTCCACCTGATAAACACACCACTGAGGCGCTCACGGCGACAGACTCTTGCACATTTGTGGGTGTAAAAGTAACAATGCAGTTTTGTTTTCCTCTCAGCAACTAGAGAAGCATATGTGGTAGTTACATTATCTGGATACGGGTGGTGAACTGAACAGCTGGTGAGAACGCAACGTGATAGTCAGGCTGGTTTCTTGTGCTGACACTAGACAGGAGAAAATTGCACGCTTGCTTATTTAAAGGAGACACCAGGGAGGGGAGGTACAAAGTGTTTTGATTGCTCTTTATTTTAAGGTCTGCCTCCCACCAATTACTATAATGGCAAGCAATTTATAATAACATTGTAAATGCAAACGCACACTTCATAAGGAAATATAGAGGTGTGGTATAAATATATTTTTATGTGTTAATTAAGTCCGCTGAGATCTTCTGTGAGTTCTGTAAAAAGTTTTTGTTCATGCTGATTTATTGTAATGTGTCAGTTGAAAGCATACAGGAATATCTTTATGTGACATCTTAGTCAATAATATTTACAGTGACCAGACATAATAGTAAATACTAGTAAATGGCCACATTTCAGTTGTAAGCATACTCATACATGTCCTGGGTTTTTCACTTTATATTAGTGTTCAGGCTGCCTTATAACATTTTTAAAAATAAGTAAGTAAATCCTTCCCTTCGTTATGCATGTAGTTGATTTCAGGGTCACTACAATAGTGTTGCTGTTGTTGAATGCTACAGTAATGTTGAACACTGCATGATAATTTCCGGTACCGCTGTTTGTTTTCGCAGATGTGCAAACTGAGGAAAATGAAAGAAATCAGGGCTCACAAATTTAATGAACAAGCTAAAATCTAGCTCTTTATCAATTGTCTTAATCAGATTCCTAGACCTTACTCCGATCTAAGAACTCAGATAAGTATAAATGCATTCAGTGTGGTAACCAGACCTCATAAACAAATGACAACTAACTATATAATCATTAAACCACAGTGTTTGAAAGTGTAATAAGAAGTTATTGATGCCTGTAAAGCACAAGGTAGTTAACTCAAGTGAGCTGAACAATGGTAGTCAAAACACTTGTTTAGCAGTAATGGTATACATTTTTTAGCCATCATTTTCCCTAAACAAATTTAATAATTTGTGACATTATTCGTATGAAAAAATTATATATATAGTACATTTTTTAATGAAAAAACATTTTATTTAAATAAGGCAACTTTACAAAAAGATGTTGATTGTCCAAACCTCATGTGGCCTTCAGATTAGCTCAAGAACAGTTCGCATAGACCTTCATGGAGTGCAATTCAATGGCCGAGCAGCTGCATCCAAGCATTACATCACCAAGCACAATGCAAAGTATCGGATGCTGTAGCGTAAAGCACGCCCCCACTGGACCTTAGAGCAGTGTAAACATGTTCTCTGAAGTGACATATCACACTTCTCTGTCTGGCAATCCAATGGATGAGTCTGAGTTTTGCAGTTGCCAGGAGAATGGTACTTGTCTGACTGCACTGCACCAAGTGTAAAGTTTAGTGAAGGGTGGATTATGGTGTGGGGTGGTTTTCCAGTAGTTGGGCTCGGATTCCAGTGAAAGAAACTCTAAATGCTTTAGCAGATCAAGAGATTCTGGACTTTTCCAACTTTGTGTGGACAGTTTGGGGACAGCCTCTTCCTGCTCCAACATAACTGCCCACCAGCTCCATAAAGACATGAATGAGCGTGTTTGGTGTGAAAGAACCTGACTGAAGTATTTACCTTAACCTGATAGAACACCTTTGGGATTAATTAGAGCAGAGACTGTGAGCCAAGCCTTCTCGTCCAACATCAGTGTCTGACCTCACAAATGTGCTTCAGGAAGATAATTCCCATAAACACACTCCTAAACCGTGTAGAACGCCTTCCCAGAGAAGCTGTCATAGCTGCAAAGGGTAGGCCGCCATCATATTAAACCCTATGGATTAAGAATGGGATATGCGTGTGAAGGCAGCAAATACTTGGCAATACAGTGTGTATAGATATCTTTACTTGTTCATTCTTCTTTATCAATACCTGTTCTTGAATGTTTACAAATGAAATAGCTTCCAAAGACCTAGCTACATTTCAAAGAACTTAATTAATGAATTTGCAAGAAACGAACTAAAGTAGAACTTGTTCATTAATAGAGAGCTTTCTTTGAAGGTGCTCATTAAAGGGCTGCACCCACATTCCGGTGAGGCTGCTTTCAGAGGACGTTTATTGTGAAAAGTGAAAGTTCTATGCAGATAACGTTGGCTCGATTTGTGTGGATTCACAGCAGTGGGTGTTCAGTTGGAGCCTCTTTTCGGTTTCCTCTGAAAGCGGAGAAACTCTGGCTTTGTGTCAGCTTTAGAGCAGAGTTCTAATAGTGATGAAGTGAAAGCATTCATTACATAACTGAAAGCAGCTATCGTCTGATTCTCATAATCACAGCCTTCGTCTTCCCCGTCTGCTCCAAAACACTCACTCTCTTCATCGATCTGTCTATCATCAGCTCCCATTGAAAACACAGCCTCAGAAAGCTCTCAGTATGTCTGTGTGTGTGTGTCTGTGTGGAGTTCTCACACAGTGGGCAGTGTGAGTGACCGTTTTTTAAACTTGCTTTTAGGTAAAACCTGGCATTGTGAGCAAAGCTGAACAAACAGTCCGTTACAGGAAACGAACGGAAACTGACTGATCGCTCTTCTCCATCTAGATATGGTTTCTCCTGTCTTTCACTACTGATCTTTCAACTTTCTTTTTTATTTTCTCTTATACTTATGCTATCTTTTGTCTCTATCTCCACCTCTCCTTCTTATCCTTTTCCCTCTGTCTCCCTTTTCCTTTTCCCTACTCACCCATACTTTGTGTGTCTCTCCCCCCTCTCCTGTATCTCTCCTTCTATGCTTTTCACCTTATTTCACCACGCTCATTTACAAGAGTATGTTTCTTCCACGTCCGTGTTAGATCTTTCAGTAATCTATTTTGCTGGCTGGCTAGTTAGTCAAATAAACAACAACAACAAACAAAACCAACAAAGGTACATGGGAACAGGCCAAAGATGCAATAAATACAGCAAATGGAACGACCCTACCTCATCCAAGGTTCATAACACAGTTGGTGGATGAGATGAAAGGGTTTCCCGAGGTTACTTATGGTGACATTTTCAATTATTTTGTACTCTCAGTGGGCTTAGGCGGGTCAGCGATGAAAAACATAGAGCCCAAAGGCGCATCAGTACCAACATACTGGGAAAGTCGGTTTATATTTATATTTCCAAAGCCATTGTAAGAGCCAGAGTCATTTAGTGTGGGTGTTGGTTTTAGTCCAGGAAGTTATGGAGATGGTTTTGCATCCGATTCAGTTTCTCCTTGAATTCACATTTCCCTAATGTCATAATTTCTCCAGGTAAAGCTGTTCTGGTGTTGGTACCAGCAGACATACAGCTGTTTGGAAAGACATCGTTAATTTACTGCTTTCAACCCTAGAAGCTTTGGAAGCTTGTAGATATAAGTTAACCGCAGCACTACGAATGTTTTTGTGATGTGTTTAAAAATACGAAATACTCCTTCTGAGTACTGTGACAACCTCTATGTATTTTTTACATTTACATTTACGGCATTTAGCAGACGCTCTTATTCAGAGCGACTTACAAAAGTATTTAGTGTTCAATCAGAGTATGTATCTCTATCTAGTACAGACAGGTTTAGGTCCAAACTACTCAAGCTCAAACACTGGCATAAACAAGGGCCAGTGCTGATACCTAGAAAGAAGACAACCAGATATAAGATTAGACACAGTGCAATACCTAGCAAGACTGGAACACCTACAGAGAAGAGAATTAATACAAGACTACATACAGTATAAGCGCAGTACTTATCCAGTGTTCCAAGAAGATAAAGTAAAATTATAGATTAGTGCTTATAAGTGCTTTACAAAAAGAAGGGTATTTAGTCTGCGTTTGAAGACCGCGAGACAGCCTGTCAAGCCGAGTCATACTAGAAGCGTGAAGGGCTCGAGGTGCAGATCGACTTTTGACCATCGCCATAAGTTAAGGAGGAGCTGGTCCATTCTTGGCTTTGTAGGCAAGCATCAGATCTTTAAACTGAATGCCAGCAGCTACAGGAAGCCAGTGAAGGGAGCGCAGCAGTGGAGTGACTTGTACTTGGGAGTGTACTTGGGAAGATGAAGACGAGCTGTGCTGCTGCATTCTGGATCAGTTGTAAGGGCCTGAGGGCCTGCAGAGGAACACCAGCCAGGGACGAGTTGCAGTAGTCAAGCCTTGAAATGACAACAGACTGGACAAGCAACTGGGAGGTATTTATACTATTCATATTGTATATTTAGCATCGCTGTGGTCTTAATCTAGATATTAGAGGTTCTAGAGCAAAGTGAACAAAGATGGCTTCCCTTGTTGTGAATGTAAAATAGTGTAAATATGGCCAATGATACATAGACACTATTCCTGATCTTTGAGCTCAGGTGTTTCAGTTAGACTCATTTCTCACAAATCAAACACATAGACTAACAGTGGCAGTTGGATGGGTAAAGTGCACAGCGTGTAAAAAGTGCCAGTCCTCTGTTGCATCACCCGGTTCCAAACGTTTTATTGAAGCAAAATTAGCACATATGATATGGGGAGGGTTTAATGACATGTAAAGGGTTTCCATGGTCATACAGCTGCACACAAACAAAAAGTGAAGTGCTACATGTTATTTTCCATACAACACTGGGGGCGCCATCTTTGTTTACTTTGTGTTAGAATTTCCGGTGCACCCGCTGATGCGTTGATACTAATAATAAGCAAAACGACAACAAACATATAAAATGACTAGCATAATATGTTCAGTTAGAGGGAGTCACAATAATTGGAAGAAGAGAAAAAAATTGGCTTGAACAACAGTGTCACAAACACAGCACATAAAGATCAGAGTGTTTGGGGGGCTGCTATCCAAAGAAGAGTACCTGCGTCTATGGCTGAAAGCACTAAAATTAAAACATCCACCCAAACCTCCGTATGTCTGCTCTCACTATTCTGTGAAGGGAAACCAGCACCAGACCATCCTCATCCAGAGGAATGTCTTGGTTATGAAGCTCAGATGAAGCAGATGCGTTAAGTAACTGTTTTATGATCAGTGTTCACCGTTGGGCCAACCTTCCCACTATGCAGGTACTGATAGGCTTCACTACTTCTATAGTTTTTCATTGCCGAACCGGCTACACCTTCCCAGAGTATGGAGTAATTAAAAATGTCGCTATAAGTAACCTCAGGCTTTTCATAATCATCCACCCACTGTTTTATTAACCTCGGATGAGACATTGTTGTCCCATTCGAACTTCTTATTGTCTCTCTGGTCTCCTCCCATGTAATTGTATTCATTTTGGTTAGCTGAGTGGAAGTTCTAACACATAAGTGGAAGAAACACACACTTGAAAGTGGGTGTGGTAAAATACGGTGAATACAAGGACATTTTAGACAATTATATGTGGCATGACTGTCCTGGTGCACAATGCCTGCTCCAGAAAGACCTGGTTTGTTGAGTTTGATGTGTAGGAGCTCCAGTGGTCTGCACAGAGGCCTGACCTCAACACCACTGAACAGCTCTGGGATGAATTGGAACGTCAGCCTTTTCCTCCAACCTCAGTGTCTGAGCTTATAAATGCTCTTTTGACTGTATGGACACAGACTCTCGCAGGAACTCTGCAAAATCCTATAAACAGCCTTTCTGGAAGAGTGCAGGCAGCTATAGCCGCACAGGGGAAGCTAACTCCACATTATTGTTTGAGATTCTGGACTGGGATGGTGAACAAGCTGATAAAGGCCAGATAATGTACCTCTTTTTTCCCCTCACTCCTTCTTTTTCCCTTGTTCTGTATTTCTTTTTACTCTTAGTACTTTTCTCCCCCACTATCTTTTTCCTTCTTTATCTCTGTCACTATTTCTCCCTTGTTTCCACTCCTCTCTTTCTCTAAATCTTTACCCATCCCTCTATTTTCTCCTTTTTTCCCCTTTTTCCTACTTTTACCACTCCAACCTCACCTAATTTTCCTATCACCTTTTTCTCTCTTTTACCCCTTCCTTATCTCTCGCTCTCTTTCTCTCAGTGTTTCTCTGTCTTTCATTTCTTACCTTTTCTTTATGCTCTACTTTTATGTTCTTCCCTTTGTTTTTGCAATCTCCCTTTTTTCTTTTTCTTCTTCCACTGACTCTCTTATTTTCTACCTACTCTCTTTCCTCTTGCTCCCTCTCACTCTCTCATCCTTTTTTGTGATCTTGCTCTTTCTTTCTCTTATTCTTTCTTTGCTTTCTTGCCTCTTTTTCTCTCTTACCTTTACACTTTCATCCTTTTCTTACACTCCCCAACTCTGTAACTCTCTCACACCTTATCTACCAGTCTCTTTACTTACTCTCTTCTTTTCTTTTCATTCTCTCTCCTGCTCTCGCTCTCTCCTCAGTCGGAGTCCCCGACACCCTGCCAGACTTCAGGGGAGGTTCCACAACTGTGTGTGTGTGTATATGTGTGTTTTGTGTAGTGTTTGAAGCAGCTCTGCAGAGACGCGCTGACGGAAACTGTGGAGTATATAAAGGCTTGGTCTGTCAGGCAGTAACAGTGAGGGTCAACTGGAGTGTGTTTTATTCACTCTTTTCCTTTCTCTGCTCCTCCTCTGGCACACTTTCCTCTTTACATGTGGAGTCACACCAAAGCTGCAGGGTTTCACATTAAGCTGCACAGAGAGGAAAATGTCAGAGAAAAGCCAAGGAAACAGGTTGATTTATACCATCCTATTGTTGCTGTAACATATGCTATGCTGTTTTTTCCACTCCGCTGCAGAGATTTTCTTTTGTAAGCAGCAATTCCTGTTGGAGCCACCTAGTCAATAGAATTTTTTCTCCTTCACCACCTACTGTGTTGCTGCTGAGCTTTCATACTGCGCTGCAGAGCCTGCAGACTTACTACCAAAGACCCAACTCAACAACTGCTAAAGAGATTCCCGCTCACAGGACAGTTTATCAGAAACGCTTACCTTCAGTTCATCACCCGTATCCAGATAATGTAACTACCGCATATGCTTCTCTAGTTACTGAGAGGAAAACAAAACCGCATTGTTACTTTTACACCCACAAATGTGCAAGAGTCTGTCGCCGTGAGCGCCTCAGTGGTGTGTTTATCAGGTGGAGTGTGGCAGAGAAGGAAAATCTGCTGAGCTTTTCTAAACATATTCAGAACAAACAGCAGTTACAAGCTGAACTAATACACTTTATCAGAAACACCCAGCTTGTATGTCCACTCAATGGCCACTTTATTAGAAACACCTTGTATTTCCACTTACTGGCCACTTTATTAGAAACACCTACCTTGTATTTTCACTCACTGGCCACTTTATTAGAAACACTTACCTTGTATTTTCACTCACTGGCCACTTTATTAGAAACACACAGCTTGTACGTCCACTCAATGGCCACTTTATTAGAAACACCTTGTATTTCCACTTACTGGCCACTTTATTAGAAACACCTACCTTGTATTTTCACTCACTGGCCACTTTATTAGAAACACTTACCTTGTATTTTCACTCACTGGCCACTTTATTAGAAACACCTTCCTTGTATTTCCACTTACTGGCCACTTTATTAGAAACATCTAGCTTGTACTTCCACTCACTGGCTACTTTATTAGAAACACCTTCCTTGTACTTCCTCTTATTGGCCACTTTATTAGAAACACCCACCTTCAACTTTAACCCACTGCTCACTTTATTAGAAACACCTACCTTGTACTTCCACTCACTGGCCATTCTTGTCTGTGTTCTTGTTTAACTCGTCCTGTCTTCGCCCTGTGCGTCTGTCTTTGTTTATGTTCCTCTGCCCTGAGCCACATGTATCTGTTTATTTTTGTTATTTTTACAAAACAAATGTGTTAGACGCTCCTGATGTTCTGCAGCTTTTTCAGGTTTATAATTATATAAGGCTCTGTTCATCAAACTGGATACTGGATCCAACATCCTTTTACAGTTTTGTGAAGCTATAAAGCTGTAAAGGGCTAAAGTTTTGGCACTAAAACTATTTTTTCATTGTTTAAAACAATGATTACAAACTGTAAAGCCAAGATGCTATGCTAGTGAAAGTGTTCAGCCTCCACCATCGGTCGGTTACGCCTATTTTATAGCTCCACTATATAGGCATTCAGTTTTAAACGTATCCGTTGCTGCACAATTTATACACCCCTCTACCTCATTCATCATTGGTAAATTTCTGTCCACAGTACCACTATTGTCCAGATATTATTTAGTTGGTGTGTTATTCTCAGCCCAGCAGTGACATAGTGGTCATGACTCATACATCAGTGTCACGGCTAGGTTGAGCATAAAGTTGGGCACTATTGAAAAAAATGCAATCCTAATGCTGGTGTGTCTGAGATTTGCAGTGGTGACTAGGAATGAACAGGCTCTAGAGGAGCTCTAAATCTTTTTTATTATCTATGTAGGTGTTACCATTGTAAATGTACTGAACAAACCAAATATAGAACCAGAACAGCATATTTGGAACTTATTAATAACGTGTGAGTATATTGTCCGCTTCTAGTTGAGTATGTGGCTAAGAGCAGCTCTGTGGTCAGAAACTGCAGAGAACAGGGCTACAGAATGGCTAATACAAACTGTGCATCAACAGATGGGCTTCAGTCTCTACAGCGTGCTTCACGTGCTACCTCTGTGTCGCGTGAGCGATGCTGAACATCTCGACACCCATGTTAACAGGTTCACACAGGCTGTACAAGCGGCGCAGCAGTGCGTCCCAAACTCGTCCCAGCAGTGGCGCTGCATGTAGACACCTAGCTTCTAGAGGGGAGTGCAGTGACCCACATGGTTAGTCCACGTTTTGCTGTTGTCAAAGAATGTTGTGAAAGAAGCTGGACGGCTTCATATTCTCATTTGCTAGCCTGTCATCGTCTGTCACACACAATGGATTTGGTGCGCTAGCCCCTTAGTGGCAAGGAGTCTGTGTTTTATGTAGCTGTCATCATATTTTGTGATTAAATGAGGCTCTTTCTTCTTGCTTTTGTTTTTCATTCTTGTCTTTGATGTTTTTGTTTTGCTGTGTTTGGATTACACTGTAACTGTTAACATCCATAATTTGATATCTTGTTTTGCATCATTTGGACAGCATGAATGTTTGGATTAATCCTCTTTCCTGCCCACATGCAGAAGTAGCGTTAGTTCTGAAACCCACCAAATATTTTGTGAAGTGAAAAAAGACATTACCCCTATAGAACCAAGCATCCCGCTGGCAAACCCTTGTATTAAGTGGTGGTCTTATCCAAGGTGCCTCCTAATCTGTTTCCTGAGGAGTTGTGTTATGTGCATATCCATGTTGGCCACTGTGAAACAGCTCAGCCTTTGCATCTATGTGCTACCATATTTTCTATCACTGTATAAAAGATGCACAAGGCTTCCTTCAGACTGTTAAGTGTTTATTACTGTTTCCTATAATCAGAGCGACAATAACACCTGAAGAATGTGTGGATTTTGTTACTATTCAAGCCAGAAGTTTTTAGATCTAGCAGGTGTAGCATGAGTCAAATCATTTGTTTTCACATTTAGTTCATTTGCTGAAGTACGGAACAGAGTTTGGGTTTTGGTGGCAGTGTTTTCTTTTTTCATTGGGTTCTGTTCATTTTGCACTGCAGCTGCTAAAGGGCACCAGATTACACATGTGGGTGTTTGTTTATTGACCAGGGATTTTAATGGCACACAAGTGCTCTGTTGTTCTAACATTTGCCACCATTTGAGTAGAAAACTCCCACTTTGCATGACAATAGAGAAACCGCTTTGTATCAAAGTCAAAGCGAAAATGATGAACCATATTTAATATCTGCTTCTTGGATATTAACAACCTCAGCATTTATACTATACTATTACATTGTGCAAGATGCTGGAGTGAGGGTAGGAAGGAACCTGTTAATCATGGCTTGATAAAGGACACACATATCTAGAGCTGAAAAACAAGACAAAGGCTATTTGTTTTGGCTTGTAGTTGGACAGCAAGAAGCAGTGGACCTAACAAAAAACTAACAATCACAAGCATGGTTAAACAGCAGGTAACAGCTTTCTCTGCTAGTCCAGGTTTAGATACTCAGACTGTGATCCGAATAATCTGACTGATGTAACCAGCAAAGTCGCTGATGCAACATCATACAAATTATTATTTTATTGCCTGTCAAGTGTTTCACAACAGGCATATCATGCATACATTAAAACACCCATGTGCTACTAGGATATAGATGGTGCTGCTAGATGGTGGGGATCATCATCGGGGATGTCGTTCTGAACGACAATGAACTGATTCAGGGTTTCCTTGGACTGAGTTTCCCCAGATCACGTTTCAGTTCTTTGGTGTTTACCTAGTTTGGATACAATAAGTCGACCATAATTCATGAGTTACTGCTATTAAATGTTATTAAGCTTGGGCTTTTAATGGATGTGGCATGTTTCTCTAAATATTTGTACATGAAAGCGAACCGTCACCAAGAATTTCTGAAAAATCAGACTGTGAGGTAGTGCTGCGCTGTATAATGTCTTATTGGATTATATAGAAACTGTTCTGTGGCTGCATGGTGTTTTAATATCTGAGTAATTTAGTGATCCTAATTCACTCTAGCGTCAATATGAGAGGAAAGTAAAAGTAATTAAAAGCAAGCGAGTGTCTCCACAACCCATTTATAATTCATCAAAGGGAGGTCAGGTGAACGCATCAGAGCTGCTGACACAAATCGCTCTGGACTGGCGCTTAATTAGAATCACATTTTGGTCCTTGTTATTTTTTTGACAATTTCAAAACAATATTTCTTGTTCACATATGCTGCGCCCTGACCACTCCCACCTCACCCCGTCTCATCCCCTCGTAACCATTTCTGACTTCCGCAAAGACGATCACGTCCTTGCAGCAGGCGTGGTAAAAAAATAAATAACTAAATCGAATTAGAGGTTGGAGGCACAAATTGATTTCCTCGTCACCTGCGGAGCTGCATGACTCTAACGGGGGCGATGCAATTACTCGCCTTAATTACGTTAGCCTCCATCGCCCATATCCCCCCACCCCCCCTGCCTATGGTGGATCTGAGGCAGATTTGAGCGTGTTTCATTGTGCTCAGGTAGCTGTCAGACCACACCAGGTGCTGTTATTGGAGCGTAATTGCGTGGAGCTCCAGTGCGATTACTCAGATTGATATCGGTGGGGGACTTCTAGGGTCAGCTGATTTACACACCGGCTGGTTACACGCACACACGCTTCCCAGCAGCCAATAAATAGATCCTACAGCACTGTGATCAGTTATCAGACTTCATTCGCTGATGCTGTCACCTCGGTCTACAGCGGAGAGTCAACAAATGGTCCATTTAATCTGGTATTTTTCAGCCGTGTGGTTATTGCACAAGCTGCCTGCCAGGCAAGAACACCACCAATCACTTGGTAATAACATTATGAAACAATGTTTTGAGGGTCAGTTCCAGAGGTGGACTGTGAACAACAAACTGCCTCAGAAATTTCCTTTAGCTCCCATGTTAGTTTGAAATAACATCAAAACAGAGGCACATGCATTATTCATAATGTCTTAAAATCATGTCTGGCACATATTCTACTGCACTGCACTCAGGTTTCAGTAGGTAGCTGAGAGGGTAGTAAACTGAGTTATCATACTCTGGCAAGCTTACTCTAGCAAACAGTTGCTTTCCACCCTGCATGCTAAAAAGACCAGGACCAGCATGAATCTGGTCTATGTTAGTCTAGTGTCACCAGCATTCAAAGTGCAACATATGCTGGTTTTGCTGGTAATCCATTCCATTTCCAATTCTGCTGAGTAGTATATCAGCATCTGTGTCTCACTTTACACCAACGCATATGCCGATTTTGCTGGTTACTGTGCTGTGCTGGTTTTTATAGGTGAGTAGGTCTAGCAAGCTGTTGTTAGATAAGTCCCGCAAACTGTCGTTAGCTGATTCTAGCAAACCATTTACAGCTATGTTTAGCAAACTGACTCTTGCAAACTGTAAGCTCTTTTAGAAATAAAGTCGCAGAGTAAATCGCCTCGTGGTTTAGTGCAGGCAGGGATACATTCACCGCAGACTATTCAGCTGTTGTACGAGCCCATAATTCATATTCTTATTAAATATTTTGGCTGTGAAAAGAGACCAGTGGCCATAGAGAAAAGATCCATGGCCATAGCCCAATAGCCAGATGCAGCAAACCCCTGGGCTAGTTCCAGTTCTGGAGAGACAGAGGCAGCTGCTATCAGCATATGCCATGTGTCATTTATGGATGGCTAAAAAAAGGGATGCAGTTTTAAAAATTATTCTTTTTTTGGGGAGATCGCAGACCTGTACAAATCATGCCTATGACCTGGTAGTATGATTCATGTCCCATAATCGCACATTCATGATGATATTGTGGACTCATTTGACACCTGTTAGCTTCTGGTGGAGTTTTGCACAACATTATTCTCTAAAACTAGGTGAGCGAGTGGTAGAAGTTGTTAGTAGATAGCAGCAGCCCTCTCTGTTGACCAAAACAAGCACATGTCTGCTTGCCTACTCTTCCTTCAGGTCTTTATTGGGACTTTTTGATGTGTTTTTATAGTTTAAAAGGGTGACAGTTCTGGGAACAGCCAGCACCAGGCTGTTGTGGGGGCTGTAACTGGGGAAAAGAAACATCTGGACACCCTATTATCATGTAACCGGTTGTTAGCTAACTCTAGCAAACTGTTGTCAACTCTAGGAAACCACTGTTAGCTGCATAAATTTATGTTAGCAAACCATCCTAAATGGGTACCTAACTTATTCTAGATGTAGCTAAAGGGCTAACTACATTCCCCAGAAGCAGCTAATCAGTCTGATTGGAGCCAAATTGATCAAAACTCATCAAAAGTTATAGATGTATCTGAATGGTGAATGGGTAAATTGACATGAACATTTAGGCTAACCAGTTTTGAATCCAGGCTTAAACAGAGATACCTTATCAAACACACTGAGCTCGCTGACCAACTCCTGTGTAGGCTGGCGGTCTAGGGGAGCATCTAATATGCTGTAATTAAGAGGTATTTAGGCAGATGTATGTTCCCATGGTTTCAGGAGAGATGGTGATTGTTTAAAAATGGGGTTTGAGCATGTTTGGGTCTGTTTTTTTGCTGGAGCTTGCAGTCAGTCCCCCATGGGCCTCATTATCCCCACACCCTGCTCACATATAGCAGCGACTGGAAAAGGCCTCAGACTAGCAGAGAAAGCTAGGAGCAGGCAGAGACCAGCGCAATGAAGGAAAAGAGAGGAGGAGAGAGGAAAATTCCTCTCAGCAAGAAAGCAGGCACACTGAAGGTGAAATGTAGACTTAGCCGCTATTTCATTTCTTGCGGGAATGAATTTGTATGTCTCAGAGGGTCTCAGTCACTGCAGGTATTTATGAATATATCAGTCTGAAAAAATTGATTGATGTGGTGCCGCCACTTTCTTGCACTTTTGTTCTCGGCCTTGAGCTTAGAACAAGCACAGAGTGTTTTCCTTAACTTTGACCTCTTTATGCAGAAGCTTTAGGCGGAACAGAGCAAAGGACTCCAGCGAGAAAAGACACTTGTTATGAAACAAAATACATGCAAGGTTTTGACTTGGAAATTATTTGCACCGTCGATTAAAACTGGAATTGCACTGATGTCCTATATTATGTATGTAGACAAGAATATAAGCTGATAACTCAATCCTCCGTTGTAATGTATTGACGCTTAGATGAAAGACATGTTTTCATAATGAAACCTTTCTCCTCCCACAAGGGCTCAAGTATAAAATCTTTGTCAAAATTGGGATTGTGCATAAACCTTTTCAAAACATGCAGTGTGGAATTTGTATTAGTATAATACTAGCATCAAGACATCATGCTTTCAGAATCTGGTTTTATAGAAATCTGATGAGGCTTCATGGCTCCTTAAGCCTTGTGTTATACCAGACTTTGATCAAAGCTTTCGTGTTGCGCTACCTGAATTCCCCTTTATTAAGATTATATCTGTTCTTGGTTCATGCAACATTAATAGCTGACCTAAATATACATTGTGTTTGTATAAAATCAGAATACCACAATACAATACCAGAATACTTCATATGAACAAATCCCCTACAATACCTATTTGAAACATGTCAGCCCGTTCCTTCACCTGTGCAAGCCACTGTTCCCAGCTGTCTTTTATGGTTTATCGGAAGGTAGTAACCTTTATCTGAAGGTCCCATTTCGCCATCAGCTCTAATATATTTCTCTCTGTAGATTGTCAGTATAAATGGGACACTGTTGGGTCTGTGTCTGTGAGGAGTGAAGGAGCATGAGAATCCAGTTCATACTGCAATGTACTGAAAAAAATGTATAGTGTAAAAAACTATGGGACCTTAGAAAGTTGTATTTGATTGCTACTGTGAAATGGGTAAAGAAGACTGTTCTCACGTACTGAACGTGACAAAAAGTCATGAAATGTTGATGGCTGTGTCATATTGACTCATATGTGTGCAAGATCACTTATATAGATACGCAGGTAATGAGCTTGAACACTACTGTTCAATGTAAGGGGTATTATCAGGAGTTGTCAGCATTGATATTATGATAACATAATTAAACCTACTAGACTGTGAATTTAAATACCTTGTTTAAGTCAGTTCAGGTACTTGTTGAAGTTGAAGTAAAAGGAGCTGATTTGCAGCATTCATGTAGAAATGTAATGTACAAACATTCTCATCTAGTCCAATAATGTGCCTTGAAGAACATTTAGCAAACCGTAGGTCACACATCGCAGTCTATTTTACTGAACAACAACACAACTTGTTAAGGCAGCGTAGAGTGTGCATCTCCTTCACTAGTGACCCTACATCAAGAGACTACCAATGAGCTTTTAGAGGCTCCTTATGCCACCCCACCTTAGCCAGCTTTACTGCTGCCATTTGCCATCCATTTCTGTAAAAAAAAAAGAATGGAATGAGATTAGAAGTGGACATGCCCTCAATGGGTGGGAAAAATGGCAGGGTTCCCAGACTGTCTGCTGAAACACTATAAGCACCGTGCTAGCCAAAGTAGTTATCTGCAAGGTCACAAAAGCACTGTTGACGATGTTCCATAGAAATGTGAAAAAATGTGGTAGCTGGCAAGACCTTCCCAGTCCCAGAACAGCATTTTATTAAAAACGAAACACACTTTTAAATTCGATAACTTGTTTTGAAAAGTTTTGTATAAAAAAGTTTAAAGCAAGTATTAGTTTAAAAAAATTAATATTACGTTGAATTCTACAGTTCCCTACATATTACTATCTTTATTTATTGTGTTTGAGTAGGTCATAACAATCATTACACATATCTTGTAGTCTTACACATAGGCTTGTAGTCAGTTTAAACATAATAATAATTCTTTGTTTATATTTATTGTTTAGTTTGGGGCTAAATTTGGTGGAATGCTCTATGTAAATACACAATGACAGTCTCTCTCCATCGCATTAATTATTGGTCAGTTTCTGGACCTCCAGTTGTTACCTGGCTGGCGACACGCATCAGTCTCAGCAGTGACACTGTGACGTGGTCGTTTGTGTGGTGCTGGCATGAGCAATGTTGCTGACTGCTGGCATCTGTAGTCACTGCTAGGATCCGCCATCCAAGAGCGCCTGCGTCATCAAAAACTGAC
Organism: Megaleporinus macrocephalus; assembly: GCA_021613375.1. Classification (NCBI taxonomy): domain Eukaryota; kingdom Metazoa; phylum Chordata; class Actinopteri; order Characiformes; family Anostomidae; genus Megaleporinus; species Megaleporinus macrocephalus. The sequence goes on from CM038702.1 coordinate 24,864,781, forward strand.
CACCGACCAGGGATAGAGGAAGGCTAGCACAACCTGTGAATCAACCATTGGCCAACATTTTCTGTACACCAACAAAGTGGACCTACAAGTGAGGGGTGTTGGATAAGGTTGGCAGCGAGGGTAGCTTTAGTGCTGGGCCCATGAATCTGAGCGTTATCAGTCGCTTCTCACAGAGTCTCTAAACATGTGTAAAACATATATTTCAGCCCTCTCCCCAAATTCTAAGCAATCATAAGCTGTAAATAAGCCACAAGCTGTAAATAATGCTTCTATAGATGACTATATAAGATCATGATGTATGCTGATTATGTAATGATCCACAGCAGTTTCATTACCCCAGAATACACACAATAGATTTACTCTTTCTTTTCTTGTTCACTGATGAAGACAGATCTGTGTCTGGATGGGTGTGCATGTGTGTGCAATTCCAGTTTCATACACACAGATGGTGGTATGATCAGTGCAACTCATAAGTGTGTTTTCCCTGCACTCATCCACTACAGCCTTACTGAGAATTTCCCTGTGTATTCTCCCCACAAACATATGGCATTGTTTTTATTGTGTTGTCTAATTGGCTTCATAATGCATAATCGCATGCATAATACGTTCCCCAGTGGTGCTCGTTTCCCCTGAAAGGCAGACTGCGACCTTGTTCAAACTTTCGTACGGTTCCTAGAAACTTCCCTGCAGTCTCTAGAACCATTTCTGTGGCCTTACAGCAGTAGCTCAGCTGGAAGTCAGATTTACTTTGTTTTTCCCATTACCTCAAAAGTAGTCAATCAGCCAGGACATGTTTGGTTTGCCTCTTTAGCTCCAGAGCTGTGAGACCAATGCAGCGAACAAATTATGGAAGCTTATCCCACTATTGGCTTTGTGAAAGCTACATTACATAACTTACCTTAATTTCTATAATCATGTATTATATTATATTACCTAGCTTGCCGAGTAAATAACAGGATGCTGTAAGTTAAAATTAAGTCATTTGAAATTACTTAAAAAGTCAACAAGGTTTGTGGCCCTTAGGCATGCCTACATTAGCATTATGCTTATTAATGTACTTAAAACTTGCTTGCTTGTTAGATAAATTAGTCTCATAGCTCCAGTATAAAACACGTAACATTTACCGTTTAAAACCATACGTTTATTATTTGGCTCTTAATATTATGATTATATCATTCAGGATCTATTATAAGTTATTTGTTATCTATTATTTATATATAGTTCTACATATTACACAGTATACACTGTTGATTATTCAGAATGTACTATTAATTATTTAGTAATAATTTAGCTGTGATTGATTCTTTATATGCTACAAAGTACTCAGTAACCACTATGACAGTAACAACTATTAATGATACAGAAACACTCAGTAAATGCTATAAATTATTTAAAATGAATTATTGCTTTGCATTATTAAGTAGCTACTAATAATTAATCAGTAACTACTATGAATTATTCCGTTTCTATTCAGTATCTATTAAGTAAGTTCTATGAATTAGTATCTAAGGTAACTTTTATGAATAATTGTAAGTCAGTAAAAGACTGCTGTAATATTAAATAACTACAGTCAAACTAATGAGTAATGTTGGTAGTTATGAGAATGAGAAATTCCAGTGTGGTCTAGAATCTAATCCCTAGATTTTAAGGGTTAAATATATATTTTTTGTCGAATAATTTGTCTCTCTGACTCGAAAAGGCTGGATTGTGTTGATCATATTGTGGTTTATTATTTTTTTTAATTAAATTACAGTTCCCTCCAGGCCCCTGGTGACCAAACACATTAGCCACATGGGCATCTGGACTCATGAAGGCGGATAATTGGCATAATTAAATAATGAAAGGTCTCCATTCAGACAGGGACAAAAGGCTGTAGATTGTCAAGCTCAGTGGAACTTAGCATTGCACGGTAATGATGCTAATTTCTCGGCCGCGGGTCCGGCCGTAGCTTTCTTTCTGCTTGTCTGAGGTAATTCGACCTGGCAGGCAGCAGACCATGACCACCTGGGTGGCAGGCATTTTGACAGGCCAGGGGGAGGAAAGGGGCACGTGTGCGTGTGTGACAGCTGTCGGCGGTGGTTTGAGTGAATGTGTTCAGCGTACAGACACACGTAACACACATAGGGTGCAACTGCATCATAACAGACTGATGATAGAGACATGACAAGTAAATGAACACCACATGATGGCAACACACTAAGAACGTCTATGTGTGTGTATGTGTGGAAAGAGCTGGGGTGTTTTACAGCTTGTGAGTAGATGATATTGTGCTTCATTCAGATTTGATGCTAGCGGCTCCTCTGGGTGTAGCAGTCATCTCATGTGTTTTTAATTGAGTTGTATTGCTTGTTGAAGAGACACTGTCTCCATAGAGGTGAATGAAGCTCTGCTGAACGAACGCTGCTGCTTACGTTCTGTCTTTGTTCTTGATATATGCTGAAATTTTCACCAAGAATGTGAAACAGCAGTGTGGCACGTATCAGTGGTGGAAATTACTATGTGCCGTACACTGCCTGTCAAATCTTTGACAGCTAACATTAGTGACATGAGTCATACATTAGGGTTCGTTTAAGTGTTAATGTGTGTGATGGTCAGTGTGAGGTGTGTGTGGTCAGTGTGAGGTGTGTGTGATGGTCAGTGTGAGGTGTGTGTGATGGTCAGTGTGAGGCGTGTGTGATGGTCAGTGTGAGGCGTGTGTGATGGTCAGTGTGAGGTGTGTGTGATGGTCAGTGTGAGGTGTGTGTGATGGTCAGTGTGAGGTGTGTGTGGTCAGTGGGAGGTGTGTGTGATGGTCAGTGTGAGTCGTGTGATGGCCGGTGTAAAGCTTGTGTGATGGTCAGTGTGAGGTGTGTGTGATGATCACTGTGAAATGTGTGTGATGGTCTGTGTGAAGTGTGTGTGATGGTCAGTGTGAAGTGTGTGTGATGGTCATTGTGAGGTGTGTGTGATGGTCAGTGTGAAGCGTGTGTGATGGTCTGTGTGAGGTGTGTATGATGGTCAGTGTGAGGTGTGTGTGATGGTCAGTCAGATACTCATTGACCTGTAATGTCTTTTATATGCACATCTGTACACCAGTTATTATCAGTTTGTAGAAAGAATTTTGGACCTGCTTGTGTTTTGCTTACATAGTCATATGGGAGTTTCTTGCTGTAGTGCAGTTCTGGCAATCACCTGCTTGAACAGTAGTTTGTTGTTGGTCAGTTTGTGAGTCACTAGCCATTTTCTTTTAACATTGGCAATTTTTGGACATATTAACTAACAAAACCAGATTTTCTAGCTGCATCCAGAACCATGTGTTATACTATACTACACATGATAAATGATACTACTGAATGTACTACCAATGGTGGAGTACTATGTGGATATTAGATTTAGTATGGTAGTATGCAGTTTCGGCTGCCTTTAAAACATTTTTGGTTTGCTTGTTTGTTGTTTTGTTGGTTTACAATAATTTAACTATACTTAACGTGGCTCGTTTATTTAGAGGAAAACAATAATGTGTACATTTTTGTGCCAATATATAGCCAAAGGATGTACCTTCCTGCTTCTGATGTCCATGCTTTCAGGTCTTTAAATTATGTTTGAAGTCAAGATTTCTTTAAGACTAGTTAATAACATTAAAAACATACACAATCAAAATGTCAGATAAAATTTCTATGCAGTACATGCACTTCATACCAAAGAATCGTTAAATGCAAAGAATTAACATATACCTGTTTGAAACTAACTGAAGTATTTCAGGTATTTTTCTCTCAAATGTATTCAATCACCTAAGACATGTTTGGCACAAGAATCTTGCTTCTGTAGCGTTGCATAAGAGCGACGAGACTAATTAAATGGAAGCTCATGTACAATGAATTACCAGCATGCTAATATATGCCCCAGACATTTGCCTCAAGCCATGTTGAGATGTTAACTAATCTCAAGTAGGTATGTGGTTTCCTATAGTGTATGACACACCGCTGTCTATAAATATGCACAGGCAATGCAAACATGGAATAATGAACACCAGATGTCCAATAGTGTAGATATGTGTGAGATGATTGACATCTGTGAAAAGCCTGGCTACAGTTTTCTTGCTCTGGTACCCACAGTGGCCCGGCTTATGTAGGATCATAAACCAAGGGTGTGCTTATCCCATTAGCTTTACTGCAGTACGGCGGTTTGTTTTGGCAGGTGTGAAAACAGTAATCGCACTCGGGTGCGAACCAAAACAATCACACGGAGACCCTCTAGAGGAGGTGGTCTCGGTCTGGTTCCAAACGAACTCTGGAGGTTTACTGCTGTAATGTTCCTGGGCCAACTTCTTCTTAGGGCGTTTTCACACCAGCACTAGTTAGAACAGTTAAAATGGACTTTGATTTGTTTGCACTCTTGATGCGGTTTGTTTTGGCAGGCGTAAAAACAGTAATCGCACTCGGGTTCAGACTAAAACAACCGCACCGAGACCCTTGAGAGAAGGTGGTCTCGGTCCGATTCCAAATGAACCCCGGAGCGGTTAGTTTGTGGTGAGAATATGACCCAACCTCGATCCGACCCAAGTATTAGGTGTACTCCACAAGTTTGATCTAAACATCTCCTGCAGCCAGGTGTGCTTTGCATTATGGGATGAGGCAGATTGCATAAACAGAGAACTGGATAACTATAGCAGCTAACAGGGCGAGGACAATGAAGCGAGGTCTCTCTTGGACTAGCAGTGAGGGGCGTTGTACCTTGATATTTGAATTGAATTGGGCGTTCTGCAGGTGTACTGTAGTTAGGTATACTGCCCAGAGACAGCATGTCTTCTATAAAGACATGCTGCCTCTGCCGCTGCTCTGTGCTACGTTGTACAAGAAATGTGCAGTAGTTTGGGAAAACCGGATCTTCTCCCAGTACTTTCTTGCTTGCACACCAGATAGCACTGACCAATCAGAGGAGACAACATGCTCACGTGGTTTGTTGGTGCATTTCGGTTTTTGCCTGTGTGAAAACAAACTTAACTGAGGGGGGAAACGCTCCAGGTAAACAAACTCATTAACTGATCCGGACCAGTGAATCAAACTACAGATGTGAAAATGCTCTAAACACATTAAAAGGGGGTCTGTTTACCTCTTCTTTAAGAATAGTGTCAACAATCAGTAATGAACAATGTCTCTGCACACAGCACCACACTTAAAGAAGACCCTTCCCAGAGCGTGTGCCCCCCCCCCCTGCTATCACTCTATCACCCTGCTCAACAGTTAGAAACCCATGAGACAGACACTGGGAGACTTCAGTGCCTAAACTTCATAAAAGTCGGAGTATGTTGTGGTTCTCCTTATTTCTAGGTACCAATTTCTGAGTTAAAGCTTCTGGCTCCAACTCTCAAATTGATTCCACACTGAACATTTCTCATCAGAAGGCAGAACAATTAATGCGATCTAGGGCACTGGTCTTCATCTACAATTTCAGAGAAGACTAATCTCTCACAGATGCTAGTGGCCAAGCCTCTCAGTCCCATCACAGGAACCCTCAAATTCATAAATATGTAAAGCTTTTCACTGCTTTCCTATCCAAGACCATCATGGTGGCAAGTCTCGAGACTTTGTAAAGCCTCTAGAATCGAACTTTGTGTGAACTCAAGATACACTTATCATTGATGTATGCCATTTTTTTTCATGATCCATTACATCCATTGTTTTCTGGGACTGACCTCACCAATTTGCCCACTGTTGGGCTAGATGTAGTCTGGATGGCTGGAGATGTGAAACAAATGTCTACCAAGCAGTCTGCGCAGCTCAACCGGCACATTTATTATCCTTGAAAAAGCCTGAGTCAAGGCCTTGTTGTAATATAATATTACGGTAAATAAACACAGCACTCACATGAGATTAACTGTCTGTAGCTTTAATAGAGCTGAATTTGTTTCCCTTTCAAGGTGAGAAAAATGAATATCATATTGATTGTGGAGTAGTACGACTGCCCGTGTAATAATAATAACTATATTTTTTTATTTTTAGAATTAATTTTTATAACCAATCCCACTTTCATGCAGTGCAATACTATTGTCTGCTTTGATTTTACCTCTACAAATACATATCTCTGTATTTCTTATATTACTTTGATTCAGTTGGTTTATTTCACTTTGTTTGCCACTGTTGTTTTCTTTTCCCTCAAATATCCTGCATTACTCTTTTTATCCGAAACTTTATAATAAAAATTTTTGTGTATGTGTTTGTGTGTGAGAAGACAAATTCAAACAAACAAAATTTCTTCAGATATTGAGAGGATTATTACTTTTCCTATTGTTGTCGACTGTCCCATAGTGTTAGCTATCACTGGGGCTACTTGTCCTGGTGCCTGATTTATTAGAATTATTAATAACAATGAAAAAATAACTTCTAGTATCTTAATTAATGGTAATAATTTACCTGTATCTCCTGCATAGGCATGCAATGAATAATATTAATATCTGGGATGTAAGCTCCCTGTACTAAGCTACATTAGCCTCGAAGCTCCAGTGCAAAACTAAAGTAGCAAACTTCAGAGACCAGGTACATCTTGTCTTGTCTGGCCATATTCATTTGATTTTCACTTTTTCCTTAACTGCGTATTTCTTTGCTGTCTCTTCCAGCTTCCAGTGGCAGATCCCGCTAACACTTTCAGTGGGAAACTCCAGTCACATATCATCCGAAACTATCATCTGGGTCTCTAATAAAACAGGTAAGCTCTATCCTGGGTTCCCTTGCAACACACACATGCACACACACACGCACGCACACACACACTGTAGCAGGATGTGGAGACGTATCTGATTCCCCAGCGTGTTTCATATACACTGTTAGATTCAGGGGTGAGGATACTGTCACTGTCACACTACAGCAAGGGTCCGTCTCTGTTCCCTCTAAATCTGACATAACTGTCCCCTGTAGGGTTTACTGTCTGATCCACTGCTACTAATGTGAGTGTTTTTAGCTGAAGCCGTGCCTCAGGGCAGAACTGCTGTAATTTAGAAGGTGCTGCTACTCTGACAAGCATTGTACCGTCAACTCTCAGAAGAGTTGTTATTGTATGTTTTTAATACTGTTTACTATTTACATATATTAATATAATTATATTACTTGCATAGTGAGGTACATGGGAAATTACATTTAGTTGTTTTTTTCAATATCAACAAATGAAAGCACCAGAGCATAAACGTAAATAATACTTTCTATTCTACTCTTATTTGAGAGATATACTAATACTAGATATAATAATGTACCTGATTAATGTATCATTAAAAATTAATTTAATGTGTTTACATTGTACCTAAATGTTGTCATTAAATTATTCTATACTAAAGCAAGGAAAAATTCCAAGATACACTACACTGACATATCATTTAATAACTTTTTTCATATAATTACTTATTTATTACATGGGTTATAATACACAATAATGACTCTATCACATCCAAATGGCAGTCAAAAGTATTTGTGTGTATGGTTATGAAGCTTTGTATATATATATATATATATATATATATATATATATATATATATATATATATATATATATATATATATATATATATATATATATGTGTGTGTGTGTGTGTGTGTGTGTGTAAATTTTATTTATTTATTAAGACATTATTATAAGACATTATTTATTTATTAAGAATTATTGATATCCTGTCCAACAAGCCCTGGAAGCTTGTCTACGCCCAGTGGTGTCTATGTTGTTAGTGTCATCAGTGACAAGTTGACTCTTCAAATAGTCTATAAAACCCTTAGTCTATATATGTGTGTTTTTTATGAAAAACCTTTGCACATGTTTATGCTCTAAATAAATGTTTAAGTTTACATCCCAAGCAAAATGTTAAGCTTCTACTGGTTTTAACAACAAATCACTACACAAACAGATAAGGGAAGTTAGTATAGGAAGCTTTTCCTGTGGATTCCTTTTGTGTGTAAACTTGCAGACGGGCTTTTACAGAAAGAAGAGTCAGTACTGATGGCTTTAAACAGCTGAAACAGCCAAGTTGGATTGTGTTTAATGTGAGACAAAATATTTTCTATACAGTTTCATTCTGGACTCTCTGACCACATCAGAGCAATCAGAAACAACCACTGTACCTCTGGCTTGGTCCATTTTTTAATATTGTTCAATTTCTTATGAGATTGTACCTTAAATGTAAAATTTCTACCTGCTTTTGTTATCGCCGCTGTTACCCACGACTTTTAAAGGTCAGCGACACATTTTCTATTCTCTGGTTTTCTTGAAAAAAGACACAACTTTTTTCTTTAGATGTACTCATTTTTCACAGGTCTGGTCCATCTATATTGCTGCCTCTGCTTCTCCTAAATGCTTTCGATCTGGGACTCGCAAGCTTTTTTTGTTGATACATTTCTTCAGAAATGCATTCTTATTCTGTACGGTTGCTACGCGGGGAATAGCCCCGTGTCGACCATCGTTCTCTTTAATCCCGTTCCATTCCTCTTCTCCCCTGGGAGGAGGAGAGTGAGAGAGAGAGAGAGAGAGAGAGAGAGAGAGAGAGAGAGAGAGAGAGAGAGACAGATGATCCGTGGCTGGAACCGCATCATTTGGGGCCAGTTACATTCTAAAAGGCTGAATTCAATTTAGCCTTCGACTTCCTCTCCGTGGTTCACTGTTGAAAAGGTCTTCGCTGTGTGTCACCGTTTAACTGGCCCCCCCATTCTCACACAGTGAACTGGGAACAATGACTATTAGGCTCAAAAGTGAAGCTGTAGGGGATCCGGCAGAGACGCTCCATTTATATGCATTATTTCCCAGGCTTGACTCCACCAATCTGCCCGCTGGTGGGCTAGACGCAGTCTGGATGGCTGGAGATGTTAAACGAATGTCCACCAAGCAGTCTGAACCGCTCAAGCGGCGCATTTGTTATTCCCTGAAAAAGCCTGAGTCAAAGCCCTGATATAATACAGCATTACGGCAAATGAACACAGCATTCACCTGGGATAAACTCCCTGTGGCATTAATGGAGCCGAATATATTCCCCGTTTTAGATGGAGATGAATGGATTATATATTGATTGCAGGGTGTAATAATAAAAATAATACTAATAATAGTACTACCAACAATAATAAATCTTACGTATAATATCTTAGTCCATTATACAAGAATTTAAACAATTTTTCACTAACGCAGTAAGAAGCTGTGTGTGACAGTAATTTTTATTAGGCACAACAAAGGCAGGGCAATTCTTCTTCTTTTTATTATTATTATATTTATTATTATTATTATTATTATTATTATTATTATTATTATTATTATAAAAATATTCTGCCAAGAAATGGAATTCATTTACAGTATGTTGCCACACAACCATGGACAGGAAAAACAATCAGCTGCCTGTCATCATTTCAGTAATTGTAAAAAAAAAATTGGCATATTTTAATCATCATATAGTATAACATAGCACTGTTTCACGCAGTGTTTTTTTTGCTCACCAGATTATCACTTCAACAACAGTGCTAATTTCCTTTAGCGCCTCTATGCTACTTCCAGTCTTATTTAGCACTAAGTTTAACGGCCATGTCCCATTGCTGGGCATGAATATTAAATGGCTTCTTATGTAGTGACAGGAATTAATACTGGCTCCTGCAACAGTGCATAATGTGTCTATGTTTATTTAGATATGGAACCCATTTAAAATTCATTTAAGATGCATCTGGATTCGATGTAGACCTGATTTATGAACATCTGAAGCCTACAGGACATTCATGTGACACATTATTTACTTTTTTTCAGTGCAGTTTCACAGCGAATGGTTATACTTATGTTGTGCAGCTCTGAAAGCCCTGTGGCATTAAAGGAGGAGTTACATTCATCGTGTAACATGCAAATTGATTTTATATAATAACGCAATACAGAATAAACGCCAAACATGTAAGGTTTACAGGTACAATGATGTAAGAGTAGCAGGATCTTCCAAAGTGCAACAGTCCTGTCCTGAGGCATGGCTTCAGCTAAAACATGTATGTTAGTAGCTGGGGATCAAAAAGTAAACTCTAGGAGGCGCAGTCATGTCAATTCTGCATTAGGAGAGAAATTGACCTTTACTGACCAAGTTTAAAAGCGCCCATTTCATGGGAAAACTAAATTTTCACTCTTTTATTGCATAAAAGTGTTTAAGCATTGTTAAAGAGGAGTTTAATAAAACAGACTTTAATGAAAACAAAACAAAAACCGTAACAAAAACACTAAGTACATAAGCAAAAACCAGGAAAGACAGGGAAACGTCAAAGGAACAACAGAAAACAAACCACACGGCAGGGAGGAAAACAGTGGCAATATATACACAGCATAACAAGAGGGAACATAGAACACCTGAGAACAATAGGCGGGGTCACAGGGGGAAAAACAGGTGAGGGGTGGAGACAAGGAGCACATGACAAAACAAACAGAACCACATGGCAAAGAACGTAAACACATGCACATGGGACAGACAAAGATATGTAAACAAAGACAGACAGGCAAGAGAACCGGGCAGGACGTGATGTTTTTCATTTACATTATAACAACTACACTGTTTTAGTGCACAGTCTCATGTGCTCGGTATTAAAAACAATACCAATAAAAATTAAACACACAATATAAAATGTGCCATAGCTTTTGCATGAAATGCATTTTATTTTTCATATAGTCTACTGTGATAAATTCAGCTAATAAACAGTTATTTGTCTATTAAACTGTGCAAAAGTGTGTTCTGCGGAGATAAGACGTGTCATTTTACCACATCTTTTGCACATGACTGTATATCAGTAACAAAAACAGCCTGCTTCATTATGAAAGGTTAAACCCAGGCTGGAGAAGTCTGATATAATAATGAACGCGGACTGTTTTTGGCATATAAATGCAAACTAACATCATATCTTGGAGGAAAAAAAAATCTAAAATACTTTACAAATCTAGGATGTGAGCCCACAGATGAAAAGAGGAAAATCCCTTTCTGAGTGAGACAAATGAATCGTCTCACTTTCTAATGCATATTTACTGGTGGGATTACACAAGGACTGCTTTTGTGAAATCAGTTTAATCAGAAGATGAAATGAAGAAGAATGAATTCCATAAACGTCTGCTGACACACGTAACTTCTGCGCAGGGAATCGCATTATTAATGCATTTATGAATATAAATGCTTTGAACGTGAAGCGTATCACCGTCACCGGGCACTCTCGTTCATATTTGCGAACGAGTCAATTGTGTTACGTGACATTTCATCTCATGTCCCACCTTTCACCTCTCGCTAAATGGGTGAGTGATGTAGAGTAGATTCATTAGAAACGACTCCAGACAGGGCACAATTTCCACCACAAAAGACCTGGCTGTCTATAGGCATTCCCATTAGCTCCGCTGGAGTGACTGTCACCACGTGCCCCCTTCCATTTATCACCAAAACCTGGCCTGAAGACTGTTTGTGTGTCTGCATTTTCTAAAGGAATGACAATGCGGATGTTCTAATGAGCTGTCAGCCCCGCCGTTAAATATTCTCCCCCTCGCTCCTTTTTCTCCTTATTTATAGAGACGCACCGAGTGGGCCGCATAGACGAGGAGACGTGGTTGCTGGGCAACATCAATCAGACGGGCTACTTCAGGGTGAACTATGACCTCCACAACTGGAGACTCCTGATACAGCAGCTTATGGTCAACCCCACGGTAAAAAAGTTATTCATTATCCTCATATTCACTTGCTCCTTTACCCTAAGCTGCCCCACTCTATCAACCCCACATTGTTCTTTTTTCAGTTTTAATAAATCCTTTATGTCATCATCTGTTGCTTTCTTTTAGACCCCAATTCATTATTCCTACATTTGCTCCTTCACTTCTCTGGGACTTCTTTTGCCTTCTCTCTTACTGTTATCAAAAATCTCATTTGTGGTATTTCCCCTTTACCTTAGATGTGGTCCATGACCCAGGACATTTCCGGTGTTAGAAGTTTGGTTACTTACTGTAGTTTCATACTGAAGACGAGGCTAATGTAGCTAGCGGTGGAAGCTTATTTTCATTGATCAGCATCACTCCAGCATCTGCGTAGCTGGATCAATGCGTTATTAAGTCATTTCAATTTTTTTTGCTGATGCTGTCTCTGACACTGTATGACACTCATACTGATCTCTATCAGTGTTTTAATATCAGACAGTGGTGAACTGTGACTATTAAAGTAAGGCCTTCCATTTGGGCCACATAGGTTGAGAAACGAGCCCACCTCAGCAATAATGTAAACGTCTGTTTATGCCCCCTTAGGATTCCAGTCATTCGTCAGTTCTAGTGCTAATCTAACAAAATTTGCATAAACGCTCTCTGAAGAGGATAAAGTTAAATTAAAATTATGCTCCACCTTAAATAGTGCAGTAGTTACATTTGGGTACTCTCAGGCACCGGAATGTAACTGCTGCAGTGTCGGAGTAGAAGATTAGACAACTCCCACCCAAAGGTGGGAATCCAAACATGATTGGTTGAAATGAAGAAATATAGAAGTGAAGAAGAAATTGCTTAACCAATAAGAAAGTTCGCTTAGCAGTATCTACCTAAATGCCCCAGAGAAAAACAACGGCCTTCCTAAACCTAACAGTAATACAAGTATAGTCAGAGGTGTCAAGTAACAAAGTACAAATACTTCGTTACCTTACTTAAGGTAGAAATTTTTACTGGAGTATTATTATTTTTCAGCTCACTTTTTACTTTTACTCCTTAAATTTACACTCCATTATCAGTACTTTCTACTCCTTACATTTTAAAAATAGCCTCATTACTCCTGTTTCATTAAGGCCTGCATTCATTCATGAACTTTTACGTTTCAGTAAAGGTTATTGATAACATGTCTTTGAAGTTTGACTGCACAATTACATTTGCATTATAGTCATTATGGCTTTTAGAAAAATGTGGTTTTTGGGGAGGTGGGCTGGTGCACTATAGACCCCTGTGGTGCGGCCTAAGCTTTTGTTCTTAATGCCATTTTTTTTTACATCACTTTTACTTTTATACTTTAAGTAGTTTTGCAGTACTTTTACACTTTTGCTAGAGTAAAAAGCATGAGTTGATACTTCAACTTCCACAGAAGTATTTTTAAACCTTAGTATCTATACTTCTACCTGAGTAATGACTATGATTACTTTTGACACCTTTGAGTATAGTACTGTAATACCTTCAGAGATTAAATACAAGCATGATATTACAGAATATAGAAATGCACTTTTTAGTTGTCTTTAAGCCTAGAAGGCTGTGATGGTTCTCAGTGTAACCATTAAGAATTTTCAGTACTGAGACAGTCAAATAGGAGAATATTAAATTGTTTGTTTTGATGAAACAAACATAGTAGGTTGTTTGCAGTCATGCAATAATGATGACACATTAAATCCAGATGGAGGGCAGGAAGTAAAAATCAAATATGATGAAATGAAGGTGAGGAGCCCATACTCTGCTAATTTAGACAATATTACGAGAGAACAGAAAATCACTACATATGTAGGAGGGGACTCTAATTTCATAAATAGGAGCGATTCTTTAAGTGAATGATTAGCTGCTATCCTGCAATACATATAAACAATAACCTTCACCTTCAGACATCCTTCTACTCAAGAGCATTAATGAAAGCATACAAAAGTATTGAGGTACTGCTTTTCTTTAACAGAACACTAAGGTCGACCTTAGTACCAACAGTCTTTTGGTTTTCTTTTGCTGTCTCGTAGATTAAACAGCAGCAAACATTCATCTCTGCAGTGCTTCTCAGCATTAACGTTACAGCTATTTACTGAATGTTAAGTGAGTTTTAAAGTTATCACCAGTGCTCACCCATATATAAACTGTATAAAATAGAATACTCGCTTCTACTGATCGCACAAAGCTGAAGTCAGCTTCTTATTCCTCAGTTTTCCCGTTGTACCTTAAATGATGCAGCAGGTGCCAAAATGTACCTGGTCCACCATTTACAGTGAAGTGGGAAAAGTGGCGAATGAGCTGACTTCAGCTTTGTGTGGTCAAGAGGAGAATTGTATTTTGCACAGTTCAACTTGAACAGGACTAGTAAAGACAGGGAAGCTTCTGCAGCATCATCCTAACTACAGCTGAACAACTTTTAAAACTTGAGAAAAGCTCTGTGTAAAACTGACTTTGAGCAACCGTAAAATGGCTCAAAACCATATGGATTTTGAGAGCATATGATCGTGCTTCCTATATAGAACATGACTTTCTGCCTTCCATCTGCAGCTCACACCACAGCAACACAGTGAGGTCAGTTGCAAACCAATTGAGCTCATTCAAAGCAAAAGGACTGTTAAAAGCCTCAAACTCAGTTGACAGTTGAAACAGTTCAGTGGAAAGATCGATATTAGATTTTAATGTATAAATGCTGGAATTACATTAACACTGCTCCACATACTTATAATAATTCAGCTAATTGTTTCCATCTTAGCCTGCATAGGGTTTCTGCTCAGTAACGTTTTCATATTAATAATTTATTCACAATGCTGTAAATGCATTCATACGGCAGTAAGTATCACTCTTTATAATGCCTGAAATAAGCCTTTATAAATGCTTATGAATAGTTATAACTGCATGTCTGTCACTTTCTTGAGAAATTTGGGTTCCTTTCATTTACATTGAAAGTAAAGAACGTTTTTCGCTTCTCCTGTTAAGTTACCATTTTGGAGACACATATGATACAGTGTTCTTTGAACACTGATGATATAGTAATATACTAAAACAGGGTTCTGACACATTTCCTGTATAACATTACAGCAGTTGCTGCCGACTTAGCTGAAACGAATCAGCACTGAAGCATATTTGTAATATATAACATTACAAATATTAAAACTTATGTTTTGGCAGCTGAACAGATATGAAACATTATAAGGCATTATAAATCTGACTTTATCATCAAGTCAAATACTCTTGCTTTTATAATGTTATGCATGTAAAAAAACGAATTATGCACATGTATGCATATGGTATTATAAGGTGATACATGTGGCTCACAATGACTTACTAATGCATTTATAAAGCTTTACAATTCCAGGATTCATAGAAAGTGTTTCCGTTCTTGCTTTTATAACTACTAGATTCGCTTATCGTAACATGTTTCTTGCTGGTTGCCCTGCTGTCTCTCTAAGTAGACTGCAGAATGCCGCAGCCTGTGTGTTTCACATTTGCTACAAGGTCTTGCATATGATTTTTAAAGCTCTTAATGGCCTTGGCGTTTCTTATTGATCAGCATTATAGCCTGTCCAGACCTGTTTGCTCAGGAAAAGCAGACTTACTGCAAATGCTCAGAATGCCTCACACTTCAGTTCTTATGTTGCTTGTTAACTCTGGAAAAGCCTTCCAGAGAACATTAGTAATGCAGGATTGAAATTAGCCTTGTAGTTTCAGTGCAAACCAAAGACTTCAGACACCAGATATTTCCCCAGGGTTAACACATATCAGCAAACAGTGGGGAAAACAATGTACATTTGTTTTTTTGCCAGACTATCAGTTTACATTGTGGTTCTCCCTCCTGTCTCCTGCAGATCATCTCAGTGGGCAACCGAGCTGGCCTGATTGACGACGTCTTCAACCTGGCCAGGTAGGTTTGTTTTGTGGCTAACAATGGGCCAAGCCAAGGGAAGCTGCTCTGGTTGGTCTTTCTCTTCTTTCAGCCTGTGGGTAGGGGTAGTTAAAGAAAAAACAGTGGCTGGCGCTCCTGACAAAACGAAGCCTGCAGCGAAGCTGCCAGTCCCACGCTGAGCTAAAAGATAATGGGGGAACGGAGGAGTGCAGGGATACATCCCTCTGTTCCTCTCTCTCTCTCTCTCTCTCTCTCTCTCTGTCTTTCTCTCACACCTTCTTCCACCAGCAGCTTGCTGAGTGGATCCAGCAGAGCTCAATCATTAGCTCCAGTCTCCTTCAGGTCCCTGTTGAGCTACTGTTAAAGCTACAGCTGCTGGGAGGAGGAAAAGACTTATGGAATAGAGAGAGCATACATCCTCCAGCTATACTCTGGGATTGAACTTGCTCTGAGGATTCCCAAACCCTTTGATGTGCCCTGGCACAACAGTGTGTTTAGAGTGTCACATAAATGAGAAGTACACATGTGCTACAGTCATGTGTTCAGTCAATTCTAGCAGTAGTTGGCTAATACCTTACATTACATTCTTGCTGCTCCGCTGAGCTGGAGTCTAGTCCGAGACTGTATCTGGTGGAATTCTCTAGTCCTTAATGAAGGTCAGTTTCTGGGCTCCACAGAGCTGCGATTGGCTGGATATATTTGGGTGGTGAATCACACTCAACATAGCAGTGACAGTGATGTGGGTAAAAACACCCTGTCTGATGCACTTATACTGGTACCACACACACTACCATGACCACTACCATGTCAGTGTCACTGAGAATTATTCACCACGCTAATATCTGAACAACTGCAGTCCTGCAGTTAGAAACTGAGCATTTGTGAATGGTGTATAGAGGGAAGCTGATAAATTGTGTAGAAGTAGATGGGCTCCAGTCTGTAGTTGTGCACCATGTATACCATGTAACTGTACATGAGGGATCTATAAGGTAGGTGGGGCTAATATAGTGGCCAGTGAGTGGAAGTACAAGGTAGGTGTTTCTAATAAAGTGGCCAGTGAGTTGAAGTACAAGCTAGGTGGGGCTAATATAGTGGCCAGTAAGTGGAAGTACAAGGTAGGTGTTTCTAATAAAGGGGTCAGTGAGTGGAAGTATAAGGTGGGCGTTTCTAATAAAGTGGTCAGTGAGTGGAAGTATAAGGTGGGCGTTTCTAATGAAGTGGACAGTGAGATGAAATACAAGGTATCTGTTTATAGTAAAGTGGTTGGGCAATGTACATTGTACGTTCTTAAGTTACAGTACTTTGCGGCTAAGTTTGTACAATATTATATATATAGCTGTATTTCACAGTACGCTAACAGGAATAAGCTATAATTTAAATACAGTTACCTTCTGTATATTTACAAAGTGACTGTAGAAGTCATTTTAATCAGTCACCAGTAATCTATTTTAAATTTCCATATAAAAAAGACCAGAACTATACTTGCCATTATTTTAAAAAATCATGTTATCTTTTGTTTTCTTTAAATGAGATCACTTGTCTCCAATACCATCACATTTTGTCAACTATGTTCAGTGTCTCAGTGTTTCAGTCTTTAAATAAAAAATGATTAAAATAATTAAAAACATCTTCTGAACGAAAATACTGTTTCTCATTAAAATGTTTACATATTTTTAGTTGCTGTTAGGTCCCACTATGCTGTTCTAGCTCAATGTGAATATAATACATCTTTATATGAGATGATTTCACAAAAATGATAAAAACCTTATTTTACTGGGACAAATGAGTTAAATGTGGTGAAATCCTGGCAATATTTACAGTGCATATATTAACAGTGCATATATTGATGCGTTCCAGTAAATTTAAATAAAGATTTTACAAATTTGCTCAAATTAAATGCTTAAATCATTTTGAAAAGTCTGAGCTTCATAGTATGTATTCCAACATGTAAAAGCCTCTGTGCTGAAAACACAGAAGAAGAAATAACCTTCCTTTCTCTGTCTCAATCGTCTGTGGAATACACGCATAATCCCAATACAAAGCTACTCAATAACTATTAACCGGGAGAAACAGGCACCAGGCGTAATTTCCTTGTCCATTTAGATCGGGGTGGAAAATGCGACGTTCAAGCTCCTTAGTTAGTATTTCACACTGCAGAATGGACCTGAACCAAGTGCACGTTTAAACACCGAGACTGCTTTTTATTCCCTCAGGAACGGCAGGCCTCCTGCTGGACGTCTCTTTCACACCATTGCTCACCCTTTCCACTTAATGAGTCCAAGTCGGAGGAAATAGTCCATGATTGTGGGCAGCCTAATATGAATTAATTGTGAGCATTTAGCTAAACGCTGTCAGTGGGCTGTCCTGATGTATTTCTTCGCAGTTCCTTGTGCTCAGAAGTCAAAGAGCTTGTTGCTGAGGTGCTCCTATGAGCTGTTTACGGGGGGAAAGAACTGTGTTTGTTAACAGTCCGCCTGCAGCATGGCTTTGAACACATTGTGTGGGGCATTCATTCCAGCCAGAGCTTTTCTGCTGACTGCCCCCCCCCCACACCATTCCAACAAATGAACAGGAAAGCTGCCAGATGCTTTCAGCTTTTTTTGTTTTTTTTTTCCACTCCGCAGCCCAGCTCTGCCGTACATCATTGGGAAATGGATAGACTCATCAGCCACTGCTGAGTGTGTTTCATGCTGGGACAGACAGGGGTTTAACAGGCATGCAGAGTGTTTTGTTGTTATGTAAAATGCACTGACTTGCCCACAGCTGCTACCCAAGTGCAATGATTCACTTGAATGAATACAGAACAACAGGAGAACTTGAGTAGTTTACACTTGCACAGGGCCGAGAATTGAACCCTGAGGAACGTCTTCTACTAAGGCAGTATTATTGAATTGTCCAGTGCTTTATTTATTTATTCCTTTTTTCCAGTTACACTCTAGTAAGTTTTTGTCATCCTGCTAGACATGTAAAGTGTTGAGGACTGAACCCTAAGGAACTCCCTGTGGTAGGGCAGTATTATTTAATTCATTGTTTATTTTTATTGTTTTGTTCTTTTATTGCAGTTAGTTAGGGTTAATTAGCATTGTCTTTGTCTTAACAAAAGCTGCATTCTTTTCTGTAAGTGAGAAATGTCAGTATATAGACACGGTATGACACATCACTCAATCATTGAATTCACTGTTTTATTCAGTCCCATTGCCACAGGTATCTAAAACCAAGCACCACTTAATCATAGAATTTAGGTGTTACATCATTTGCTGTGGCTACAGGTGAACAGCATCAAGAATCTAGCCATGCAATCTGTCTTTATAGACATTTGTGAAAGAATGGGCTGTTGTACTAAGCTCACTGAATTTGAGTGTGGTACTGCCACTGTTGCAAGTGTGCCTAGTCAGTTAATGAAATTTCTCACCTCCTAGATATTACACAGTCAGCTGTGTGTGGTAGCTGTGTGAAAAGTGGAAGCGTTTAGGAACCACAGCAGCTCAGCTACAATGTGTCAGACCATGTGAGGTTACTAGGCGGGGTCAGTGAGTGCTGAGGCGCATAGTATGTAAAAATCACCAACACCCTGTTGCCTCAATAACAGCAGAGTTCCAAAACTCCTCTGGCATTAACACCATTAACAACATTTTAAACAAAAGGTACACTCCTGTAAATAAGAAAATAACTTTTCTTAGTTTCTCAAAGCAGTGTAAAAACTGATTCCAACAGTGCTGGAAATTTTCTGGATTCATTTCCTGATTCACTTGTAAATCACTTTCTCCTGTAAGGCAATGTTATTTAATGCAATGTTTTATTTAGTGTGTTATTATGTAGATGATTATTAAACTCCTTACAGAGTATTACTGAGTACTACTACATTTAGTAGCAGTAGTGAAGCATCTGAATACATGAAAGTAAATATTTGAAGATGTACAGTGGATACATTACTTAAATTAAGTAAATGTGTTGTTCATGTGTTAAATAAATAGTCTTAACATGTTACTCTCAGTAATCAAAACCTAACCTTGGCCCTAGGCCTAACCCTAACCTTGACCAAAAACCCAATCCTAACCCTCACCCTGGCACTAATCCTAGCCCTAACTTTAACCTTGACCAAAAACCCAATACCCTAATCCTAAGATTAACCTTAACAAAATCTAATTCTAACACACAGCTTGATGCTAATTCTAGCCCTAACCTTAACCCTGAACTAAAACTTAACCTTACGCTCAGCCTGGCCCTAAATCTGACCCTAACACCAAACCTAATCTTAACACTTACCATGGCTCTAACACTGACCCTAACCTCAACCAACACCTAATCCATTTAAACTCCAGTTACAGGATGATGTCAGCAGCATGTCTTGAGATTACTGAGATGGTCTGTATTATACCTGTTAGATGTTCACAGATGCTTCCACATATATGAACTTGGAGCCTCCAAATAAAGTAAAAAAATCCGAAGTCATGAGATTATTAATACAATTTTTATTAATTGTATTATTCTTTATTTATGCTTCTTTAGTACTATATCATTGATATGTGGTTGTTATGTTACTGAAAGTCTGTTGACCCCAAATACAGCATCACCTTATTTAATTCTCTTTTATTTATTTATTTATTTATTTATTTACTTGTTTCCCTCTTGTTTCATTGTAAAAATGGAAAGGTCTTTTTCTTTTTTTTCTTTTAAAGCAGGATAAAATCACTGTTGTAGTTTAAAAAAGATGTTCCTTCACTGCTCTGTCCTTGGGTTCTTTTTCTTGTTACACTTGCAAAGGGTCTGGTATTGAACCCTGAGGTACACCCTGGTGCTTTTCTTTATGTATTCTTTTATTTCAGCTTGTTTTATTAGCTGCTGCTTCTCTCACAGAAAGTTAAGCCCTCCTTGTAAAATAGAAAATTCTGTTTTTTCTCATAAAGCAAGGTAAAAATGTACCTTTGATGTTGTAGTTGTAGTAAGAATGGCACTTCTTGCAGTGCTGTGCCCCTGGGTTGTTTTCCTGTTAACCTCTGCATTAGTAGATAATAGACACCTTCTCTTTGCTGTTGCTTAGAGGGAATATTACCAGTCTTATCTTATTCCACCTCAGGGCCTGCACTTTTGGAGGTGCTTATTGCCCCTTATGTGGTCAAGAAGCTGGGGTGCACACCTGCATATTAACAGCAGCACAGTGGTTAATCAAACTGACTCATACACTCTTGCGCTGCTGTGTGTAGTAAAGGGGGCAGTAAGAAATGGGCATTTGACTACTGAAGAACAATAGACATTGTTGCATTCGCGAGTCGCCTCAAGCAGTACCACCTAATTAAATGCTCCTGTAGCTCATGGGAAATATTCACACAGTTCAATAATGCTGTTTCACACGGCTCTGCCTGGCTTTCTTGTTATTAATTTTATGGTCCAGGGAGGGGGAACGCACTGGTGTTAGTATAGTCTGGTCATGTGTTGCATATCATATTCCAGCACTTGCATTATGAGTTTATCTTCACACTTAGGAATGTTTTATCGGAAATAGTTTTTAAAATAGAACTCTGAGCGGTGCTTATTCGATTCATTTAAGCGAACAATGAGGCTTTCTTTGTCATTTACTCTCAAACTGATGAAGCTACTTAATGGACCTTCTTCAGATGCTCCGCAAATCTTTCTTAAATGAGTAAACAATTACAAGGCAATTTAGGACTTAATGATTTTTATTTAGCCAGTCGGAAGCTGTTTAGTTCGGGTACTTTAGGTCCAAAGTATATTTTAGGCCTGACAGTTTCTTCCCCCATTAGCCGCAAGGCAGAACGCACCACGGCCGCATCCGGGCGATCCGCAGGCCCATATTGTGGCGGTGATGAAACGTGTCGTGGAGTGTGAAATGTGTCACGCGCTTTCTCGTTTTTACCCTCGCCATTCCTGAGCGCGTATGAATGATGAATGACCTTGATGCCTTGCAAACTTTTTTTTTCCCTGAGGTTGTGTGCACGCATGTGTGTGCGTGCATATGTGTGTTTCTCTAGCAGAAATAATGAACTCATTCTTTGCTCTGTGTGCCGAGAGCAGGGGGAAAAAAGCTTCGGTGCTCTTCAGGGCGTTATGGTAATGTTGTATTCTTTTATTTTTAATGAACATTCCCCCCTCCTCGCTCACCAAACCAAAGCTGAATAATTCAGAAATGAAGAGACGGGGAAAAAAGGGGAACAAACAGCGGCAGCTGAGCGCGTGGCTGGAGATTCTGCCTCTGTAATGTGCTCCCACCACTGCTGCCTTTTATACAAAGCACGGTTAGAGTTCGCCGATTTTCTACACTTTATCGTTTTTAATACTATGTCCTGGAGACTTTGCGACACGTGCTTTTTTTTCGTTTCTCTGTTAGAGCAGCCCTCAGTCAGAACATTCAGGCCTTATTAGATTCCTCAGCACATGGATAAATAGGGGCTTCCACCGTCTCTACAAAGTTCAATCACTGAGTTATATCAGAGTAGTTTGAGGTGAAAGAGTGCATTATGAAAAAAAACATGGAAAAAAATTAGTGGTGGTCATGGAAACCTGATGATGTGAATATTGCCACCTATACAGTTTTTATATGTAATGTTGATGGTATTAAAATAGCAGTAAAAAGTTCTCTGGAAATTCATTTGCTTTGCATCACCCTGTTTTTACTTCTGCACCATGAACACATTCTGTTTCATCCCCAAACCCTCTCTCAAAACTGGTATAAAACAATCAGAGGCATTAGATATCCATATCGATAACCATCCCATGTAATGACTTTCTGTGAATAAGCTTTCAGCTGTCTGTTTCTTATCTCTACCACTGCAAACCCCGGGACCGGCAAGTCATGACTGTAGTGCCCTTGAGCAAGGCACCTAACCCCAACTGCTCCCCGGGCGCCGTGGATAAGGGCTGCCCACCGCTCCGGGCACGTGTGCTCACCGCCCCCTAGTGTGTATGTTCACTAGTGTGTGTATATGTGGGTGTTTCACTGCACGGATGGGTTAAATGCGGAGGTCAAATTCCGCTGTGTGTAAACACATGTGGCTAATCGTAGTTCTACGTTCTAATCGTAGTCCTACGTTCTACACGAATTCATACACGAATTCAAACAAATGACAAAAACCCAAACTTTGCCATGCCAGCATAATATACGGCCTTAATGAGAGCCTTGATGCTTTAGTTTCAGCTAAAAAACAATCATTAGGTTAACGTTATGCAATAGTTGATTAATATTGCAAAATAACATCCACAATAGATAATGTTCATTTGACATCACAGGTTTAACCATATTGTTGACATACCATAGCAATGACAACTGAAACAGAGGTGCTCATGGAGCTCCCAATTGGTAATAAAGCATCCTGGCAGATAACCACTGGTTGGTTCATGATTGTGGTAACAACAGCCTAAAAAGTGTGAGCTTTTAAATCATCCTGTCTGTCTGATGTCATCAGGGGAAAGAGCCTGAAGAAGTGAGCCAACAATGCAGAAATCTTTGGATATTGAATAAGCAGGAGAAGCTTTCAGCCAATTCCCATCATTTTAGCACAGGTACCCAGTTAGGTGAAGGATGCATTCTGTAGTTTTGGCCAGAACAGGGCTCAGCTGGGCTCATTAGCTATGCACTTTTGCAGTAACATTGATATTTGATGATCCCTTCCACAGATTAAAGCATGCTTGTTATATGAGTTTAGCGTTGCGTAAGCCTCCTGCAATGTGCACACGGACACAGTATTTACAAGGTCATAATAGACGTCTTAATGTGTTATCACAGGCAATAACACATAAATGGGCAAGTTGGGGGCCAGAGAGGGCCAGGGCAAACCCTTCAGTCCATTGAAAATTTTGAGGTGTGTTTAGGATCATTATCCTGTTGTATCCTGTTGTCTTTTCATCTTCAGTTGTTCACAGAGAGTAATGTTTTCTTCTTAAATGTGCCGGTATTTCATTCTTCCACATGTTACATGTCACTGTCTGCAGCACAAGCCCAAAGAATGATTGATTCACCCCCATGCCAAACAGTTGGAGAAGTGTTCCTTTCATGAAATTTGGCCCGCTTTTTCTCCAAGCATAGCTTTGCTCATGCTAATTTACCGTTTTAAATTCATCAGAGTGACAAGCCCTGATCTGATCTTTAAGGACTCTATCAGAGAAGGCACCTGTTCTCTGTCCTCCATGTTCTTGTTCACCTTAAAGGGCAGAAAAAGAAAAGGCATGTAGCTTGTAAAGACTTGCAATTACTGTGCTTTTAGTGCCACACAACTCATTAAGGCTCCAGAATAATTGTGTTTTGTCTGTCTTTAAAGTGTATGTCTTAATGAGGAAGTACAAATATCATTTGCTTATTGCGGCCAAAGACTTCTATTTTTATCTTCATCCCTCCATCCTGAATGCTTTAGATGCTACTTTACAAGCTTCTGACACTATGTTTTGTGAAGAGGACGCAGGAATGATTTTCCACATTTGTGCAGCAGTCACTGCACAGTAGAACATCAAGAAAGAGCCTGAAGGTCTTTTACTGTCAGGGGGTTTTGATTTGCCTACAAGCAGTTTTCTCATAAAGTTTTCTTGAACTTCCAGATCTTCAAGAACTTGACCTCCAAAATTCCTGTTAACTACTCTGTTTTAATTACATTATGAACTGAGGAAACTGCTAGCTGAAATTACGTTATCTTCTCTTAGCTTCTCCTACTTTGTGGGCATTAGTTATTTTAATAAGATTGTTTTTTTAGTTCAGAGAAACCCATGACTGCTGATTCTTGAGACAAGGTTTGTGGAGTCCAGGGGCGATTGTAGGCTTAGAGGTTTAGGGGTGATGAGCACCCAAATGAGAACAGCTCAACAACATCAGTGTTGACTGGAAAAACACCAACAAATCTTTAAAAAACCTGCTTAAGCACCCCTAAACTAGGGCTAGCTATGTCCCTGGTGGAGTCAGTATCTGTTAAGCTTTGAACACGGCATCACCTGGTCTTCCCTAATGATGACTATGAACAAACCATATAACAGGCTCATTGAGGTCTGAGGCCTTGGTGATAAAGGCTGAAATCTCTTGGGCTACCCAAGCATCTGCATGGTGCATCCTTTTTTCCACTCAAGACACAGTAGCCCTGGTTAAAATGTTGGAAATTATGTTTCATCTTCAACTTTATGACTTTTGGAGATCAGTTCAACTTCTGCACATTTAACTGTTCAAGGTAAGAGAAAATTTAAAATGTCATAAAGGCTATGCAAGCTAGGACGGAGCTTTTTTGACACTGACAATATAACTTTCTTTAAGCACAATTAATAATGCATTCAGTTAGCCTATCATAATGATAATGAACATGGATGTAAAATGGAATGGCTTTATGTAAATGTATCCATGTTTCTGATGTTTATGGAAGTGCGGTGGACGTGTTATATATACAAATGCTTTTTGGTTTTGCAGTTGTTTTGTTGTTTCCAAAAAGCTTTTGCATGTTCATTGTGTGTTATGATATGAATTTGGCTGGTTTTTGAACTGTAAAAATATTTTGGGGTGTAAATTAATGTGTGTTCTCAACCCTGCACTCTGCAGGGGCAGAAGACTATTTGCCACCTCAACTCTGCAGGTGTCCCAGAGATCACGAGAGTACATGCTTAAAAGTGAGTGCATGCTTAAAAAGTGATTCTGGTGAAGCGAGTCACAGATTGGGGATGTATATAGTGGCCATCGATTAAAAGAGAGTGAGCTAATATCTGCTCTAGCTCTGCGCAATAAAATTACATTTTTCACTCCTAAGGCCTTTGGTTTGGTGATTTATTTAGTATTTAAAAAATACTTTGTCGACAAATTCTTTCTAAAGTGCTGATAGTTTGTGATAGAATTGGTATTATAGGAAGGGTTACCAAAGTCTCCAAGGCAAGTTGTCCCAGGCTCTACAGTTTTAATGACCAGGGGTGGTGAGCGGTAAGTCATTAAGATAAGAAAAAAACGAATAATGCTAATAAAACATGCAATAGCAGATGATATTAATTAATCATAAAAAGTGCTTTGCCCTGCAAACCAGGTAACCGTATCTAAAATGTCATGTGGCCCATTGGTGTAAAGACTTCTCTCTCTCGGCTCTAAGCACCATCATGCTTTTTCCCCTTTTTAAATTTATCAGAGTGATGAGCGCTGCTCCGATCTTCAAGGACACTATCTGAGAAGGCACTTTCTCGCCGTCCTTCACATTCGTCTTCACCTTAAGGAGCAGATTAAAAGCGGGAAAGAGATGTACTTTATAAAGACTTGCATTTGCCGTGTCTTTAATGCGACATGACTGATTAAGGCTCCAGAGTAATTGTGTTTTATTGTCTGCCTTTAAAGTCTATGGCTTAATGAGGGAGTCAGTGTAATTAATGCTCCGCGACGGCGTAATTTATTTGACGGTTGGACAGCTCACAGTTACATGCCATGCTTCAGACCCTGAAAACTATTTTGCAGCCAGAAATATGTCATATAATAGATCTCATTTGTAACTCGACTAATGGAGGGGATGATGCTGATCTTTCTGAATATTTGTGTTTTCCCCTGATAAACTGAATGCAAAAGGAAGTAATGCTTGATAGCTGCTTCTTCCACTTAATGGTTATTGAGTGGCTTTGTATTGATTTTGCAGGTATTCCCCACGTGATTAGCATTCCTCTTCCTCTGTATTCACAGGAAATAGACTTTCCACTGTTGGAGAGCAAATTACAAAGCTCAGCCTTTCTTTTCAGAATATGATCACCGCAGTTAATCA
This sequence comes from Megaleporinus macrocephalus, assembly GCA_021613375.1. NCBI lineage: Eukaryota > Metazoa > Chordata > Actinopteri > Characiformes > Anostomidae > Megaleporinus > Megaleporinus macrocephalus. The sequence continues at coordinate 24,891,028 of CM038702.1, forward strand.
CTGTAGAAAGAAATTGTGATTACACTGTAGAAATGACTCAGTGTTTTAAGCAAAATAGTAAGAAGCTTGGTTGCCTAAAAGCATTAAGATCATTAAACTTAAAGTTTGGGAAAAGTTTGTGAGTAAAAGGTCATATAATAATTTCAAAGTTAAAGCAGTTGCAAAACGCTGCTGATTGTTTTTCATAACTTAATGAGGTTTATATAATAATTTCAGCTAATTCTAGTTCTAGTGTTGTAAAAGCCTGCTATAGTCTATAGTGTCCCAGTTTGGTGTTAAGGCATTGCTTGGTGGTGATTGCTAAGATGTTGCTAGGCCAATCATATTGTATCCCAAGTGTTTGTGAAGTTGTTGTTAGGCTTTTGCTTTGGTATGGTAGCTCAAGAGGTTGGTTAAAATTTGCTAGGCCATAGCTGCACTGCACCAGGTGGTTGATAAAGTGCCGCTAGGTCATTGGTATGTTTTCATGAGTGGCTGATTAGGTGTTGTTAGAATGTCACTACACTATCGCAGGTCGGCTGCTAACATATTTGTATGATGGTAGCAGAGACAACTTAAACATTTGGTTACAGAGTGTTAACTGACTGTGGTGAAGTAAGAGGTAAAAGTATAAACTTTAAATGGTATACTTAGTTTTAGGATGTGGAGCAATGCCACAGTAATTTCTATGCAAGAAAAAATGTGCTTGAATAAATGCTGTATGAACCACGAAAGTTTGATCAGTTACAAATACACAAGAAACTTATTGAGGTGTAGACTCAGTCCTGCAAAGTGTTGTGGTTCTGACCTGAAAGCTGTAGGAACTTCAAATAGGCCCAGGTACAGTTAGGCCTAGAAATATTTGGACAGTCACACAATCTTCATGATTTGGACTCTGCATGCCACCACAATGGATTTGAAATGAAACAATTGGGATGCAATTGAAGTTTAGACTTCCAGGTTTAATTCAAGGGGTTGAACAAAAATATCCTATGAAATGTTTAGAGATTCCAGACATTTTTCTACAAGGCCTCCTCATTTCAGGGCCTCAAAAGTAATTGGACAAATCAACATTACCATAAATATAATGTTCATTTTTAAGACTTTGTTGAGAATCCTTTGCAGGCAATGACTGCCTGAAGTCTGGAACCCATGGACATCACCAAACACTGGGCTTCGTCCGTTGTGATTCTTTGCCAGGCCTTTACTGCAGCTGTCTTCAGTCGTTGCTTGTTTGTGGGTCTTTCTACATTACGTTTGTCTTAAGTAAGTAAAATCAATGCTCGATCAATGCTTGACTCGGCCATTGCAGAATATTCCACTTCTTTGCCTTAAAAACTCCTGAGTTGCTTTCACAGTATGTTTTGGGTAATTGTCCATCTGTACTGTAAAGCGCCGTCTGATCAACCTCACTGAATCTGAGCAGAAAGTATATCCCTGTACACTTCAGAATTCATCTGGCTGCTTCTGTCTTCTGTCACATCGTCAATAAAACACCAGTGACCCAGTGCCATTGGAAGCCATGCATGCCCATGCCATCACATTGCCTATACCATGTTTTAAAGAGGATGTGGTATGCTTTGGTGCTTTCTTCTTCCCATCATTCTGATACAGGTTGATCTTAGTTTCATCTGTCTAAAGAATGCTGTTCCAGAACTGGGCTGGCTTCTTTAGATGTTTTTTTCAGTCTAATCTGGCCTTTTTATTTTTGAGGCTAATTAACGGTTTGTGCTTTGTGATGAACCCTCTGCATTTGCTCTCATAAAGTCTTTACTTAGCTGGATGTTGTGAAGGGGTTTTTCTTTACCATGGAAAGGATTCTACGATCATCCACCACTGATGTCTTCTGAGGATGTCCAGGTCTTTTTAAGTTCCTGAGCTCCCCAGTGCTCTCTTTTTTTCCCAGCATGTACCAAACTGTTAATTTGGCCACTCCTTTTTCCACTCTCTGATGGGTTTCTTCTTTGGTTCAGCCTAATGATGGCCTGTTTCACTTCTATTTAGAGCTTCTTTGACTGCATGTTTTGGGTTCACAGCAGCAGCTTCCAAATGCAAATGCCACACCTGGAATCAACTCTAGACTTTTTACCTGCTAAACTGATGATGGATTAAGGAGGGAAAAGCCCATGCAGCCCATGAAATAGCTGTCAAGATAATTGTCCAATTACTTTTGGTCCCTAGAAACAGAGGCAGCTTTATGTTAATTCCTAAACCCTTCCTTCAATTAGGATATGAATACCCTCAAATCAAAGCTGAGGGTGTGCACTTGAAGCCCATATTGATTATATAACTGTATCTTGAGGATGTTTTGGTAAACAGCTAAAATGCCAAAACTGTCACTGTACAAATATTTCTGGGCCTAACTATATATAAAGAAGAATGATATTTTGTCAATGTAAGATTCTTGTTCTGTTAACATACTATTTTGTATAACTGTAAATTTTGGCTACTGTACTATCAGTGATTAATGATCCAGTCTTTAACTCTTTAAAATCTGATGCAGAGTAGTTGGTGTGCAAGAACGTTCAGGTTATGGTAAAATGGGCCAGCATGTGGAATATGAGCTTTTATGTGCCACTATGTAAAAATAGTCCATGCTGTTCTCATTGTTGAATGCATTGCAAGAGGTTATGGTAGAAAGAGCCCAAACAAAAATCACTATATACCTCCTATCCTCCTAGCAAGTCCTGGAATCTACCACTGCACTACCACTCTCTGGCCACTAGTTCTAACTTTCAGGTCAAATTGCATAGAATTGCTGTTGACATTTGCAGGGAGAGTTTGAGTTTCAGCCGAAGTTAGACATGCTACTCTGGGAGACTGTAAGAGAACTGGCAGTTGGCAGTTTGTTGTGCCGCTCATTTTCAAACCATGTTATTCTTAGCTACAGACAATGCTGTATGCTGTGCACCAAAGCCTAGCTTCGCCATTACCATTATTGCGATGGTCTTACACGTTTGAAAAATAGCTCCTAATATCCAACTTCTTCTTTTTTGCTGCCATCATCACTCGCTTTTACCACCCACGTGGCACCTGAGTCTTGCACAGTGAGTCTCGCATTGATTGGAAAGTTTTCCTTCCAGTTTTGGTGCTGCTAACAACCAAACGTAGCTACAGAGTCTCACATGACAGCAGGGAAATCACACTGATCGTATGCGTTAGAGGCAGGTCTTACTGAAGAATGTGTTTTAACCCTTTCTGTACCTCTAGGTTAATGAGACGTTAACAGACTGGGTTTTTTTTAGGGGATTAAATTATTGGTGGGGACAATTCAATAACCGCTTGATATTGGTGGGGACACGTCACTTCCGTCCATGCTAATTTTATGCCCTTGATTTTGGCTGTTGTTCTATATAAATTTTAAAAAATCACAAAACACTCAATCGGAGTGCCTGAGTTTATTAGAGGTCTCAGGTGTGCCCTTGGTTTTCGAATAGTCACTGGAGCCAGCAGAATGGGCAGCATTTTTAGAAGGGCCTACATTTATAATAGTTTCAAGATCTTAAAAGAATGCCTGCCAGATTTTTTACGTGCTGACTTTAGCATGGTGACATATCAAAATGCATATAGTGCAATATTTGGATGGCTTGTATTTGCACAGTTATTCAACTCAATTAGCTAATATATTCCTCAGCAGGAACTCGGTGTATTTTAGTCTCTAAATGTTCAAATCACTAAAGCATGACATGATTCTGCTGAACTCTGCTACAGGGGACTGGATTCTAAACCCTCTTTCACTGCCTAATTGTTTTCATGTCTGACTGACAGACATCAAAGCTGGAATATACTACTGTTGCTTATAATGTGTAAATATCGTGCAGGCCTAGGTGAGTACGGTGGTGGCTTTTTGCCATACTGCCAGACGCAATGTTCTTAGCTCGCTCTGCTGAGAATTTCCTCAGTTTTTGTCCCAGTGCCCACTTGGAGTGTGTGATAAGCTTGAGGCTATGGAGCTGGTGGGGCTGAGACTGATGCAGAAGGCATAGATGGCAAGCCGGGGACTAATTTTAGCACCCAAATGCTCCGTCTCATTTGAGCGGACCTCAAAGACCTGCTGAAATATTACCTCATTTTTGATATGCTGCTCCCGATGACAGTAGATGGGGTTTGATCTTTTGCTTTTAGTGCCAGCGCCTTTATTTCAAAAAGCCTCTGATGTTTTATGGATTTATGCAAAGTGAACAGGACTGCAGCTTTATAAGAGGAGATGTTTTCTGTTGTTTTCGGTTCATTTTTTTTTCCTTCTTTACAGGACATGGCGTGGCTCATCATGCAAAGCTTTATACGAGGCTATAAGCTCCCCTCCGATAATGTTATGATTTAAATAGCAACTAAATGTAAGGTCTTCTTACAAATGTTAAATCAGCCATGTGTGTAGCGGAGGAGAAGCCTGGCATGAAATTAACCTGCCACCACTAAAAAGCACCCATTTTATTCGTTTAACTTTAAAGCAACGCTGCTCCGGAGGGAGCCATCAGTTTGGTGTAGTCACACATACGTCCATCGTGTGCAGTAGTGCCATGATTATATGTTTACAGGCACGTGTACAGACACGTAAATACATGCAAACCTCTGTTATGGTGCCAGATTGCTTGTTTTATAGATGTTAAATAAGAAGTTGTAAAAACAAAACTGAAGAAATTTTGGCTGTCCAGAATGACCAGAGCTATAGACGCGTCCATAATGACAGAGAAAGCTGTAGAACAATGAAGTTCTATTGAAATGAATAGCCAGACAAATTCATAATGAAAGTAAAATTCAGAATGAAGGTAGGGGTGTGCAATATATATTGTTTACGATAATATCTATATTGATGTGTTAACAATGCATGAGTTGACGTTATCGAATATGCTACTGACGGAAACATCAACAATCAGAACACCTCAACTCCAAGCGCTTTAGTACAGGCTGCTGCGAGTGCGTTTTAGGAGTGCCCATACTTTGTGCTAGCATAGGCTAAAGCTAGCATAGCAGCCTAAACAACACATCTAACAGCAGCCAGGGAAAGAAACTTAGACACCGCTTAGGTTTAACTCCTAGGTGAGGATCACCTTCAATCGCGTGGAGCTGGTTTGGATCTAAAAAAAAGTCTGATGTTTAGAAGATGGCAGTTTGCAGACTTTGTAAGAAAGCAGCCACAACTAACCTGGGTGCGTTTCCCTAAATGTTCTTCAAGCTAAGTACTTTGTAAGAACATTCTTAAAATTACGAACGTTTCCAGACAGGCTTTGTAACTAACGTTGTACGTAAAGTCGTTTGTAAATTTAAGAGCAGTCCGAAGTTCTCGTGCAGTTCTTTCTCAAAAACAAAAGAGGCCGCTAATCATTTAATAACACATTGTTCTGTGCATGGCAACTACAGTGGAGTGGGATGAACACTACAGACACATATCCTGCCAATCTCCATTTCTGCTTCTTCTCTTTATTTGTAGAACTTCCCTGAGCTTTGGAAAATAGAATGTTTTGTTTTTTTCTCTATTTCTTTAAGCATTTGGCCTTTAGTTTATCCTGGGATGAACTAAAAGCCAAATGCATGACCCAGACTAGCGGGATATGGCGGAAGATAATGGATGGATGTATGAATGGATGTTAATATCCTTTAGGAAATATTATTGTTATCAACAAAATTACAGAAAATATCCGTATATAATTTTTTGCCAATATCACACAGCCCCAAGTGAAGGTCTGAATCTTGATTTCTAGATTTCCATTAATATTGTGTGCTATTACAATAGAATTAAATAAAAAAAAGATATTGACAAAACTCTCTCTCTCTCTGTCTCTCTCTATCCCTCTCTCTGTCTCCACAGGGCTGGTTATCTTCCTCAGAATGTGCCGCTGCAGATCATCTCTTATCTGTCTGAGGAGAGTGAGTTTCTGCCTTGGCACGCTGCCAGCCGAGCCCTCTACCAGCTGGACAAGCTTCTGGACCGCACTGAGGACTACAGCCTGTTTAGTGTAGGTGAAGCTTCATTAATTTAACCTTAAAGAGTTCAAAATTTCACATTCTGGTATACTGCTATACAAACCCCATGTCTGGAAAAGTCAGTACAAACAAGGCTTTGTGATTTGTTCATTCTATTAAACCTTTATGTAACTGACAGTAGTACAAAAAAGAGAATACTTTTAATGTTTCAACTGACCGACTTGCTTAAGTTTAAATATTAACACATTTTGGAAAGACTTTCTATGAATATCCTGTATAAGAATTTATAAACACCTTAATAACATATCGTAATGATTTTTTAGGGCGTTATTATGTAGAACACGTTATAGACATGTTTATTATGCATTATGGCTAATACAGGGCATATGTAGTGTCCATACCCTGGCTTTAGAGCTCATAAGATATATGTGCCATCTCTGTGTAAAGTAAGGCTTACTATACTAAAGACCAATATAATAAGTGAGTAAAGCACAATACAAGCTTCAACTGTCTTGTAAACTGAGTTTAAAGTGGTGGTGCCATCAGTAGTATTTTACTCAGAAGTCAGTGTACGCCACTGTGAGCTTCTTCAACACTGCATGCATACCACTGCATATCCAGCAGAATTCTAGAATTGTAGCATCACTGTAGTGCATTGTAGTGATGTTATAAAGCAAAGGTTTCTAGTGGTTAATTTCTTTGCTCCACAATAACTTCATGCTCATTGTGATGTCAGAGGGGTTTTATAAGAGGAGTCTGATGCATTTTTTAAAGTGAGAGCTGTGGTTAAGGAGGACTCTGTAGTAGTAATACCTCGGTGTTGGATAGTAGGGCTGTGTATTGGCAAAAACCTGTAGCGCTCACATAGCATTTGCCAAAACATTGCCTAGCCTGCTTTAATTTCATGTAGCATTAACTTCCATTTAGCAATAAGAGTATTACGACCCCTCATAGCAACCTCATAATTTGCAGGATCAAGAGATATTCAGGAGAAATTCAGGGTTTTCAGTAGTTTCCAAATCTCACAGAATGGCATTCAACAGTTGGCAATAAAATGTTGCTCAGGTATGTATCATTTCACAGGTTTTGGGGATGAACTGTATTGTCTCTAACATCAGTTTCTAAAAAAAAAAAACAGGTGACGGTTGTTCTAAGCCGGCAGGAGCAGTTTTGTAATGTCAATGGTGGCATCATGGTTTTAAACACTTCACACTTTAATGTGACTTTTATTTGAAGTATTAAAAGATATCATGTTGATAAATTATAGTTTTAATGTCATTTTGGTGTCAGAACTGATAAACAAGGAATGCTAAAAACAGCCCAGTTAATTAGATGACCTAATTACGCCATTAAGACAGAAACAGATAGGCTGTTAGTTTTAATCAGTGCTGAAAATGAAAAAGAAGAAGCTTTATACCATCATATAACTACACAATATTGTTTCTACAAAGTTGACACTCCAGGCTTCTGTGCATGATGTTTGTGTGATTGTTGTGAATGCATATATATATATATATATATATATATATATATATATATATATATATATATATATATATATATATATATATATATATATATATATACGTATGTGTGTGAGTCTCAGTTCCAGTATTAGCTATAAGAGATGTTGACAGTCGAGGGGGCAGGTGTGATTGTTTACAGTAGCATTTGGTAGCTTGTTGTGTGCAGGTATGTGTGCGTGTGTGTGTGAAAGAGACAGTGTGTGTTTGCTAGTATACATGTGTGTAAGTGTTGGGGGCAGGTGCTTTGTTCCTCATTAATTCATACACTGTCAGCTCTGTTTATCTGACATTACAGCTTGTGTCAGAAAAACTAATACACACACATACATGCATTGTGCATGTCTCTCTCTCTCTCTGTTTCTCTCTCATCATTGTCTCTCTTTCTCTCTATTCACCTCACTCTTTTTTTCTCTTTGTCTCCACCTTATGTTGCTCTTATTTACTTTCTGTTTCTTTTCTTTCTATTGCCACATTTCTTTCTTTTTCTCTCTCTCATTGCCCTTTCCTCTTTCTTTTTCTCCTTTAGTCTTTCCTCTATTTCTTGTTCTTATTTTTCCATTTCTTTCTTTCTCTCGTTTCTTACTTTCGTTCTTTCTCTTTCTATTTGTGTCTCCTTTTCCCTCTCATTCTCCCTCGTCCACCTTTTCTATTTTCATTATCTTTTACTCCCTTTCTCTCCCTCTAATCTCTTTTCATATTTATCATCTCTTTCTCTTCTCTCTCTCCCTCTTACTCGTTCCCTCTCTCCCTCCCTCCCTCTCTCTCCCTCTCTCTCTCAGCAGATGTTTAGAGAGTGGAGAGCAGTAAGCAGCTGGAGGAGATTAGTTAAAGCAGGGCATCTCAGAGTGTGATAGTGCACCTCCACTGTGACGTCCAGTGTGTGTGTTTGTGTGTGTGTGTGTTTGTGTGTTTGTTTGTATGTGTGTCTGTTAAACACTGGTTTTTAGACTCTATTTTGGGAGGTCTTTGCACAGATTTGTGCTTTCTTGCTCCAACACACCTGCTTCAACATGATTGGCTAATGATGCCTTAATTAATCAAATCAGGTGTGTAAAATCAGTGAAAACAGCAGCACAGTTGGTCAGAGTGTCAAATTAACTGAAGTATTCATCAGTTAAATTGGCTTTACCCACCAAACACTGGCGGTTGTTGTAAAGATTATCTGATGTTCACTAATGATGGGTAGCTAGATTAGAGAGTATGATGGCTAGAAATGGTTAACAGGTCTGTATTCAGCCCTGCAGCAAGAGCGTGTACTGAAATCTAATTGGTGGTGTGTTGCAAAGGCCATTCTTGTCGTGCTTTTCAAAGAATTTGTGGGTCCTGATTAAAAAAACTTTACAGTGAAATACTTATGACAAGCTGTCTTCCAATGCTCTGTGTTGTTGTGGAAACCAGCTGCAGTGGCTGCATTTGTTGAGGACCTTGTTAGATCCTGCTAGGGGGGTTAAGATTGGAAACCACTAGGGTTAACCATCTGTAACCATTATACTCTAACTTACAATTATACAAACAAACAAACCCACAAACACACTATGCATGACTAATCACCCATCTGAAATTAATCTCACTGCCATGAGTCTGAATATCTCTGTGTGTAGCATTACTGTGACAAAAACACAACTCCTTATTTATGAGCTTCTACTAGGATGAGGAGCATCCTCCCCTGTATGTATTTGTGTGTGTGCGCTATGTGTGTGTGTGTTCATCCAAATTCAATTGCTGCATAGCGGGATCTAATTTTAATCATTCCCTCGTCTCGGTAAAGGAGCATGAAGGAGAGAAGCCACGCTAAATTAGCCATAACATTACCTGCTGTGTCATTTCCCAGGACCGTATGGAGAACGGGCACACATGCGTGCACACACACCCACACACACACACACACACCCAAGATTGTTATTTTACAACATCAGAACAAGAGGTCACATGTCCCTTATGTAGTTAGTACCGTGCAAAAGCCAAAGACCACCCTTCCTGTATTTAATTAAGTTGTTCTTTCGTTCTGTTTTCTGGGGATATATTTCTGAGGAGATTGAAGATATTGAAGAGATAATCTACTTGCATAAGAGAGAAAAAGGCAAACAAATGGATCAAAATGGATAAAAATGTTTGAGAAAATTGTTAAATGATGCCTTGAAAGTGGGACTCCTAACAACATAGCCAGACCTTACAGACCACCAAAACAGTCACCCTCAGACAAACAGCACTTAAAGCTTTCATCTTCGAGAGAGAGAGGAGAAAATCAAGCTTCTCTCTTGCTTCAGATCTGAAAATTACCATGTGTTTCTGTCCATTTGTCCATTGTGAGAAGATAACCCAGCAGTATGAGTCTGAAATGACAGGAAGCTGTCAAGAAGCCATAGGGACAAGGTGGTTTGAGTTTGTATGGTGTGTTCTACTTACTAAACAAAACCGCTAATCAGCACGCCGTTCGTTCTGAGACCTCCCCTGACTGCAAATGTTCCACTGCACAAAGCAGGCTGAGACTTACACCAGGTTCCAAGTATGCCTACAACTGCATGTTCAGCCCAGGTTTGATTTTCTTTAGTTCTTTGGGCATTTGAAGTATACTGCCAGCTTGACTGAGAAAAGCAAATAGACAAAAAAGGAACAGCGTTTGCAAATCAAACCAAGAAGCTGCTGGTGTTCTCAGATTCAAACATGTCAAGTGGTTGCACACATTCAAATATACTACAACAACACAGTGATGTTTACTTGCTTCATCAATAGCTGTGTTCAGGTGTTATGTCTAATTCATTTGCAACCAATTGCATGTAAATCCAAATGGGCTAAATGGACAGACCACAACCTGAGCTCAGACCTCATCACCACTAATGTGTTTGGGATTACTTGGATCTTGAGAAGTCAAAATTGCAACCAAGTTGTAAGACTTGTGAAAGAAATATCCCTGCAGAGAACAGAATAGATGTTAGGTACCTGAGCTCATTGATTTAACCCCTTTAGATAAAATACAGAGTAGCATAAATATCTTATTTTGAAAGAATTAGATAATATCTTGAGTTTGAATGTTTAGTTCCAGATTTCTCCTGGAAGCCCCAGTTATTGCAATAATTAATTACATAAAACTTCACCAGCAGTCTTGATTTAGCTTCATGCAGTACTGACTAGGCAAACCAGGTGTTAGATGAGCAGAGCAAATAATACAGAGTTGCCAAAGTAAAGGCTTGGAAAGGGTTAAATTAACACACTGACATATGTAAAACCTCCACTTACTGTATTAATACTATTTAAAGATTTAAAAAAATGTTTTGCTGAGCCAATAAAAGCTTCTAGAAAAATAGCCTTTTAAGCATAATAGTGTCCCCAAGTGCAACCAATCTATGCTTTATGTTTCATAAAAAAATTTAAACTTATATGTAATGGCCATCTTAACTGGATCGCATATAAACAAAAGGAAGGTCTTAGACTTTTGCATGGTATTGTAAAAATACCTATATGTGATAACAATGTGTCTGTTAATTATGCATTACTATGTCCCATAAATGCACAAAAACAAACGCACCCACGCGCACCTCATTCCCGTTATCTTACTATTCAGTCCCTCCGTCCCACATATTTCATATTAGCGGCATTAATTTTGCAGTCAATCACCACACAGCTCTATTCTTCCTCCACACTGACTCATAACTCCTCATTAAGCTAACCTTGGCTTAAGCGTGTGGCCAAACTGTATGATTCTTTAACCGTGCGCTAATCCCGTTTTAAACTCTACAGCTAATCTGCCTGTTTAATTGAAAACCTGTGTGTGTTAAATTGTTTTCTGCACCAGTGTCTGCGCAAGCTACACGCCAGCCATACTGATGTGCCTCTTTCTCTCTCTCTCTTTTTCTCTCTCTCTCTCTCTCTCTCTCTCTCTCTCTCGCTCTCTCTCTAAACAGGACTATGTGCTGAAACAAGTGGCGCCAAAGTATCACAAGCTGGGCTGGCCGAGTGCCTCTGCGGACGGGTCATTCCTGCAGGCTGCTTATCAAACAGAGTAAGTAACACTAGGTTTTGTGCCAACAGGTGTGAATCTACACAACTATAATAGGCCCCTCACCTTGTCACAATAACTGTTACTATGGCTACGCTTGATATTACACTTATTTCAGGCAGTGTTAATAAAGTAATATGACATTATATATGTGAGGAAAACAAACGAAGATATATCATAATCAGATTCATTGTTCAAGTAACTAATTTAAAAAGGCATATGTTTCTTAACTGAGAATTATTCTTCTCGACAGGTCAATTCAAATAATATGATCTTCTTTAAACTGACAAAAATCCAGTTCAGCCTGAGGACAAAGTGTAGCACACTATTCAGATTTTAACAAAATATCAAAATGTTGTGGTTTTGTATTCATTTAAAGTGATGTTCATTTTATATGTTTGTGAAAAGTGATTATGTTAATAGATCAGGAGTTTTTTTTATAAACATCTGATTCATAGGCTACACTGAAATCCCACCAGTTTCAGCTGTTTTAATATTACTAGTTAGCTAAGTTATCTTAGTAATCTTCACCACTAGCCACTGCAGTTAGTTATTCTAAGGGGTTTTCCAGCAACATTTTCCATTGTTGTCATAGGCAGCGGCAAGGTAGCCTATTCTAGCTGTATAGACTAGTCTGCTAGCAATTCTTGACTATGTTACAGTCATTTAAATATACACAACGTGGTACAAAAGCGTACAACCATCAAACCTCTAGGAGCTTATTGGACATTCCAATTTAAAACACTGGGCATTAATATGGACTTGCCCTCCTTTGTGGCTACAACAGCATCCACTCTTCTGGAAAAGACTTTCCTTAAAAATATGTTTGTGAGAATTTGTGCCCATTCAGTGAAAAGAGCATTTGTGAGATCAGACGCTGAGGCTGAACAAGAAGAGCAGGCTTAAGAGCAGGCTTAACGGTGGTCAATGGTGTTAAGGTCAAAACTCTGTTCTTACATTAAACTTATCAAACCATGTCTTGAACCTTGCTTTTTTCATAGCGATACAGTGATGCAGAAATAGGAAAACGTTTCTGTAACACTCAGTTTCAAAACCACCAGGCATAACAGTACATCAGTACATCAGAGGAAAGCAATAAACAAGCAAGAGTTCAAAATAGCAGAGTAAATAGGAGTAAAAGGCACAATAGAGACACTGGAGTGTGTCCTTGCAAAGTAGCAGAGAGAGAGTCTAGGTCTAAACAGTCTGGCCTAATGAGGATGAGAGACACCGGTGAGGGAGGAGGGGCGGAGTCAGTCTAATCAGCCTTTACTATCAGTTTGAGCCTTCCTCTACCAAACTTTCCTTTTAGCACTGTGCATTTTATAGTCTTGGCAACCACCAAACCCAGACTAATCCAGAGGTAACCTTTCCAGCTGAAGCCTGGTGCTGCATATGGTGATTTTGCATATGGTGTGCATCTGCTCAGCCGTGGAATGACATTTCATGAACCTGCTGGTACACAGTTTTTGAGCTGCTTCCAGATACAGTTTGTTACTCTGTAGTGAGTGATGCAACACAGGTTAAGCCACTTTTTGCGCTATTCAGTGGCCCCATTCTGTGAATGTGGGTGGTCTACTGCTTCGTGGCTGAGATGTTGTTGCCTCTAGATGCTTTCATTTCACAATAATAGCACTTATAGTTGACTAGGGCAAATCTAGCACGAAGTGATTTGTGTCAAACGTAGCAGTCTATGATAGTGCCACATTTAAAGTTTCTTTTCTGTACAACCTATTCAACTGCCAGCATTGTACCTCTATGTGTTTGATTTTATACACATGTTAATGATGGATCTAACTTAAAAACCTGAGCTTCTTAATTAGGAGGAGTGTCCTTGTACATTTGGCTACATAGTGTAGTGAGCAATGAAGTTCGGTAACAGATGTTTTTCACAGGTGAACTTAATAGCTCAAGCCCAAAAAAGGTACACCTTGTGCATGTAGATCTGGAGCTTTGTATGTGCTACCATGTTTTCTTATCATTATATATGTGTAATAAGTTTCTTTCAGTAAGCACTTTTTATTGATTTTATTGATTGATTTATTATTTATCAGAATAATGATACACTTGACTGAAGTGTGACTTGCATTCCTGTTTATGTATTTTCTTATTATTTGTGATAAAATAGTAGTTTGATACAACTCTGTTAGATCATATTCTTTACATAGCAAGTAAACGGAGAAATTGCTTTATTAATACAAAGAATTCAGAATTTATTTGTCACGTGTGTTTGCACACAGCAGAATTTGACCTCCGCATTTAACCCGTCCTTGCAGTAAAACACCCACATATACACACACTATTAGACATAGACACTAGCCCGGTGTGGTGGGCAGGACTAGCCACAGCGACCAGGAAACTATTGGGGTATAGGTGCCTTGCTTAAGGGCACTTAAGTCCTGTCCTGTCTAGGGCAGAGGTCACTAATGCGGAGTCAAACCAGTGATCTATTGAGACAGTGTTTATTCTAAGCTGCGGAGCTTTTCTTGTCTTCATGGTATACAGGCTTTGCGGCACACAGACCAATCGCGTGTGTTGTAAGATCACTAAAAGCACTCCTCAGTCAATCAGATCAGTGAAGATTCGGGAGTGCGGCGTGCACACACAGGCGAGGTATGAAGCGAGAAGCATCCGTTGGAGAATAAAGCGAGTCAGTAAAAGAATAACGTGCTCTAAAAACAGAAAATTGATGATGAAAACCTTTTTTAACCAGGAATGGACGAGACATATATGTTTATTCTTCCCACAGGCAGCTCCAAATCAACGGGTTAAGATGTGAAATTAGCAAGAAGACGCACATTTTATTGACTTTTTCTATAAAAAAACACTTTAAGATGCACTTTTTTTCATGTAGCCCTTGTTTTTACTTGAAGTGAGGAAAAAACTATTTGAAGTTTTATAAATAATTCATTCAGTTCAGCATTTAAACAAAAAATATTGTTGAAATATACTGAACAGTATGTGTAATTTGTTTTGTATTTCAGTAGCTGATGGTATAAGATGCTGATACCAGGCTACTTTAGTAAACAGGATATGCCATTTAATCATAACACAAGTTAGGAATTATGACGGTCCAGACCTTCCTCTACCTGGACCGTACTGAATTATAATTAAATACCACTGGCCTAGGGGATCGAACCAGCCACCTTCCTGTCACAAGACTGGATCCATAAGCTTCAGCCCATGACATAAAAAAGTGTGAAAAATTAGCAGAAATAATCAGTCCTAAAGATGTAACCTACAAACCCTGTTATCAGATTTGATTGGGTTACAAGTATAGAGGTTTTGTACTTAGCTAGACATTTTAACTCTGCACAGATCAAGTCACAATATAGGTTGCATGCAAGTGTATTCCCATCCAGTTTTACAAAAGTAACAACAATTCCATAAGTCATCCCTCTGAAAAGTCTCTAGAGTAAAAATAAAAGCAAACTGGACCTCACCTGGGCAAGGTAGAATTCAAACTGTGTGAAACAGAAGCAAGTCTTGAATTACTGCAATATCCAAGCCCGTTGCTGGTGCCAGGCCGAGTAGATTCTTTGCAATGTTCCCTAGTTTAAGCTTGTTTTCCTTTGGGACGATTGTTTGTTTGGATTTGGCCTCAGGTTTAAGACAATCCAATCCTGTATCCTAGAACAAAATAACCAAATACATAAAAGGTGAAATGGGAATGAAGACTAAATAAAATATCAGCACCTATGAACCCCTTTACAAAAATCTTGGACCATAATTCAGTTAACACTTACACCAGCGTTTTTCCCAATACCAGGACTTTGGATTGTGAGAACAGAAGCCCACAATTTGTAGCTAACTCCTATCAACTTTGTTCTTCTTTTATGTTAATGCTAGAGACAGTGGTTCCCTATGGCCCTCTAGTGGCGGGAGTAAAATTAACCTCATACAACTCTAGACCAAAGTTAAGCAGTAATTGGACAGCACTAAGTACAGGACTGCAGCATGTCTCTAAAACCACAGTGATCCGATCACTCAAACCACCTGTGGAGGTCATCAGGCCAAATAACATTAGTAGTGTGAACGTTACTGATGGCATCAAAAGGCCACCGAGCCAACCGTGTCATCACAGCAGAGATGAAAGCAACTATGTAGCTTCTTCTTTGTCTCCTGTTCTGTTACTTTAAAGGCATTTGAAGTCTGTGTGAAGGTTTATTACAGCTTGTGAATTTGCATGAACAAGGATTCTTGGGACATTTTAGTCTAATTACATGCATCGAGAGACTCATGTAGTAAGTGCAGCGCCTTTCCTTTAGTTATAAAATACAATCACCATGTCTGGCCACTCAGACACAGTCTTGCAGTCCACTTGTGATGAGATCAAGTATGAAAAGCAACATATAGATCATTTTTAACAATGGCAGAATTGAAAATACATTTTAGACATTAGCTGACTTGGACTTTAGACTAAAATTCTTTGACATAAATATAAAAGAAATATAAATATTAGAATAAAATTATTTGAAATAAACGCTTTAAATGAGCCTATACTTCAACAGGTTGGTTTCACTCATGTCATTCCAATGACGTTAAAAATCTAGATGGAAAGCAAGAATGGACGAGATGAAGGTGAGCATGTATTGTGAGAGAAAAGTACAAACAAAAGTCACAGCATATGCTGCACATGATGCTAATGTTATAATAAGCAATTTAAACTGAACTGAAAAATGAGCTGCTATTGAGGCAGCAGATATAAGAACTACCTTCTCCTCCATGTGACCTTCTACTCAAAAAAACAAACACAAACATACAAATGTAATGAAGTAATCTTGATACCAGGGTGATCCACAATGTCAGTCATTTGGTTTTCTTTTACTGTCCTGTGGATTAACCAGCAACACATATTTATGTTTTTTTCTCTATGTGGAAAATTCCTTCTTGCCCTCCAGCTGCAGTTCACACCATAGCAACGCAGTGATGTAAAATCATTTGAAAAGAAAATGTTTTGTCAAAAACTCTATTCAGTCAAGCAGTAGTTCAAAATATGAATAAAATGATATGGAAATATATGTTTCATGCAGGGCAAGTTCCCTATTGATTTTCAGACTTTTGGTCAGGGATGCAGCTAAAATGAAGGCCAGTTCATTGTCCAGGACACGAGTGTCACTTGACAAAACAAATGTTGTCGACAGATGTTGCAGCGCTGTAGGTTTCCATAGTCCTGCACCAACAACAATCTGTCATAGCAGAACATCATCTGTATGATGTACAGCGCAAGAAACAATAATGAAACTGCATCTAACAGTCCAAAAACAGGTGCTTTAGTAAAACTGCATATATAATAAGAGTTTTAAGCTTCAAGGTCACTTCAGCAATCAGAGATACTGTTCATTTTCCATGTGCCACATTGTCCCCTGTCATCCAGGGTTGTCAGATTCCCAAAGAAAAATTAGACTAAATCAAGTTCTATAGGTGTGAGGGTGTAGCTATAGACCAGCACCCCTGGTCAAGATTTGTTACTCTGAATAACTAAGCGAGCAATACATGACCAGAATACCATCGTATTCTGAGGCGTTATCAAGATAATTCTGTCTCTGTGTGGTGCGAGCGGCGAGGCAACGTTGACTGCTATGGGTCACATACTGTCCTTTTACACATTAAACAGCAGAGCAGTAAACACGGGTGCACCTAAAATACAGCAACAGTGTAAAACACAGAAGCTAGCACACACAAAACTTTCCTTTTTTGTCATTTTTCTTGGGAAACATTGGACTGTAAATTGGCCTTAAGGCTCTGCCTAAGGCTCTTTGTGTTTCAGTAGTGACATGGAACCATGGGACAGCATTTTTTTGAATAAGTGTAAATTTAGGTGTAGGGTTTGGGACAGCCACCCCTCAATATAAATACTGATGATTTTGTATTTTACTCATTACTGTTTGAATAGTGTGGTTGAATAGTGGTGTAGTGTACTATGGTGAAGAGAGTTTCTCATTGGGTTAAATAAGATTATGACCAATGTTCTGTTAGACATGTCCAACCTAGCAACTGTAAGAACGCATGGTAAATATAACAGACCATACAGACTATGATGATTCTTTAGTATTTGGAAAAGCATATAACTTATTACATCTGACTACAGCCTCTCTCTCTCTCTCTCTCTCTCTCTCTCTCTCTCTCTCTCTCTCTCTCTCTCTCTCTCTCTCGCTATCTCTCTCCCCTGTAGAGAGCTGCAGAGGGAGGTGATCATGCTGGCCTGTAGTTTTGGGAATAAACACTGCCACCGCCAGGCTGTGTCTCTCATCTCTGAGTGGATATCCAGCAACAAGAACAGGTATGCACACATCGTCCATTACACAGCAACCACTACAGACCTGTTGTGAAGATGTCATTCTTACTTGGAGGTGAAGTTTACCTTTGGCTGTAGCTCATCATTAGTCATTCCTACCAGTGAAACATTTCCCTGTGCCACTGTCTGTAACACAAGCCCAAAGCATGATCGATCCACCTACGACCTTAACAGTTGGAGAAGTGTTCTTTTCATGGAATTCTTCAACCTCCAAACCTTTGCTCATTGTGGCCATGAAGTTTTGGTTTAGCTTCATCAGTCCAAATGCATCAGACTTGTTGAGATGTTCCTTTGCCAAACTCTGATGCTGAATTTTGTGATGAGGACGCAGGAAAGGTTTTCTTCTGATCACTCTTTCATGAAGGCCATATTTGAGCAGGTGTTGCTGCACAGTAGAGCAGTTCACCACCACTCCAGAGTCTGTTAAATCTTCCTGAAGGTCCTTTTTCAATCAAACAGTTTTTTGTCTTCCCCTTAGAAAAGTTTGTTGGACCTCCAGACGTCACGCTGACTTCCACCATTGCTGTTAACTGCCACTTCTTATTTATATTATGTGTAAAAATGTTTTGCTATCTTCTTATCGCCTTCTCTGCTTTGTGGGCATGAATTATTTTAATAATGTCCATTTTAAATGCTAGGCAGCTGCTAAGAGAAACCCACGGCTGCTGACTGTTGAGACGAGGTTTGAGGATTTATAAAGCTTTGAAATTTGCACCACCTGGCCTTTCCCAATGATAATTGTGAACAAGTCATAACTCTAACAAGCTAATTAGGGTCTGAGACATTGGAAAACATTATCTGAGAGCTCAGATTTCATCTCTTGGGGTGAACAAACGTTTGCATGATGCTATTTTCCTTTTTATAAAAATGTATAAGACAAAATGGACACACTAAGTTTGCTTAAAAGGTTGAAAAAAATTATTATATCTTTAACTTTATGCCTTTATGCCTTTACCCACTTAACTTTTTTTACAGTAACAGAAATTTTGACCACGATTTTGCACGTAACTGCTTTAGGTCAGCCAGAAAGCTTTCATTTGTTTCATTTGCTTTTACAATGGCATGAATTATTTTCTACAGGACCATCAATTTTACCTCCCAGAAAATGTCAAGTGGTGCAACCGCACATTAATAAAAATAATAACATTTGTATCTATTTATCAATACGGAAAAAGTCTCGGCACTCAGACACCTGAATAAAGCATTATACACATTATACTCATTTTCGTGGCTTCCTGGTCGCCTAACTTAACTGAACCATGACTTGTAAACAGTGTTTGTTTGTTTTGTTTTTGTGTGTGAAAGGGCTACTGACCTTGGCATGGCACTATAAAGGTAATTTGGGGTTTCAGTGAAGATGCAGTGTAATGCTCACTATTTCTTTTTTTAAAATAAGTCATTTGTTATAATTTTTCCATGTGAAATTTTAGAAAATCAAAATTGATGAAAGTTTCAAGATTCAATTAGATGAATACTTTTAAAGCTGCCCTAAGTTTAAAGTGTAAATCTGCATGTATGGTTTAGGCAGTCATAGTACCTGACATTTGTAGACTTTGGAATCATAAAAGGCTGAAATTAGTTTGAGTTTAAGGGTCATTTCACTTGTAGTTACATAAAGGAGAAGAACTGTAGACTAATATGATATATGCCACGTATTTATTAAATAATATGTGCTTGGACACGCAAAATATACATCATTGACCAATCTACTATATACTGTATTGTCGCTGTCCAAAGAAAAAGAAGTATCTCCAAAATGGCAACTTTACAGAAGACAAAAACTGTCTTTACTTTCAATATAAGTCAATGGAACCAGAAATTTTTAAAAGTGATTTTGAAGCATTTCTGTTGGAATACATGGAATTTCACACAGTGTAAACTCTGGCATATTCAATGATGTATAAATATGGAGATGGACAAAATGTTTTTATTTGGACAGCACAATATATAGAAACTGCAACTATGCAAACTATATTAGTGAACTGATGATTCATAGTAACAACCATATCATCAAAATTAATGGTCTCGTATTCTGAGGCATAATCAGGTACATTTTAGTTGATAACCTAGTTCGTTCGATAATTTTACAAAACATCAAAATGAATAACTTGAAGCAAAGTGAACTCTTACCAGACATGTGTAGTGTTTATGGCGGGAGTAATGGTCTGGGTCTGCGTAATTCTGACAGCTGGCGGTTTTGAACGTTAGCAAGTGAGTGCATTAGCGTCAGAGCACGCGTACAGGCTGTGTTGTTGGTGTGTACTGACAGTTTGAGATGTGATCAATAGAGTTCGCTCAGAAAGCTCGCCAGCCCTGCCACCGCACGCCAAGTGTCCATGGCAACACCTGTTTGTTCCTCTAATGCTTTCTCCCTGAACAGCCTCAGCCACGCTCAGAGACATGGCAGTAATCCATGAGTAAACACGAGACGCCATCAGTACAGTGTAATGACTAAAACACAGCTTAAGGGGTGTAAGAGAAGATCTAGGTATGTGTGTGTGTGTGTGTCTGTTTGGGTGCAGGGTGTGTGTGTGTGTTTGTGTGTGTATGCGCACTCTAGCCAAAGGCAAGAGATTCTGCTCCACCTCCCCAGTAGAGAGTGCTACCCCTGTGGAGCTGGAGAGGAGAAATGAGAAACACAACCACACATACATACGCACATAT
Source organism: Megaleporinus macrocephalus (assembly GCA_021613375.1). NCBI lineage: Eukaryota > Metazoa > Chordata > Actinopteri > Characiformes > Anostomidae > Megaleporinus > Megaleporinus macrocephalus. The sequence continues at coordinate 24,911,417 of CM038702.1, forward strand.
CAGTAGCTTAGCCAGATTTCATTTTACAGAGGGCTTGTTACATGTTGAGGTGAGCCAGCTGGATAGTATTTTGTCCCAGAGACATCACATGACGTACTAGGTATTGTCATGATAAGTTCTAATAGTATTCACTATTAATAATAGTGTTCATGTTTATAACAATATTTATAACTACATCATTTGAACAAGACAGCTGCCTTTTATATCCTGTGATATCATGACGAATGGACCAATAGAAAATGAGTATAGACATTTTTCTTGCCTACTCATTTAAACCTTGGACCAGGATTTTCTGTAGAGATAGAAATGCCCCCATTTTTAAGTATGAATTAAAAACATACCAGAAAGACAGATGGGCAGATGTCTAACATAGTGGCCAAAAGTAGCTGGCTGATACTGTTTACTAACCAATCCTGCTACTTGCTGGCCTAGTTTTAGAGGACACTGTTGTGTAAAACTCAACCAAAAGCAAGCAGGCATCAAGTGACTCCACAACATCACCATAAATGTCTTTCCAGGATGCGAGGTAACACAAGGATTGCAGGCATGCAGTCCTCCTGAAAGTAGGCTAACTTCTACAAATAGTGCATCATTTTTTTAAATTGCATTCTTTTTTTAGCCATCCATATATGACATATGGCAGATGTTGACAGCAGCTGTTTTGGTCTCTCTAGAACTGGAGCTAACCCGGCTATTAGGCTACAAACACAAGTCTTTTTTTCTCTATCCCTTTTAACTGCTGAAATATTTGTGTGGTGGTAGACATAGCCCTACATAAAGATGCTAGACTTTCTCATTTTTGAGACCCTAGCAAATCTAGCTTTGTCCCTGTTTTTTGATTTCAGAAATATATATATATATATATATATATATATATATATATATATATATAGGGGTTGGACAATGAAACTCAAACACCTGTCATTATAGTGTGGGAGGTTTTATGGCTAAATTGGACCAGTCTGGTGGCCAGTCTTCATTAATTTACACATTGCACCAGTAAGAGCAGAGTGTGAAGGTTCAGTTAGCAGGTAAGAGCACAGTTCTGCTCAAAATATTGCAATGCATACAACATCATGGGTGACATACCAGAGTTCAAAAGAGGACAAATTGTTGGTGCACGTCTTGCTGGTGTATCTGTGACCAAGACAGCAAGTCTTTGTGATGTATCAAGAGCCACGGTTTTCAGGGTAATGTCAGCATACCACCAAGAAGGACGAACCACATCCAACAGGATTAACTGTGGACGCACGAGGAAGCTGTCTGAAAGGGATGTTGGGGTGCTAACTCGGATTGTATCCACAAAACAGAACCACGGCTGTCCAAATCACGGCAGAATTAAATGTGCACCTCAACTCTCCTGTTTCCACCAGAACTGCCCATCGGGAGCTCCACAGGGTCAATATACACGGCCGGGCTGCTATAGTCAAACCTTTAGTCACTTGTGCCAATGCCAAACGTCAGTTTCAATGGTACAAGGAGTGCAAATCTTGGGCTGTGGACAATGTGAAACATGTATTGTTCTCTGAGTCCACCTTTACTGCTTTCCCCACATCCGGGAGAGTTACAGTGTGGAGAAGCCCCAGAGAAGTGTACCACCCAGACTGTTGCATGCCTAGAGTGAAGCATGGGGGTGATGGTTTGGGCAGCCATATCATGGCACTCCCTTGACCCAATACTTGTGCTAGAGGACTACTGAACCATTCTAGAGGACCATGTGCATCCAATGGTTCAAACATTGCATCCTGAAGGCGGTGCCTTGTATCAGCAAGACTGGTGAAAGTGAAGTTGAACATCTCCCATGGCCTGCACAGTCACCAGATCTAAATATTATTGAGCCACTTTGGGGTGTTTTGGAGGAGCGAGTCAGGAAACGTTTTCCTCCACCAGCATCACGTAGTGACCTGACCACTATCCTGCAAGAAGAATGGCTTAAAATTCCTCTGACCACTGTGCAGGACTTGTATATGTCATTCCCAAGACCAATTGATGCTGTATTGGCCGCAAAAGGAGGCCCTACACCATACTAATAAATTATTGTGTTCTGAAACCAGGTGTTTTAGTTTCATTGTCCAACCCCTGTATTTATATATATATATATATATATATATATATATATATATATATATATATATATATATATATATATATATATATATATATACGTAGCTCGCATACGTAGCTCGCAACATGGCTACAACACAAATAATATATATGTATATATATATATATATATATATATATATATATATATATATATATATATATATGTGTGTGTGTTGTAGCCATGTTGCGAGCTATGTACTTTGAACCATTTCACATCAGATTTTAAAATTTATGAATGACTGTGACATCTCAATATTTATTTTAATATATTGTATTTATTAATATTTTATTATTAACATTTTTTTTATTTAATTCACCCAACATGAACCCAACCCAACCAAATACACACATGAACACTGAGAAATGCTGTAGATTTGCTCTTTTTACAGAAATATGCAGCTGAATTAGAGCTGTTATCTCACTGATACACTGTAATAAAAACACAGTGGAATGCAAAGAGCAAAGAGGCCGTGCTGCATCATTAGAAGGAGTGGCTTTATTGAACATCCAGTAAAATCCTGGCCTTCACAATTTATGGACTTCCGAAAAGTGTTATTGCTGAGTGTTTTTTTTTTTTAAGTTGAGCTGTGACCTGGCTGATTCGGTGTGCCATTCCCATCCTTTATTTCTGTCACCATGGCACTGACCTCCGCCAGCCTTCTGGAGTGGAGAATAAAACCTCTAATTCAATATTCAAGGATGAGCACCTACTGCAATAAAAGAGCAATGGCTCTGTCCTTTGGCTTTATAGTGAAGGTGATAATGTGGAGAGATCGCCTGATCACATCCTTCATGCTCTGAGAGGAAGAAAATGAATAAGACATCCCATAATACTTGATAATAGAGGCGTGGGCCATAACAACGCTAGGGACATCACAATTACTCGATTAACTAATTAAAATATCAGTTAACAGGCTAACTGATATTTTCCTATACGGTTTATCTATAGTTACCTAATGATTTACATGTACATTTGATTTATATTGTATATTAGCAGGTTTGAGTTTCCTCAGATTTTTTACTTTTTCTATTTATTTCAACAATACAAATTAAGATTTTTTTTCCTGGAATTGAGTACAAACAACAGTAATTTTCCATTAAATCCAAATCGTGACAAAATATCTTTTCTTTTGTTAACAAACCCTTTCCACACTAGCTGTCCCCTTTTTTCAATAAACCCACATCATCCTTTGTTATTCTTAGCAATAACTGTGACTTTCAAGGTTAAAATTGATTGACTACAGTTTACCTGCTCTATCGTAATCTGTTAGTGGTTATGCATTGATTAGTGTATTTGAGGACAAGGTGTATTTTTAAAGAATTAATCTTTTAAAGGCCTCCTTATTTTCATTATTTTATTTTTAAGTTCTAGTTGTGTGTACAGTTGTTTTGCAGAAACAAGATTTTTTATACGTTTTTTACATCAAAACAAACTGAAAAATACAGGAAGTGCAGACTTGAATTAGTTGTTATAGAATGGTAATGAAATGTACATATAATTTATTCTTTAAGAGTTGTTGCTTAACTTATTATGATGAACTAGTGTAATAAACAGTGACAATCTGGAGGTCTTAAGGGTTAATGTCAAAGTTATAGAAGAAAAAAAAAACAGCTTTAATCTATATGCACTTCAGTTTGATCCCTAACATTTATTATGACCTCGTATTGAAGCAGTTTTCTACAGTGCTGGGGCCAAAAACTCCCCGAGGCCCTTCCAGCGTAATCTGGAATCGGCAGGTCTTTATCGCTTGAATGTAGGAGCACAATCAAAAGTTCACTCACTTTAATGCCTTTAAGCCTCCAGAGACTTCAATGTCTTTTCCTGCCTTTCCTTTATACAGGTCTCAGTGCCTCTGCACCTGTCAGTCTGTTACACTTTAAGGTGCACCAAATGCAAACACGGCTTGAATAATCTCCATAGAAAAGCACTGTGGGTAGAGTAGAGCCCTCTACAGCAGCAGCACATGAGGCTACATTTACCATATCCAATGTCAAGCATCAGCTAGAGGGCTGTAAAGCCCCTCAGCAAAGAGCGGTGGAGCAGTTTAACTGTGTTCTCAGGAATGATGGCACTCCTTCCAATACCCCTACCAGAAGCATAGAGGACGTTTTTGTAGAGGATCTATCTTCCTGAAGAGTCTAGTCGCAACCTGTATTCAGTAAGCTGCCCATCAGGGAGGAGGTCAGATAGCTAGAGCATGTTTGGCAAATGGTGTTTGGAACTAGTCTGTGCAGGAGGGTAGCTCCCCAGGACCAAGGTTGGAAACTGCTGCTCTAGAATGATATAGAACATTACCCTGAGTATAGAGTGTATACCCTGAGTGTTTGAGTGCATATGCCATGTCTTGCTCAAAAGAGATTTCTGTTCATGCTCATCAGACTAGAAGACTAGAAGAAGAACTATTTATGAAGAATTTGGTCAATTCAACAGATTTTTATTTAAAGAATATTTTATTCAGTGAGTTTTGCACGTTAAATAAAACTAGTTAATTTGCTTACAGTAGTTTTTCTAGATTAAACTAATGAACTGAGATGTTTTTAGGTTAAACTCATGAACTGAGAGGATGTGCAACACTTGCACTGGTTAATGTCAGTGTTTATGAGTCCCCCAACAGGTAAACACTGAACGAGATTGTGTATGGAATGATAGCAGGGAGGAAGCCATTACTCTGTGGGAATAACTATTTTTCCTTTATAAACTTTGCTGAAGTTCACCAGTGTGAGCCAGAGAACTACTAAAAAAACTTGGCATTAACCATAAAACATGGTGGTGGCAGTATCAGAGTTTGGGAATATTATTCTATTAAAATTACTAGTTATATGTACACTCACTAACTTAAAACAATCTTTTTTTAAAAATAATGCATATGATAATATTTTATTTTACATGGATATTATAAAGCCCTTATATTTACATTACTAAACCTTGCCAAGCTAATAGCTGCTAATAACTCAATAACTGAGCAATAACTAACATATTAAGCTTTTCAAAAACACTTTCATTTGTGTATTATATGCCAAGATCTGATGTGCTACCCTTTGCTGAGCACTGGATCTACAAGGAGTGATATTAGAAATGTGCTTATGTTATTTTGATTTATATAAATACCTTTGTAAATAGCTTAAAATCTTATTAAACACTTGAATGGATCAATCTCTAAATGAAGCTCTAAATAAAAACACCCCTCCCCCACTCCAATCTGAAGTGAAGATTTGTATTTTGTACTAACAAGGTCTTACATTTTGGTGTACAGGCCTTATGTGATTGACTCTTGTCAGCACATACTGGATGTCTTCATATCTTGACTTATTTTGTTTTATTGTTTCTTTGGGTGAGCAATGCATTTACAGCCTAGCAGCGTCTCTGTATCTGTAAGTCTGTTTGTAGTTAAAATTTCAAAATGAGGGTAGAAACAGGTTAAACTCCATACCTTAATAATTTATTAGTGCATGTTACTGGGACCGTACTGAGAAAATAGAAACAACATATTCTGCAGCAGTACTAAATTTTGCTGCTGCTTGTCTGAATGCATGCTTTTTTGCTTAAGCTGCCTACTTCTTCGATTCTGTAGATTTTTGCATTAAAATATTTTTATTTGTTTATTTTCTCATTTTGATTTCCTATATTTTCCCTTTTTTCAATTGAGATCTAATTATAACAACTCATATGTAAAATTCATATTTACTTTTTTACCATTTTCCAACCTGTTTTAATGCCTTCAACATTTAAATAAGCTTCGGCCTGATTGACTGTCCTGTGTTGTGCCTAATTCAAAAAACAGTTATACCTGAAACACTGTTTAGATCTTCAGTGTGTATGTGATGAGAAACAAATAATTAAAACTGGGTTGTTTTTGTAGCATAGTTTCCATATTTGTAGCACATGGACTGGGTGCTGCATTGCATGTTTTAAACGTTCAACAATGTTTACATATAACTTCAAACTATTGGTTTGAAGTCACAACTGACTGCTTAGACCTTCTTTTAGTGCACAAACCAGCATAATTTCTCTTATGCACACAGTGTACACTGCATAAATAGCTATATATTAGAATGAATAAAATGTATTTTCTGATGTTATTTAACCAAAATGTATAATGATTTCACTTAGTGCAAGATGTTTTTAGTTGTTTAAAGGAATTGTATGAAGTAATATGATCTTACTATTGTCATATGATTTTGCTGGTTTTAAGCGTATTAAAATAAATACAGTCATCTGCCAATATTCTATGCAGGAGCGGGTTCCGTTACTCATTGGGAGATAAGCCAAAACATGCTGGATAGGTTGCTGGTCCATCAGAATGCCTAGTTGTCTTTTTGATTTCTTGATGTTTAGTTTTATACATATTTAGTAGATTTAAGATAACTGCACTTGCCATCAAATCATTTCTTACTGTGTAAAAATTCTATGTACTTTTCTGTATGTAAGTCCATTTTTCTGTATGTAAGCCCTGCATGCACAGCCTCCCAGTGACTGTTTCTAGTAGACATTTTAAAGAAAGGCTACAGAAAAAGCTGAGTTATATATCTAATGTGATCATTTATCAGTGCAAGGTACTGAGAAAGTAAAATCCACACTCACTGCAGCAGAATAAATAAAAATGTATTGCAGCTTGCCTGAACGGACACATTTTGACTTAAGCTTCTTCTTCGCTTCTACACTGAAAAAAAACTTGGGCCAAAACACATTTATTTGGACAAGCTGCTACAAAATATTGTTTATGTTTGCACGAGCATGCCAGTTTGGATTTAGTTCCATTAACTAAGCTCAATTTATTAAAGCAACATGTTGATGGATTTGTACTTTCAAATGTTGAATTTTAAATGTTAATATTATTAAATGTAAGTATATTAATGTACATTACTTTGTACTCAGTTCCACTGTAGTCAGTGACAGGGAATCCTGGACCGCTTACTGCTCACACCTCTCACTTTGAAGTTTGCTTGTTTATTTTAGACCAAAAAGCAGAGGCTGATACACTTCAGCTCCTGTGCTGTAGATGCTGGATGGACTGAGAGGTTTTGCTGCAGTTCTTTAAGTTACTCAGTTTTGAGCTGCTACTTTTGTTCAACTCAAAGTGTTTTTGCAAAAAGTTCTTTTACAGCAGTCGTTTGTAGTCATCAAGTCCGGTCTCTCTCAAAAAAGACAATTTATGGTCTTGATGTCATTTGGACGTCTCGGTCTTGGGTCAAAGTGAACTCAGAAATTGTTTCTGGGATCAGCTGAATGGTTAATGGTTAATCAGAGGTTAATGGAGAACATGCTTATTAAAAACCATCATTGAATATTAACAATACTAATACATTTAACACAATTAAACATTTACATTTCTGTTTTAAGTTGAAGTGTTTACATAGAATCTGTTTACTGCCAGTTGAGGATCTAATTAATCTTTGCCCTTTCCATGGGTATTATTTTGTATTTTGTTCACTGGTGCCAAAATTTAAACACTTCCTGAGGATAGATTGGATTATTATTACTACTATATCATTATTACTATATATATATATATATATATATATATATATATATATATATATATATATATATATATATATATATATATAGACACTATTTTTATTTTTTAATTCTAAAAAAAATCTTAGTCTGGTGTCAGTCTTGTCTCTTGTTTAGCTGCTCATGATCTTGTTCTTGTCACCAGTCTCAACTACAACACATCCGACTGTCTCTGTTAATTTCTATTAGCAGATAAACTTACAGAATTGTGCTTATATACTGTATAGACTGCTAAAACTGGTATATTAGTAAGTGAAATTATCTTAAATCTAGTCTAATAATTTAATATTTCTCATTTTTAAAGATTAAAGATTATTTATACTACATCACTCCACTAGTGTTATTTTACCAAAGTTGCAATATTTTAACTGTAGTATGCGTTTAGACAATTCTGAACAAGCCTATATATATGATTAACCATGATCAACTTCATAACATGAAACATTTAACCTTTAAGAAACTTTAAAAGTTAATGTCTGTTATCTTCTACCAGCATGATTCCTTATTGAGTTCCCTCCATCCTTAAAAAGTCTTCAAATATAGTTTAACAATGTGCAGTTGTAAAGTGCCTGAAAATGTCTTACTAGTGAAGGTATTGCAGACGATGCCTGAAGGGTTACAAAAAATTATTGTGCATATTAAGCTGGTTCAGAACAGTTCAGTGACCAAAAATATCCAGTTGTCAGCTGTCCTGAGGTCAATATCTGACTGCTGATAACAAAGTGCAACACACTGAAAAAAAATGGAATGAGAGAGAGAGCAAGTATTCAGTCCATCTTTTTACCTGTTCATCTGTTCTTTTACCCTGTCCTTCATTGCTCAATACCCCCACAGGACCACCATAAAGCAGGTACTATTAGGGAGGAGGACTAGAGGAACACAAACTGTGTTGTGATCTCTGACTCTACATCTACAAGGTAGACCAATCAGGGAAGATGTGTCTAATAGAGTGGACAGTGACGGACAGTGTTTAAAAAATCCTGGGGCTTCGCTGTATCTGATCCATTAAGTGCAGAGCACACAAATATAAGGCCAAACACGATACAAATAATAAACATTACACATTTTTAACAGAACTATACACACTGGACACAATGCCTTTGTGTTTGTACCATGAAAATAAAAGAACAACAGACACGTCTTCAAGCAGATTATCAGTCAGTGTTACTGCAGTGCTGAGAAAGGTACACCACCCAAATAATGCCCGCTCTGTGGTGGTCCTGAGGGGGTCCTAACCATAGAAGAACAGGGTAAAAGGGGCTAATAAATAATGCAGAGAAACAGATGGACTACAGTCTGTAATTAAAGTTTCATTCCAAAATGCTGTATATCCATTTATCACAATTTTGGATAGAACACGTATTTGAATAGAATAGAGAGAAAGAATATTATATATCATGGTGTGGCACTCACATTTCTTGTATGCGTGAAGTGCACTCCCAACAATATAGATCATGAAAATAAATTAGTATAACATTAATAAATGCCATATTTGAGTTTGTGTGCATTGCTGCCTGATATAAAACATATTTTTTGCCTTTGTTTGTAAGAAAAGTGTTAACAAGCAGAATTTGATTTTAAAATGTTTTGAAGCTACCTTATTAATCCAGACCTGATGTAAATGGTATAAAACAGCATAATATAAAATGTTCAAATTTTGAGCTTAACCAACACGCAGTGTGGTAACCGCTGCTGGAAATGTCAGCAATCTCAGCATGTAGGGTTCCACCATGGAGTCGATCCAATAATTGTCTGCTTTAGGAGTCGTCTTACGCTTCCCTTTAGACCAAAATAAGGGGCCAATTTTCCTGCCACATGTTTAGCCTAGTTTCAGAATAAATCACGCTGCCAATAGAAATTCTTCATTACAGATCCATTTTGGTTTTGGAGTAGGGGTAATCTGTATCGGCCAAAGTGCCTTTTTCCACCTTATTACAATTCCCATGATTCTAGAAACCAAACAGCCGTAGGCCTTTCCTTAATGAACTCGGAGTCTGCTACTCTGCCTCATCCTTTGGCACGAAAAATACAAAACAGAATTTACTCATCCCTTAAAAATGTTCTGTGTATTAACCTTTTCATGGCATTTAAGCCCTAAGGGCCTATACATGGGTATACACTTTTGTTTCTCTCTTTTAACCCTCGCATTTTGTAAAAAATAACAACCTGCACAGTATAAATACACACTAAAACCAGCAAAGGGTCAAGTCAAAACTCAAATTCTCAGAAATATTCAGAAAGATCAACTATAAAAACATATGGTATATATACCATTTTAACAACTATTTAATAAACATTTTCTTTCTGAGTGGGTAACCAGTATTTCAGAAGGCTCACAGGTTAAACGGGTCACATTAAGCCATAATGTAATAGGCGGGTTAAACATACAGGTTCATTTTCAGATTTTTTTCTTATTATTTAGATATTCAGATTTAATCTTAGTTAGTATAGAGGTTAATGGGGTAAGTGCTGATAAGTAAAGAACCAACAGAGCTGAAAATGGTTATATGTTTATTTACTTGTGATTCATTTATTTATTGTTTTTGTCAGTTTAAGCAAGCAAATACATGAAAATACTTATATTTAAGTGACCATTTATTATAACTCTAGTAAAACAAATCAACTATTTGAGTTTCCATAGTAAAGTGACTGGTGAATTATCACAGTGCATCCAACAATAGACAATAACTGAAGCTGTATAGAGTTTTTTTATACCGTGATAGGAAATACAGTAGCTCATTTTACTATGACCAACTCGTAACTACCCTAAAGGCAGATTTAAAATAGTTTACATTACAACATTAACACTTGCTGAACAATATGAAGTTGGATTAAGGGCCTACTCAGTCTTGGGCTTTGGCATGTGTAATAAGAGCTTGCCCACTTGTTGAAACCATTCTTAGTGTATTAAATATGGCTTTTTGGTTATTCACAGAACAGAAAAGAGGAATAAGTGGCTTTGTGATACACTCAATCCCTTTATCTTGGAGCAGAGACTCCTCATTTATGGCTTTGGGCTCCTGACCTTAGGCTTACAGACAAGCTTCAAGCTCCAGCAAATCCTCGCCACTTGAGCTGACGTCAGCTGGCACTTGACCTTGGCGGCGTTCAACAAACAATCGTCCCCAGCTGAGCCCCTGCCACTTCTAAGTCCTCTGGCCCTCCATTACACTGAGCTTCAGCTTCTAACAGAATGCTAAAAGTTGTCTGTTTCTTTTATGCCTAAAACAACAGACAAAAATTTGGAAAGCGAGACGCTTCTGTGGGTGTCTCATGTCAGTCTCAAACTGTAGTAAAATAAATTTGCACAATCATACCGCACATGCAGTCGATCATGTCTGAAATTCTCTTCTTTGCTTTTGCAGTCACAAATCTATTGTACCTAACACGTGATTGTCCCATTTGCAGGCCTATTCCCCAACAAAGTGTCAAGGGCCTGCTTTTATGTCCCTTTATGGCATTTGTGTGGTTTTATGTATGAAGAAAATCACAATTTATTTTTTCATAATTATTTTCTAGCTCTATTTATCCTTTACAATTAAACTGACTGTTTTGCTGCTGTGTCCTTAACCCTTTGATGCACAATCTAAGCAAAGCTTGACTTGTATTCGTTTCCTTTTTTTATGTATTGTTGAGTATCTCTTTTGAAATCAGTTGTTCTGTGTTCATTAAAAATCTAGTTTTTGACCTTAAATTATTATTTTAATAATTATTTATTTACTTCATGAACAAAATTTGCTGTTCTTAATATGTTTCTGACTGCAAATGTTTTCAAATGTCAATAGTTCCTATCAAAGTAGTAAATAGTAAATACAATTTTCAATTTTGACCCACAGTGTGTGCCAGAGGGTCAGTGATTTTTTTTCCTCAATTAAAAAGTTAAAAAATCAAATAAAGCTGAAATAAGGAATTGTAATGTGTGACCAGTATATTGATAAATTAATGGAAGCCTAAACGATTAAATTAATTTATTGCACAGATATAGAAAATAAAATCTCAAAGTGGTCACTTTTTATCAAGGCTGTGCACCAAAGGCTTAAGCCCTATATTTGTAATCAGAATCAGGAGTGGTTAATTATCTCTTTATTATCACCAAGTGTGTTACACATGCACGGAATCTGTCTGGGTACGAGCTCACATGTGTTACATGTAATGTAATAAACATACCAGACAAGCTCACAGACTAGTAACAAGTGTTTACCTGCAGGAAAAACACAATAAACTACCACTGAGAGAGTCATATAGAGGATTAATATCTTTAACAAGTTGCATATATTCTAAAAGAAGGACTATTATTAATACAATATATATATATATATATATATATATATATATATATATATATATATATATATATATATATATATATATATATATATTATTCAGTATGACATCACTTTAAATGTGCTCTGTTGCGATTTGTGCCCCATATTGTACCTCCTTCCTTCAAAAAGCAGTCTATGCTTAAATACTTGTTAACTTCAGCATGAAGAGGCGGAGCTACAGCCCCAACCAAATACATTGTCTAGGTGACGATAAGTTACCACATCCTCCCGAGAGGACACACGTCTTCTCATTTTCATACAGTATTACTGTTACACAGTACAAGACCTAAGAAAACAAAACACAGAGCAAACATAAGAGAAACAATCAGAGGTGAAAACATCCAGACAACAAACATAACAACACCTGGGAATAAAGAGAGGGTGGGGCTACAGACAACACACAGGTGAGACAGATAACAAGGAGGCGGAAAGCAGCAGGAACATGGCTAGACACAAGGGAAGACAAACAAGAGGAGAGAAACAGAGCAGGGCAGGGTCAGACAGGATACATCACTTAACAGTGTTTACATAATAGTTTTTCCTGATTATGGGGTTAGGTAATGAAATAGACTACATTTTAATCTAAGAATCTTTGATAATTGTGTTTCATACTTGAGCTTGATGCCTCTGCTCTCTAGACGGACGGACAAAACTCAGAGCTTCTTGTAGATCTTGCTGTAGTGTCTCAGAGCGTGTTAACACCTGACAGGCTTGGTTTAAAATGAACCTTGGTACGGATGTTCTGTCAGTGCAGCTTGTTAGTACAAGTGAGAACATTGCCAGGCGAACACTGGTGCGCAACAGATAAGCGGGCCGAGACCTCCTGTGGAGGGCACCTGCAACAGACAAGTTTCTGACACTTGGATGCCTTTTATTGTCTCCTCCTGAGCTCTGAATTAGAAATAAGAGAATGGATAGTTTCAGTTTAAAATGTTACTGAGCTCATTCAGGGTCACTCTTTATTAAATTTAAAGGCCTTGTTTGTACCATGGCTATGGACTCAAACTCTATAAACCTTTGGCGTGAGCCCTCATTAAGGAGTCGTCAAGGAAATGTTGTGTCCTTTTGAATCTCACCTCATAAGGGACCATGAATATTTGTGTCTGTGCTGTCCAAAGAAAAACAAGTATCTTCAAAATGCCAACTTTACAGGAGAGGGACGCAGCCTACTTTACTTTTAATGTAAGTTAATGGAACCAGGATTTTTTCCAAGCTATTTTGGAGGATGTCCATCAGCCTAAGCGTGATGAAATATTCACATGGCAAAAATGCAGTTATATGTTTTTCTTTTATACAGTGATGGTAGGTTTATTTCCTTTGCAGTAGCACGCTCTCTCTTTGCATATTCTTAAGATTTCTCCATACACATACTTAGAGCAAAAAACGAGCTAACCCACTGACTTGCTTGGCCTTGCATTTTAAAAATGAGCAGACAAAAATATAACTAAAGCTAAATATAGACTAATTATAAACTAAATATAGACTTAAATGAGACACACATGAAATGTACAAGCTTGGTTAGATCAGAGTAGAGCATGGCCTTACTAGATCACCAAATGTTCCTCAAAAATTTGTCTAATCGATTGTGTCTTCATCTGAATATAACACTTGGACGACATCTACTATGAATTCTGTATTCATTGTGCTATATAAACACATTTAAAAGGTGGTATATGGCATAATCCCTATGGCCTATGTAATTGCTAATAGGTAGTTTATTTATTTACGTATTGCAATTTATATAGGAAGGAAATATGACTTTATATATAATTAGGTTTCATAACGCGTTATAATATCCACTAATTAGAACATTGTAAACATCATTGTGGTGATGCACCACAACAGGGGTCTGGCGTATTTTCTGTATAACGTCTAAACCCATCACAACTGTGGCTACCAAAGTAAAGTATGTTTTATAAAATCAACTTTTATATGAAGTATGTATTTGATGGTGCTAACCGGTAAGTGGAACAGATACTAAAAAGTTATGGAACCTGACTTAAAATGTTATGCATGTAATTATGACTACTAAAGAACTATTAGGCACATTTATGCTTGGTATTATAAGGAAATATATATGCCACTTAATGCATTATAAATGCATTCAAATAGCATTACTAATACAGGATTCATCTGAAGAGTTATCGACTTTTGGATCGATGTTACTGTGGACCAGAACTGTAAGTGATCCAAAAATAAAATGCATTTTTTAACTAAATCCTTTCCAGTTTTGTTTTGGACCAGATGAACTCTGTGTGTATTAGTGTTAAACACTTAAATTGCTAAAAATAAGTACTTTGTATACTTTTTTGTTTAACTGAACTACAGTATTTGGGACTAAACCTTCAAAAAAGACTATATGTGAAACAAAAGCAGTGATCAATAAATTCTGTTCCACTCATATATAGAACTGAAAACAGTATATAAATGTGTGTGTGTGTTTGTGTGTGTGTGTGTGTGTGTGTGTGTGTGTGTGTGTGTGTGTGTGTGTGTGTGTGTTTGTTTTCTAAATTTAGGTTTTTTTACACAAATTGACTTCATAAAACTCCACAGATGACAGGCCAGTCTAGCACCCACTCTCTATAACTTCTGTTGTACAGTATGTTCAAAATGCGGCTTAGTGTTGTTGTGTTGGAATGAGCACACGTCCCTGAAAAAGATCTAGTAGGACGTTGCACTAAAATATATAAATGTAAAAACTCTTTAAACTTTATACAGGTAACAATCTGTGTGTAACATCCATTATTTTCATAAACAGTCCAATAGGCTGACACGTTTTCACTGTCCATTAGTCCACATCAGATGAGTCCACAGAAGTTGGCAATGTTTCTGGACTTTGACTCCCACTGTGCATAGTGCAGTCTTCGCTGATGCAGCTCTAAACAGTGTTTACTGACAATAGTTTCTCAGATGTGAAACAATCCCCAAACCCATGTGGTGATATCCTTCACTGACGCATGCTGGTTTTTAATGCGGAGCTCTCTGAGGAGACAAAGGTCATTGGCATTCAGTTGTTTTAGCTTTGTTATCTACACGCAGAGACGTGTCTGAGTACTTTATATCTTTTGAAGATGTTGTGCACTGTAGAGGGTGAAATAGCTCAAATCGTTGCAATTGCTCATTCAAGTATGACCAACTTAAACTGTCAGATTATTCGCTAATGTTTTTTTTGGCGCAGTGGTATGCACCCTTGCTCATAAAGGACAACCTTCTTATGATTGCATCAACTGTTTCACAATGTTCCTTGTCCTACATTGCCCCATTCCAGCTTTTTTGGAAGGTATTACAGGCTTGAAGTTAGGAATGTGTTTATATTTACAACAAAAAAACAATGAAGCTGAAAGATAAAACATGACATGTCCTGCTTTTGTACAGTGTTTATTTAAATGTGGGTCAAAGTACAAATCAGTACATTTGCATTTCAATTGAATGGATGTTTGTATAGCTTGTTATCTTCTTAAAACTTAAGCCTGGTTTTAGGGAGATTGAGATTAACATCTTAATTTATTTACTGACTGACTGACTTGCTGATCTTCCTGCATATGTGGGTGCATTTTAGCTACACATACTGATTTGGGTGGGTTTTTGTAGTAGATTTTCTGCACTTAGTGGGGTCTAGTTTTACCTGTACTGTGCAAATATACCCCCCTGTGATTAAACATGCTAAGGCAGCAGCCAAAGAGCTGAAAGATGCTTTATGATTTTAGAGTGCATGAAAAATGAGAACAGTCTGATCCTTCAGAGAGCTCTTCACCTGAAATTGGGGCAGCAAGAGCGGGGGCAGGAAACACCTCAGGAGGAATGTCCAGGGCTGTTTAACGTGGTTGTACTGTCTAATGATGTTACAGTAACTAGGGTGACCATGTTTGGAAGGAAGTTGTCCTTCTCTTCTTTGCCCTCTCTCTCTCGCTGTCTGTGTCACTCTGTTTTTCACTTGGGGCCTGATATACGTACATGGAAAGGCTACAGTAAGCGCTCAGAAATTAGCGTTAAATGGAGTACACTGCCCGCAGGACCCTCCGCTAACTGTACTATGTTCGTGGAGCGGTCATCAAGCTTGAAACAAAAAGAGAAAATGCAAATGAAGAGATAGACATCTGTCCCAAAGTCTTCAATCAGTGTCTTTCTCTCACACGTACTCCAAATCCTTTTCTTTGTTCAGGCGGAGACTCTCATCAGCAAATATTTATACTTGCGTAATGTCGTTTAGCTGCACAGATTGATGCACATTTCTCCTCAAACAGACCGACGCAAACTCTTTCCAGATGGAAAGCTTTCAAGTGGTTGAAAACAAGGGCAATTGTGCATCTTTTCAAAGTGCTCCAGCAAACTAAACATTAGCATCAGCCTCAGCCAATTTCCAGCAGATTGATCAAACAAGCATCAGCCACTCCTGGGCAGAACACATTGCTCACAATGTAGGCCATTGTCTGCTAGACTGTGTGAACATCACTGGCTTTGATGAAGTGTTAAAATGACTTAGTGAACAATAGCAGATTATGCTGCCTCAGTAAAAATAAAAAAAGTGAAATAATGTGCAGAAAATGTCCTGCACTGCTCTCAGCTTTTACTCACAGCTGTACCACAGACAACAACTCTGGCACACATAGATTTATTTTGTGATAGGATTTCAATACGTCATATATACTTTAGATGAAGTTCAGTTTTTTGCTAATATTTTAAAAAATGTTTACTGTCCAATGAAAAAAAAGTCCAAAATAGCAAACTTAAAGGAGAGTCCAAAAATTTTATCCAAGTGACTTTGAAGCATTTCTGTTTGTGCATTTATATTGGAAATTTTACACAATGTCAATAGCAGCTGTCGTGTTCCAGCAATGTAGAAAAATGATAATCAACAAAAATGTGACCATATAGAAAATTAAAAATTCTGCATTTAAAGTGAAGAAAAATATTTAGGTTAAGTGGAACAATTTTAACCTTATTCTCGCTTAGAATATCAATAAAACATACACTGCCAGTCAAAAGTTTTAGAACACTAAAAGTCAAACGTTTTAGTACACTACCATTCAAAACTTTTAAAACAGTTCTAAAACGTTTGGCGGGTAGTGTACTAAAACTTTTTGACTGTTAGTGATCTAAAACTGTTGACCAGTAGTGCTATTAAATCTTTAACTGGTAGTGTATTTTTGAGCAGAAGTGTTTAAACCGCTGCAACCGACTGTAAGACAAATTAATACTAATTTATTTAGACATCAAAAAGTTAATTTTTAACAAACATACAATTGCATCATTGATAATGTCATGCACACCAAATATGTAATGCGTTATTTGATATTTTTCAAAACGTTACATATTTACAAACGTTGATATGAGACAGTGATTGATTATAGTGTTGGTATGGTGAAAACGATTAGTTCCAACAACTAGAACATGCTTGGTTACATATTGTCACTGTCCAATGAAAAACAAAACTTTACAGGAGAGACCAAAAACTTACCTTATTTTCAGTGTAAGTCAATGGAACCAGAACTTTTTCCAAGCTATTTTGGAGCACTTCTGTTGGTCCATTCATCATAAATTTTTTTACACAATGTAAATGACTATTGTTGTGTTCAAATGATGTAGAACACTCAAAATCGACAAAAGTAGAGATACATGTCTTTCATTGGACAGCAATGATATGCTGCTGATATCTCTAAAATCAGCCATGGTCATGAACACCAGAGATATGTGTGAAAGAGCATCTAAAGTTCACTATTACACATTTAATACTTTTACATCAAGCACAAGTTTACTACTAATAAAAATGTAAACATACTTTTAACTTACCTATCAAAAAGCCTCACAGATGATATTAGGCACTAAAAGAACAGAAGGTGCCCGCCACCGACATTTCCTGAGCAGTCATGCTTGCCAGTGCATTCTGTCACTACGTTCTCAGACTACGGCTATAAAATGAAACCAGAAGTCTCGGAAGTGTTTTCACAGGTGTGACAGTGTGAGTGTTTCTCTTGTACGGAGGCTGCTGGAAACACAGTTTCGAATGGAAGCCTGACTGTTCCTCTCTTTTTATGAGGTGCCGCTTTTGCACTTGAACACATTTGTTTGCATGCAGAGCTGAAAATTGTGTGTGAATGTTTTGCAGTTTTAGGTTGTTTGTTTGCATCACATTCAATTTAATTCCCATGTTGCATCAGGGCTGATATTAATACCAAATCTCAGATATCCCTAGACTGTTAATGCTAATGTCTGCTTTCAGTGGAATGGAAAAGCCTGCTCCAGAACTGGTTTGAAATAGTAAATGGTTCATAACATTAGTAGGTCTGCTTGCTAAAGTGAACCTGATCTTTGCAGGATCCCTCCCAATGTACGAGACATTGTATACTGCACGGGCGTGTCGCTGATGGACGAGGACGTGTGGGAGTTTATCTGGATGAAGTTCCACTCCTCTACAGCCATTTCAGAGAAGAAGGTCCTTCTGGAGGCTCTGACCTGCAGCGACAACAGTTTCCTCCTCAACAGGTAACTTCTAAAGCCGCTAGATTAGATCACCTCACAGATTTAGATTTGGTTTAATCATTTGAGTTTGACTCAGAATTGTTTTTGACAATACATACATGCGACTAGAGTAACTATTTAATCAGTAATATTTTTTTTAGCCCAATAATTTTATTGTACTATTATTTAAGGCTGTAGAAGTTAATGCTTAAATGATGTATCAGCATGTTGAAATGTTAATGTTTTAAAGTTAGTAGCGCAGGCTGAAGCCCAGCTTGCTGTATGCTGCTACCCTCTTGTTCAAATACATCTTTTTAAATCTAATCAAATTAGTTGCTGGTTGAAGACTTTACAGCATGAAAACAAAGTGATGTTGAGTATTGTCATCAACTTCTGTTTAAAAGTGCTGGCTTGTAACACTATGCTAGATTTAGTTTGATGCTGACAGACTTCGTAGGGTTGTGTTTACACATGCATCAAATTATGCAAAATGGGATTGGGCTGGCGTTGCGTTTATCTTTGTCATTTGCTGTCATATGAAATAATGGAAAAAATGAATCTGCTGACTCCGCTCTACAGGCTAGGGAGGTGGGGGAGGGTCGATTTGAGAAAAGCCTGGAGAGAGATAAAGATGGACAGAGAGAGAGATATCATTGTAGTTTTTAGTGTAGAAAGATTTTTTAATGTGGTATAAAACACAGTATTCAAATGCAAAGGTATTCAAGAACAGCCAAAATAGCCCAGGACTTGCAAGGGTTAAAACAACACCTTCATACTTTCCATCATTATGTTATTATAGCATAGTTTAGATTTTAGACTAAACATGACACATGTACATTACATTTTTGTTAAACCCATTTTTTCACTATTTATAGCTTTTTTTCCAACATGTTATGCCAGGCAATGTGTCTTCTCTAGCTGCCACTCTATCTATCAAAATATCTAATATTGCTTAGTTTTAATATTGCTTACTGTAAGAACATTTACGCAATTAAAAATAATATTAATTGTTTGATTCTTATGTGTATATTATTCCATAGCTTCCATATCAACATGGTTCCATACAGTCAAATGACAGATGAAAATATTTTGCTTTGGGACCTTTTTTGAGCGGATGAATCCCATGATTTTGATCACATAGAAACTCAAAACTTGGTGAAGGATGTGTGTACCAAGGATGTGAGAGTACTGTTGACTTTTTTCATCATTTCTTCATCGGTATAATGGTGAATTTGCAGTTGAGACCTAAGTAGAGACCTAAACCTCCAGCAAAATCTGAGCCAGCGCGTTATTATTTCAGTCTTTACATACAGATGTAACGTGTGTCCATATAGCTTACTTACAACTTACATAATGCAGCATTTAAATATGCACAATTATCTGCATTCTAACTTAAAAAAAGTTAAATTATCTGCTAAAAACCAAGATAAATGACACACAATAAGTGATAAAACAATATGTTTAATCTCATAATATTCTTACAATAGTCTCATAATGAGAAACATTAGATATGTTGATTAAACGTAAAATGATTTCATTTGCAAGATATCATTTTTTGAAGTGTCGACCCCTTAAAGCTACTCGGAGAAGATATACTAACTGTACGAATCTGATATTTGAGCTACCAGAAGCCCACAATTGGCTAACATCTCGCTGAGCAATAGAGGGAGAGGAAAACTGGCAATCTCTCCCACAAGGAAGAATGGTCAATTGTGCTTTCTTGGACAAAACCTTAGCTGCTGCACTCAGGAGCCTCTATTCAGGGCTTCTTTACAAGCATTCTCTTATTGTAACAGAAAATCTATTGGTAACAGCAGATCCTCAAGGTTCAGTACCTCGGTAGTTGCTATAGCTGCTGTAAAAACAATTCTACCCTATAGAATCTCCTGGTATTTTTATTGAAGGGAGACATTCACTGAGATTGAAATCTCTTTTTAAAAAGGACCAGGCTTAAAAGAAAGTCGCGCTGTTTCAAGACAAATAAAGTCGAGCAAAAGTTTCTGTATTATCAGCGTGGACACTTATGGACCTCCCGCTGAGGAGCTGTGCGAGTTTGAATCACAGCTTGATCGTGCTCGCACTTTCTTGTTAAAAATAACAGAAGCTCTCAATTAAGAAATGATCTGAAGTAGGAGGTATCTTTGAATACATGACCAGGTGCACATTTTGCAGAGAAGTGTTAATTCAGAAGTGTTACTTCTGAAGCTTTTCAGGCTGGCTTTGCATGCTGAAACTTTAATGCAGCTAGATGCATGTTGGGAATGTGTATTTAATACATTGGCATTTGCATATTCGTAGCAGGTGCATCATCCCTGTATAATTGTTCAGGTATGTACAGTAGACCCAGAAAGGATTTGGAAATTTGTGGACACATCTTTTGAAGTTAAACTTGGATTTTAAGTTTACCACTGATTAAAGTGTACAAACATCCATCCATCCATCCATCCACCCCCCCCCACACACACACCATTTATGTTTTTTTACCAAATATTAGATTTTTTACATTTTTGTATTTTTTTTAATACAAAATTGTTTAAGACATGAGCTGTTGTTTATTGGATTTTTATATGTAAAATCAAAGAGATCCTTGAGTAGGAAGAAGTTCTAGGGGAGCTTTTTTCAGATTTTTCTTCAAATAAAAAGATAAAATCTTATTCATTCTAACATTAGAACAGAAAAAGAAACACAGGGTCTGAAGGATCTTTAAAACAGGAGGAAATTGACAAATGGAACCATGCTTGTGGTAAGAACAGGTTCAGTTCTAGTTGGCAAGTGATCTAAATGCTAGCTTCACCCAAACCCATATTCAATATTGTTCCCCAATATTTTTTCTATACCCGTTCTTAACCCCATATGGACCAATGTACTTCAGCCCAACTCCTCCAGTTGTTCATATCCTGTCAGTCATACCAGTAGAGGTCCATTCACTCTTCTCTAAGAGGGAACTAAAGACAAAGCCAGCAGCATGTAGGCACTTTGCCTGCAAGTCTCTACGGTGCCCTAAATCCTCTCAGAATTCAATAGCTGGATGAAGGGGGGTAACGGATTATCGGCCGGCCGGGCCAGCCAAGGAGATCCCAAAGCCCACACGTATTTTCAGCCTCTGAGGACACACTGCGGGCGTGACGTCTCCATTTGTGTTGGCTCTTCTGGCAGTCTGCTCTCTGAATATACTCGGAGGAAGGAACTTGGCCACACGTTCTTTAACCCTTTTCCTGGAGTGGTAAATTAAAAGAAGCTCCAAAGGAATAGGTATAGAAGCTAACAACAGATACGTTTCCACTGATTTTAGGTTATGAGTCTCTAACCAGGATCTATTTGTTTGAAGCTTGCCCTGCTAAATATTAACTATTGCTGCAAAGAACACTCTTAAAATGGCTAGCTATTTAAATGTTTTAGCACTGTCCAAAATAAAAAACAAGTATCCAAATAAGTACCTTTATAGGAGAGGACAAAAACATTGTTAACTTTTAATGCATGTTAATGTAAAGAGATTTTATTCCAAGTGATTTCAGAGCATCATGAAACTTTCACAGGATATATAGGGCAGCTATCAACAAAAAATATAGAAAAATGAAAATCGGTAAAAATTAAGATACATGGTTTCTTTTGGACTGTAAAGATATTGATTATAACCATATCAATCACTTTTTAAAATCTGTTCCTTTCTTCTCCAGTACTGATGTTATCTTATCACAACCTAAAACAATATTAGACAGAGCAATTACAATCTCAACCTACTCCATGCCTACTGTGCTGTTGGTCTTCTGCTGCATGCGGGATGTAACCAAAATGCCATTTTTTTTTTCCTGGTTCCTGTAATGCAGTGGAAATGCGATATGATTGTTTAGGAACTGTGTAGTTCAGGGTAAGGATAGTCCTGGAAGTCTTTGGTTCCTCACATGGTTGTCCTAGGATTCAAAAAGGTTCAAAAAGGTTAAAGAACTTAGGCATGGTTCAACTCCTGGTTTGGCTAAGCTTGGCTCGACTTGATCTTACTAGCTATTGGTACCAGCTAGGGATTTAATCTCCCCTCAACTTTACTGGTCATCATAGTGACGCCGCATGAAACTCCCATAACATGAAGACGCTGATGGCAGCAAGACAAAAAATAAAAAACTGGAGATAATTTGGGTTGCTGAAAGGCGACGGAGGAGGACATCATTGCTGTCCTAAAACCAACATACTGACATTCTAGGTTCCAGAATACTGTAAACAGTTCTAGAGTTTCAGAACCTTCTAGACATTTGGACCTTATGTCTTGTTTTAGTATCTCTGGCCTGAAAGTGGCAAACGTTTTTTTAACGTGAAGTCTAACAGCCAAAGCATCAAGAAAACAACAGCTGTTAGCTCCCTTTGGAGAGCTTTAATAGTGTCTGTTGTTGACTCTTTATGTTGTTCATTACCTTTTCAAATTACGCTTTAAGTTGCAATTACCCTGCATGAGGAGCTGTAAAATAAAAGCATCTCCTACAGTGGAAGTAATTGTTTAATAGGAAGCACTGCTTGGGCTTACACACTCCACAATTTGACAGGAAGCCATGGGCTTGTGATGTATGAGGTATGTTTTTATTTTGTTTGCTTCTGTAAAATGAAAGTAGGTTATTGCAAACGTATGCATGGTCTGTTATAACTAAGTTAACATGTCCTCTACAGGGAAGTGTACAGACGGTTTTTTGTGTATTTTGTGCATATCCTGACCACTGAACAACAGGCTAAAGGTGGGATAACAAAGTACACAGTGAAACAAATAGGCTAGAGTCTGTACTTGCAAAGTGCAATTATATGGTAAGCGGTGCTCATAAACTGGACAGATATTGTAGAAACAAAGAGGCAGGTTTAATGCTACGGCTGTACTGGATACACAGAGAAAACAATAATAATCTTACTTTGTTTTATGACTAATCATAGCCATGTAATATATGAAAGTGGAGCACTTGACAGTGCAGTGAAACAGCGTTTTTGCATAGCATATGGTAATGTGCTAATGAATACAATGGAAAGTGGAAAAAGATGCAGAGCAGCTGCAGAGAGATGCTGAGTTGTTATGAAGTGTCAGACAGAGCTGGAAGGAAAACGGGAGGTATAGGCTTTGGAAATCCATTAATCACATGCATGTGCTAATTGGAAACAGTAGCGCCGCGTTATGGCGTGCAGCGTTAGCGTTAACGCTAACATGCGTGGCATTAGCAACTGTGGCTAGAACGTGATACGTGACGAGAACCCTTTAACACGAAGTGTAGCAGCCAAGGCAGCAAGAAAACAACAGCTGTGGCCTCCCTGTGGAGAGTTTTAACAGAGTCAGACCTAGTTAGCTCCGTTAAGAGATACCATTTATGGATGCTGGCTAAGGGCCCGCCTAAGTTTCTGAAAGCAGATTTTATATTTTTTTCTGCGCCTTCTGCAGGTACAGTTTGATGGAACAAGCTGTATTTTCTGAAAGCTTGAAGCTTGAAGCCGCAGTCCTGCTGGATAATTCATGATGATGATGGACCTGGGGCTTCCACGATTTTGATGTTGACTCATACATTGGCAGCACAGATCGGGAGAGGTTATAGGCTGCGTACGTGCAAATAACACAGAAGTCATATTTTTCCTTGTGGAAAGTGGTACATATGAACCTCGACTTTGCATATGTATAGAGCACTTTTTAGTCAAATTAACACGGGGGTGAACACAGCGCACGAAACTTGAAAAAGCCTTGAAGACCTTCTCAAAACGTTTCCTGGACGTTCTTTTTTTCCAGCTACCCGCTGCTCTTGGAGACGGCCTCGAGCAGGTCTTCATTGATTTAAGCTACACTTGAATTTCACACAGCTTGCACAACCACAGGCTTCTGTAAGGCTTCTCTGCCATATTGGATGTCTGTATGTATGAGTGTGTGTGGGCTATAGGCATCGTGGGCTATGACTCATAAGAAATCACTCTGGATTCCAGATAGAGAACACTAGCTCAGGTGTAAGCACTTGTGTGCCTAGCACTGGTGTACTCTTTCTTGACACCTTCAAAGTAAATATATGACCATGTCTTTGTGTATGTGTTTTGGGAAGCTGCTGGCTGGAAACAAACCCCGTCTGGAAAAACGAGTGGCAGGTTGATCTGCTGAACTGTTTGGTGGGCCTTGCTCTGTGAACGTTTATGCTAGATGCAGGAAATTTAAGTTACATAAAGCAGTACCAATATAAAAAATATTATAGACCACTAATTATAGACCCTTATAGTTGATATAAAGATTGACTGGACTTCTGGTTGGGTAACGCACGTCCTGTTGGTATCAAGTACAGCTCACAGTAAATACAATCAGAACAGACAACGCTCTGGCAATAATGATAAGATGTTTTTAAGGCGGTAACATGAAATTGACATATGTATGTATAATGGATTTCACTTGGTTTTTATTAGCCCTAACCCATTTTCCAGCTTTTAAAAACAGATAACAGGTAACAGGCAGAAACCCTGTGCCTCTGCAATGAAAATCTACCAGATAAGGATGAAGCTGCTGAGTCTGACTAATAAGACAACCACGTTGTTAGTTTATAAATTATTTTTTTTTATGATTACTTGTCAGAGAGTTCAGCATCAACTATCACTGTTTATAAACACTACTATGTTGAAGCTTTGTTTGATTCCACACACAGTTCTATACAAATGAAATAAACTAGAACTAAACCTGTAAGTTCAGATGGGTCAAGTCCTTGTTTTCAAATGTTGCATGTTTGAAAGCACCCTTATAAAGTGAATGCTTCTTTATTCAGCACTGCAAGGAAATGTGTAACTGGTGCAAATGTGTGATTATATAACTAGAATTAACCATAAAAAGTTGTGAATTTATCCACTTGAGAGGATCCGAGTCAAATAACATTTAACCCATCCGTGCAGTGAAACACCCACACTGGAGAACATACACACTAGGGGGTAGTGAGCACGCTTGACCGGAGCAGTGAGCAGCCCTATCCATAGTCTCTGAGGAGCAGTCTGGGTCAAAGCAGTTAGGTACCTTGCTCAAGGGTACTTCAGGCGGGTCCGGTTGGTTCAGGGGTTTTAACTGGCAACCTTTCGGTCACAAGACCAGATCCCAAATCTTCAGCCCACGCCTGCTACGACAGTCCTACTGGAATTACATGAACAGAGTACATTTTTAAATATAGATGAAGTGTTCTTTACAACAACCTACCTGTATATTTTATTTAAACAAACACACAAATAACAAAAAACACAATCTGCAGCAGTATTGAAGTTGTGACCACTAATGCCTGGTTGACACTACACGACTGTTTGAGTTGTCAGGTTTTTGTGTCATTCACACCACATGACTGGTTGTGCTGTATTCGCAAGTCTTTCAGTTGTTGTGGCTTTCACACTGCATGACAGGGTCACCAAGTACACGACTTTCACTCGAGGATCGACAACTCTTTGTCCAAAACACGTCATTGTCGCGATAACACGCGAGAACTAAACGTATGTGAGAGCTAGCGATACCACATAGAACATACACTGTTTCCAAAACGGACGTCAACAAACCAGCGATACAAGTTGTTACTGCGCTGATTTGCAAGAAAGAAGAAAAAGTTACGAAGATAGATGAAGGCACAGGGCCAGCAGGGGCTGTCTGTTCTGCAGAGAGAGTTGGAGGTAAATATTTTTTAATGAAAACGTATGTGTCGCTCGCAGCTGCCGAGATAGTGGTGAACGGTGACGCGGTTCTCTCTCTATGTGATCCCATTGGCTCTAGTTAGACGCTGCTGTTGACTGATATTAAACATGCTAGATATTTGTGGGGCGTCTGTGATTAGTCAGCGAGCACTCAGCGACAGGTCGGAGAGCGTCTTTCCGCAGTTCACACTACACGACTGAGCGAGCGCCAAGTGATCGCCGATTTTCCTCCGAGCAGAGGTTTTTGTCGCCGATCTACAAAAAACAGTCGGCGACTGAAAAACCAGGCTAAAATAGTGTAGTGTGAACTAGGCACAAGAGAAGTCAAGACTGAGACCCGGACACATCCATCTAAGACCCTGTAGAATTCGAGCCAAGAACGGTTTCTAAGTTCGGCTTATGCCAATATCAGGACAAGTCTGGCTCCAAATGATGTTAAGACTGAGACTGGAAATTCTCTAATACTACAAAACAAAACATCTACAGCTCTTAGAACACAGCATTTCCACCTATTGTAGCCCACTATAACTACATCTTTCACTTCAAAAAAGAATTAATTAATCTTTAAAGTGCTTTATTTTTTCACAGCCACTGAACATCTAACATACTTTTTTAATGATTTATTCATTATAGGAAATGAAAAATGTACATTTTAGAATATTTTAGCATCATGCATTCTACCATGTTAGCTAAACCCCACACCGTTATCAAATATGTAGAATATTCTGAATTTCCTGAAAGAAAAAAGGGAAATTTCTTTTTATTCCTTCATTATTTTCAGTGATATAATGATTCCGTCCAACATGGCCACTTGAGAAAATACAGTACTTTTACTCAAATTACAGATGAAAAGCAAACATATTTATTGAAATTATTAGAACACCCTTAAAGTCTTTATGCCGTTATCCCAGATGCTAGTTATCCACATCTTGTGTTTCCACCCATCTTCATTCCGCTAGTCGGGGTCACAGGGTGCTGATGGAGCCACTCCCAGCATCATAGGGCGAAGGCGAGGTACACCATGGACAGTTTGCAAGTCCATCACATGGTCAACATTCACTCACACACTCACACCTACAGGCAATGCACAGTGAGCGATCAACCTAACATGCATGTGTTTGGACTGTGGGAGGAAACCGGAGTACCCGGAGGAAACCCACTTAAGCACTGGGAGAACATGCAAACTCCACACAGAACGGCCCGGACCAGGAATCCAACCCGGATCGTCTTTCTGTGAGGCGACAGTGCTAACCACTACACCACCGTGCTGCCTCACATCTCGTATTTAAAAACTAAACTCTGTGTATAAATGAATGAGAAGTAGTGAGTGAGTAATCAAATGAAATATTGAGATATATATATGGTGTTGTTTTTTAGGCGATAGAAGGGCTAAATTGTGCTCCAATCATCAAATGACCCTCCTAAATGGTGTATGATGACTTGTGCTTAATATGGCCAGATGGCCAGAAGAATGGTCAGTTATTAAACTTGTGTTGTTTGTTTAATCAGATTTCCCAATTTGTGTGAATTTATAGGTGTGTTTTATTTTTTTAGGTGTGTTTTTTAGGTGAAACAAAACACATGCACCTGCTAAGTCAGAGTTTTAAACAAGATACATACTTCTTTACGTTATGCAGTACAAACTTCATTCAAATCCCAGAAACTAGGGTTTACCGTAAAGCTGCTTCTGAAATAGGCATCTAGGAGGCCGGTTGAGTTGCCTGCTTTACTTGGCCAAGAAAGTATGCTGCCTGCTTATGACCAGACCCAAAATGACACCAAAGGAACAAATTAAGCCCACAAACGTGCCATATTGCATCACAGTTAATGTGCGAACGATGCAATGTTTGTTCTACTGGAAAGCATAAATTAACTTCCAGTATCTTCCTCGCCCCACGGGCGCTTCCTGAATAAAATGTTTAATTCAGGCTACAGCCAAAAGTAAAGAAAGCTACCTTGCATCCCAAAAGGCCAACTTTGTCACCTTGCCTTGTTTGCTACACTTCTTTGCAAACTCCAAGCATCTGCTGGTCCAGCATGTTAAGCGCTGTCCCAGAGGACAATGAGACAAGTGGAGAAACTCTCAAGTAAGAAATTAGAAAAGGAGCCAAGGAGAAACTTCTGGGTGGCGCCCGCAGAGATTTATCGCTCATTGTTCAGCACTGTTTGGAAGGTAATGAGGACGGCAGTTGCTCGTGCACTTCAACGCTAAAGTCAGGTATTTTTGTGTCCAGCTGGAGCCTAAGGAATAGAGGCTAATCTCAGGCTTGTTCTTCATGATGCATTTTGACACACATCTGAAACGAAGATTGGCAGTGAGAGAACGTTGAGAAATGCAGTCTCACATATGGCCATATAGTACAGCGTTCTCACAATGTTTCCCCCGATAGTACTCTATAGCGCATGTGTCACTTCTGATTCTGACTGCAAATCAAAGTGTAAATGTGCCAGTGTTGAGAAAAGCAGAGCTTGCTGAGGCGCCTTCTTGCTATTAGCACTGAATAATAGATGTTCTATTCTTAACCAGTTAGAAGTCTAAAGCTACTATTGTCGCTATGCTATACAAATACTGCTGTTTACATAAGTTGGAAACCCTCAGGGCCTTCTATGTATTATGTATTCTGTCTGTAATGTATAGCCTGTCTGTAATTTTTGGTATATTGATTATATAGGTGTTGTCATAATGTTCTTATTTCATTGTTGCATTTTGGTTTTAAAAAAAAGTTATAATTTTGAAGTGGCCAATGGAAAATTCTCCAGGCAAGATTTTTTGCTCTGTATTATATATATATATATTTTTTTTTTTTTAGAACTAGCCACATGTGTTTTGCACACAGTGGAATTTTGACCTCCACATTTAACCCATCCATGGAGTGAAACACCCACATATACCCTAGGGGGCGGTGAGCACACATGCCCAGAGCAGTGTGCAGTGTTACAAGCTTCAAATGTCCATGTTTAATATGTATGAGCTGATTTATGATCCGATCTCTGTAAAATGATCGCATTTGTGTAGGTAAGTGACTTAAATCTGTATGTAAATGTAATATGAACAAACTGGCATCCGGAAATGATCTACATGCACACATGCTTATCAGTAACATCACGTAAATGAAGCACATGCATTATGAATCATAAACTAAGCAGCAGAATGAGTCTTCACTGCAAAGATATTCAGCTCTGAACAGCTGTCAGCCACTCATTATTCGAATGGATTTAACATAAAAAGTGTCAGACATGTTGCTTTCCTATCATTTACTGGCACTAACTTCATGTTTGGCATTGACTATTAACCATAAATGTTGCTGCATGCACAGTAAAAAAAAAACTCTTAAGTTCCAATCTGAGCTTTCTCATTAAGGTAGCATGATCACAAATTGGACTGATTGGAATGTGTCTGATGTAGGACCTCTTGTGAAAGTTAAGGTCAGAAGATCAGAATTGTGTGTCCACAGAGCTCTGAAAACACGAGGTATTTTGCATTAAGATGAAAAAACACAGTCTAATAGTGACAGTTCATCACTGGTTTACATTAGTTATTTCAATATACATTAATGTCTGTTTACAAGCTTCAGATGTTCATGTTAATAAATTTTGAGCCATACTGGAGGCCTAGCTATGAGGTTAGTTATGTCCACGTTACAAGCTCAGATCTGATCTCTTTTTTTAACATGATAGTTCACATTTATGAATTAATGTGAACAAACTGGCATCCTGAAATGATCTGCATACAAACATCCTCATCAGTAACATCAATTAAATGACCCACTTGAATTATGAACTCATTAAGATATATGTGTCTGATGTAGGACCTCACATGAAAAAGATCCACAAAGCTCTGAAAAAAGCTCCAGATATTTTGCCTTAAAGCAAAAAACAAAATGCAGTCTGACAGTCACAGTTCCCCACTGGTTTACATTACTTTTATGTCAACATTATTACATAATTATTTAATTAATTACACAGTTAGTCACTGAATTGCCTATATACTTATTCTGTCATCTGACTTTACACGACAAGAGCTTTTCCTCAAATTCAAATCTTAAAAAAATCTTCTCTTTTATTTATTAAAGTAAATGAGGCATGGATACAATCGTTTTCCCACCAGATTGCTCAGCTTATAATAGTAGATCTTTAAAAAGGAAACTACCAATGAGAAATAATTTAACTAAACGTAAGAGGGTCTATTTATGCTGTATGGGCCATGGGGGATCTAACAGCGTTAAATGAAAAACAGGTTTCCACTTCTCCTGCACAATAACACACCATTTCAGGATGGTGAAGCTGAATTGCTTGTATAGATACAAAGCTTGTCGGCATACGTATTAATCTCCCAGGTGTTCTCCAAAGGACAAACGGAGTTTAAATGGAGAGCAGCGAGGGAAAGAGGGAAAAAAATGGGGTGTTGATGAGAAAGAGGGCCGTTCGGTTTCTCCTGACCACGGCGAAGCAATTACCCCGAATGTAATTGCAAATTGAAAACTTGTACACCGTGGCAGTGTCTTTTTCTGCGATGTCTCATTTCCTATTTCCTTCCTTAATCCCCACTTGACATTTTGCACCAATTTGACGCAAGCGAACGTGTCTGTGTTTGATTCTGTCTCTCCAGGTTAATTCCTTTTTAAAGATCCGCTATTACGGTATTAATGCACCAAAAAATGGTCTTGAATAATTAGCTTCCGTGGTGTGTTGTTCGACATCCATCTGATTAAGTACAGAAGAGAATGCCGATGTTATTCGCCAGGCTGCTTTCGAATTCTCCTGCGACGTGCTCTAAAGCTGCCGTCAGGGATTTTGAATAACAAAGCAGAAAGCCTGACCTTCCACTGTTTTGCAGAAATGGAAAAGGATTGGGAGAACAATGCCCTATTAGAGTTCACAGACAAAGTTCCCAATGCAGGAATCAATACTGAATCACATTTACATCTCTAAACACTTTTGTATTTGCATTTCTGCTAAACAACAGTATCAACAACTGTGATTTTCACCCTCATGCACCGGTTGTATTTCCGTAAACAGAATATAGTAATTAACAATATATATATATATATATATATATATATATATATATATATATATATATATATATATATATATACACACATTTTGTCACTATCCAATGAAAAACATCTACCTATTTATCTTTATATATATACATTTTGCAGCAGCAGCCCAGAAGCCATTTCAATACTGTAAAACATTTACGATGAATGGACCAATTGAAATTCTTCTGGTTCCATTGACTTACAATGAAATGTGTCCTCTCCTATAAAGTTGTCATTTTGAGACACCTGTTTTTCTTTTGACATGTGAACATGTAAACATTATAAATTGTAATATTAAGTATAAGCAGAGATTGTATAAGCAGAGATTGTATAAGCAGAGATTGTGGGACTTACACAGTACACACTATGTTATGGTAGTGATTTGTAGATCCAATGATCATCCAGCGATCATGTTACACAACAAACTGTGTTCTGTTGATTTAATACAACAGTTATGCAAATTTAAAGAAGCATATAATCCAGGAACACTGTCTTAAATATATATTTTCTAATATTGGCAATGTCTTAAATGAAATAAAGTAGTTCCGGAGTCTTAGGGTGCAGGGCTCATTTGTGTCAGAGAATAAATGCATAGAGAAACAGTGAAAGTATAAAAGTCTGTTAAAAGTATAAAAGAACTTAATGTATGTACATATAGAGAGCCCGTATCCTTATTCATTTTCCAGCCTCTCTTTATTACTTAGAATGAATCTTTTGCTGCTGTTACTTACAGACTGATGTATGTAAATGAGCTTGGCTCTGACTGCCTGCTCTGTAAAATGCTTCATTTAAAAAGCTGTCTGCAAGTATGTGTAAAGTCTAGGGGAGCCTGAACCACTGGTCTAGAACATCGTGACTAATATGAGCCAATTGGAACAGTTTATTTCACTTAAAGCTGTGCTGTGTGAGTTTTTGGGGAATTGGAGACGTCTCTGCTGGAGGGCCCTATTAGTATCATCATAAACGTTACATAATTTGTTAATGTTAATTAAAATGTATATGATGTTTACATACACACAAATGCCACCATTTGAATTGTTGACCATGTACTTATTGATATGTGAATAATTAAAGCATGTAAATGGTTTTCATTAGGGTATTGTATTTAAGTGTAATAAGTAAAGGATATGGTATATATAAGTGTATAAATGATATAATGGGGTAGAATTAATGAGCATTAATCTTTTAAAAAGTATATATTAACCACTTAACAATGATGAATTAAGCATTGCAGAAATGTTTGTATACCACAAAAAAGCAAGATACTAAATAATTATCTTTTAAAACAGAACCGTTTATTCATAATTAAATATAACAGTTTTTGTGCATTTTGTGTTTATGTTTATGTTTAGGATTCAAAGGTATTTAGTAAGTGGTGACTATCGAATAATATAATCATTACTTCATACTAACTATTGATTTATTATTGGCATATCATTGTAATGGTGAGGCAGATACATATGCAAGTGTCTTTCATTTGAGTCCACAGTGAAACAAAACAGAAAAAATAGATAAATAACAAAATAACAGAACAACTAACAAATAAACAAAGTAACAGAGGAACAGATAAACAGATTTACAGATTAACCACAGACCACAAAATAACCACAGAACAACAAACCACAATGCTACACAAGGACAGGTACACCTGGGACAGGGAGGAGACACAAACTCGGAGCAGGTAAGGGGCACAACAAGAGGGCAGAGACAAGGAGGAGCAAACAACCAAAACAAACATAAGCACATGGAACACTGACAGAACAGAGTAATCAAAAGCATATACAGATAGAAAGAAGCAAAGTGTGACAATCACTACGTAAATAATTAATAGTCAATGATCTAGCATTTATTAAAATGTAGCTATTACTTAGTTATTAACAGTCATTAAAAGCCATTTTTATTTAGAGATTCAGTAATTTTACCTCTTTTAGTTTTCAGAATCTAACTTCTATAAGTACTACAGTATCAAGAATTATTGGAAACCTTGGTGTCTAGGAGCAAGTCTAGGAAAATATGTTTGATCATACAGTGAAATGCTAACACTCCCAGATAAAAAAATATTTATTATAGAAATAAAGTTGCAGCGAACGCTACACATACACCAACCCAATAGGACATAAGTCCAGACTGGAACTAAGCAGGTGGACATGCTGAAACAGGAAAAATGCTAAGTAGACACAGTACCTAATTAAGGTCATATTTAGCAGGCAGTACGTATGTTATACATTATTTATGTTTGTTTTATATTCATATGTGCATATTATCGTGCACAACAGAGAATCTGCAGTGTTCAAGGAGCGGATGGTGTTAATATTTATGTTTGGTTGTGTGTTTTTGTTTTCTAGACTGCTCAACCTCTCTCTAAGCTCGGACCTGGTGCCGGATCAGGACGTGATCGACGTGATCATCCATGTCGGTCGCAATCCACACGGACGGCATTTAGCGTGGAGGTACTTCAGGGAAAAGTGGGACATGCTAAACTCCAGGTACGTTTTTCTAGAGTCGCAGGCAATCGTTCTTTTCTCCAGTGTGTGTTTTTTGTATAAATCTTTAACACTCGTCTCTCTCTCCCTCTCTCTCTCTCTCTCTCTCTCTCTCAGTGTCCTATGAAATATATATGCGCTTTCTCTCAGTCATAAGCCGACGCTGCTGAATCTTGATTTTCTTGTTTGTGTGTGGAGCTATAGAGCGCATAATGAATAATATTTATTGGCTTTGCTGTGTGCGTGGCCCCTGGAGTGGCGCGCCGTGGCTTGTAAACAGCAGAGCTTTATTGAGAGTGACTCTCCTTGTTTTTTTCTCCTATGCAGGTACGGAGAGGCCTTATTTATGAACTCTAAATTAATCAGCGGGGTGACGGAGTTTCTCAACACAGAGAGTGAGCTCACTGAGGTGAGTCTGATGCTAATACAGCTCCGAGAGCAGCAGCTTTCAGCCCGAGTAGACTTCAGAACGGCAGGAGCAATGAAAATAGCCTTCAAAAGATCAATCACAACTTTCTTAGAATTACTGTCTGTGTATAGATCGGGTATCCAAACATGGTCAAATGGAGCCTTAAAATTCTAAAACCACATTATTAAATAATTAAGCTTCAAAAGATATTTACTCATTCTATAGTGTCTGTTATAGCTTCTTATTACCTTTGTTGGTCCACAGAATGTGTGTGGAATATACCCTCGTCGGCTACTTTAGCAGAAGCCCTTCCTGTAGCTTCACCTTGCTGGTGTACAGTTGCAGACGGCAGCCCATCTGTTGATGCATGTTGGTGTTAGTCGTCCTCTAGTCCTTCTAGTCAGTCCTGCCCATCCAGAGAGCGATGCTAGGGATCAAACTGTCAATCTGCTCAGAATAGCCTCCAAAGATCAGCAACTGACCACACGGGTGCTGGATGTTTTTGGGTACTACAACCACAACCTTGTTAGCGTCACTTCTGTGCTAAGAATGACACACCACCCAAATTATATCTTGACAGCAGTAGACCTGTTGTCAGCAACAAATTATGAAAGGAAACTGCCTGTACATTTATGTACTGAACCTATAGTCAATGGCCAGTCAACACAAGGTGTTTCCAATAAAGTGGCCAGTAAATGGAAGTACAAAATAGGTGTTTCTAATAAAGTGGCCAGTAAATGGAAGCACAAGGTAGGTTTTTTTAATAAAATAGCCAGTAAATGGAAATACATGGTGTTTCTAATAAAGGGGCCAGTGAGTGGAAGTACACCAATAAAGCGGATGGAGAGTATCGCCACTGTTTAAAGAAAAACAAGTGTCTCAAAAATAGTAACTTTACAGGGGAGGACAGTGTGAGTTAATGTAAAGAGGTTTTATTCCAAGGCACTTCTGCACATTTCTATTAGTTCATTCATTATTAAACAGGATATAAAGGGCAGCTGTGTTCAAATCATATAGAACATTTAAATCCACAAAAATGGAAATTCACATTTTTCTTTGGACAGTAACAAAGTTATTTTAACCATATCTCTTCTTTGCATTCTATTCATCTATTTCCAGTACTGACGTTATTAACAGCAGTACTGACAACAAACCAAAACAGTATCAGAAAAACCAGTTGCAATCTCAACTTCCTCCTTGCTTACTGTGCTGCTGGCCTTTTTCCTGCATTTGTGATGTAACTGTGATGCCGTTAGCATATTTATTGTTCTTTTCTTTAATGGTCAGTGGATATGCAGCATTAGTAATTGTTCAGTAACTGTGTAGTTCTAGTTCAGGATGGTTCTGGAATGTTTCCGTTTCTTAAATGGTTCTCTTTAGATTCCTAAAAGGTTCAAAAAGGTTCAAGAGCACTATTTCCTCAAAATGTCCTGTAACTCTTTATTTCCTCAAAAGATTCTGGAACATATTAATTTCTCAAGAGGTATATTTCAGGGCCTTTGCTCTACTGCCTCGTTTTAAAAAGGCACAGAGAGAAATTGCTGTGGCTTTAAACGGGACATCTCATAAGCCCTATGGTAAAATTCAAGATTGTTCATGTCTTGCCTTAGTCCAGTGGTGAAGTACAGTACGGTCTATAAATATTTTTATAAATAGTCCCTCCAGACTCTAAAGTAAGTGGACAAATTAACATAACTATAAGTACAAGGATTATTTTTAATATTTGGATGCAAATCCTCTGCAGTCTATGACAGCCTGAAGTCTGGATCACCAAATTCCCGACTTCCCTCTCTTGAGATGCTTTGCCAGGCTTTTACTGCAGCCGCCTACAGTTGCTGCTTGTTTGTGTGTCTCTCTGTCTTCAGTTTAGTCTTCAGTAAGTGGAAAACATGTTTTATTTGAGGACATGCCATTTCTTTGACTTAATATACTCTTCCGCGCTATGTTTTGGGTCATTATCCATCTGTACTGTAATGCGCTGTAATGCAGCATTTCACTGAACCTGAGTAGAAAGTTTAGGTTTATACTTTTCAGAACACTACTTGCTATCAGCAGTCACGTCATCAATAAACACCAGTGACTGAGGTCCATTAACGACCACACATGCCCATGAAATAATGCTGACTCCACCTTGTTTCCCAGATGATGTGGTGTGCGTTGGATCATGAACCCTTCCCTTCCCTCACTGTACTCTTCCCTTCCTATTATTATAGTACAAGTTAATCCTGTTTTCATCTGTCTAAAGAGTCTTCTTCCAGAGCTGGGCAGTTGTTTTGCATCTAAAGCCTCTACATTTACATTTAGAATGGCGTCTCCTGATTGTAGACTTTGACAATGACCCACCACCTGAAGGGGTTTCTCTTCAGCACTGAAAGAATTCTGTGATTATCCATTTTAGTTATCTTTCATTGCCTTCAAGGCCTTTGGGTGCTTATCGTTGCTTCTTTTTCGGAATGTACAAAATTGTTCATTTGGCCACTCCTAAAGTTTTTTCTCTGACAGGCTTGTTTAGTTTTTTCAGCCAAATCTCTCCCGCCACTTGCTTCGACACCTATTTGGACCGCATTTTGAGAGCTCCCAAAAAACAGCTACTAAATGCATATTCAACACATGGAATCAACTCCAGACACACCTGGCCATGAAATGATTTATCAGTAAACTGTCCAGTTACTTTTAAGCCTGTGAAAATGAAGGGCTTATGTAAAAAATGGCAGTAATGCCCCTTTAATTAAACACTTTAATCTCAACTTGAACACCATAGAGGACTTGTATGTGTTGTGTGTTTAACATTACACAAATCGAGTCACTGTCTAAATACTTATGGACAGAAGTTTAAGTGTCTGTGTTGGTTTTATTTGTTAGTCTCAGCTGTTAAAGTTTGTTTGCAACCTGCTGAATTTGTAGCGAATTATAAAAAAAAGGACACAAATGTTTCTTCTGTTAAAAAAAACTAAAAAAAAACAAACCCCAGGTGACCATGAATTAGAGGCATCTACAAAATTCTGTTTACTTATTATAATTCTGTCATTTACTTACCCACAAACGATTAACCCCGTTGCCAAAATGGCCTATATATTCATTTATTCAAATAGATGCAGCGCTCGTCCCCGAGAGGCCCTGAATGCTGATGCCTGTCTCTGGCTTCCACCAAGCTGCAGCTTTTACTTTTCCACACTTGTGTTTTTCTTAAATAGCACATTAGCATTTGGTCATAGACAATGAACTACAAGAAGAGCACTTTATGGCCTCTTTATGCATTTGGCACTAAAGGAAGGTGGGAAATAGCTTTGAGATTTCCAGTGGTGTCAGAGGTAGGTTAAGGACGTGGTTTATATTAATGGTGCACTAGGTTTGAACGGGTCTGCTGGGGACTACCAATGTCAAAATAAGGAATGACCAAAACACCAATTTTTAACAAAGGTTCGTAACCATTTAGAAGTCTAGAGTTACTACACTTTCAGAAAAAGAGTTAATAAACTATCACTGGGGTGCTACTCCTCCCTCACTGGTGTGGTGTAGGAACATCTATAGTACCTTTTGTACTGTGTTCCATTACAGTCATCTTATTTTAAATCGCGTTGACACCATCTTTGCTGCAGGCTTGGTATTTTATTTATGTTTATTAGAGCATAATAAAAGGTCTCTGTGAATGTAATGTACATTTTTTAAGGTACGCAGTTGGACCTTAAGAGCTTTGTTGTACTTTTGAGGGCACATTGTTTCCATTTGTATAGCCCCTTTTATCTAAGGGCCTTTTCACACTAGCACTAGTTAGTCCGGTTAAAACAGACATTTTGACAGGTGTGAAAACAGTAATCGCACTCGGGTGCGGACCAAAACAACCACACCCAGACCCTCGAGAGGAGGTGGTCCAGTTCCAAACAAACTAAAACATCTCCTGCAGCCAGGTGTGTTTTGCATTATGGGATGCGGCAGATTGCGTAAACGGAGAACCGGATAACTTTAGCAGCTAACAGGGCGAGGACAATGAAGCGATGTCTCTCTTGGACTAACAGTGAGGTACATTGTCTACTTGATGTTTGGATTGAGCTGGGTGTTCTGCAGGTGGACTGTAGTTTGGTATATTATCAGATTATTATTACAGCTATGAACAGATGCTGTCTCTGCCGCTGCTCCGTGCTACGCTGTACAAGAGATGTGTAGTAGTTTGGAAAAACCAGATCTTCTCCCTGTGTTTACTTTCTTGCTCGCTCGCCAGATAGCTCTGACCAATCAGCGGAGACAACGTGCTCAGGTGGTTTGTTGGGGAGCTTTTTAGTGCGTTTCGGTTTTTGCCTGTGTGAAAACAAACTTAACTGAGGAGGAAACACTCATTAACAGATCCGGACCAGTGAAACAGGTGTGAAAACGCCCTAAGAGTGTACAACCATTTTGCGATATTGCTCAACTGTAATTATGTAATCACAAATGTTATTAGTTACATAGTAAATATCAAAAACACTGTAAACTTATAAACGCAACTATTGTAAAGACTGAACGATTACAATCTACAATTTCTGCACTTGTTTTAGTGAAGTACTAGTCAGAAAGAATCCACATACAAATACAACACGATGTAACTATGATCTTAACTATGATAACTGAGAACTAAAGCTGCTCTGCATTTTTGTGTCTGTAGCATCCGTAGCTCCAGGTAGTATGTTGTTATTCGCTGTGCATTAATTTTAGACATCTTTGTTACTAATTGGCAGAAAAGGCTAGCAGTGCTTTTTGAAGAGACGTCCCCTTTTCCCGGCTAAAGAAAACTGTTCTATAATTCCGTTTTCTTCAAACATACTCCCCAGCCTCATTCCCATAAGTAGCATTGTTATCTACTCAATTACATGTCAGTCATTTGCATGTAAATGCATGGTTTTGTATTCTGCTCCTGTTTGGCTTAGTTAGAGGAGTAAGCTGGTGCTGTAGATAGGCTAAAAATACACAACACTCATTAGTTAAGACGACACTCTGTACAAGCATGCAATACAGGCGAGTTAGGAGTGCGCAGAGTGAATTCAAAGCTGCTCAAGGATGGAGAGGGCAAATCTTTAGCCTAAAAGGCTACAGCCATTTTCAATTTCACATTAAAAACATGAAAAAAGTCAAAATTCATGACTTTCTTTACTGAATTAGTACCTTTCACAGCAGCCATGAAGTGCAGCTTCTGCTGGTATGGAGGTTCTTCAGTTTTTTGCACTGGAAATATCTGGAATTTTTTGTTTGTAGATATTTATTTGTGATGGATGAATTCCACTGGATCCAAAAACGAATGATTTTGACTTTGATTTGACTTTGACTTGCATTAAAAATATAAATAAATATATAGCTGGCTTTGTTAGTTACATCGGTAATGCATTTTGTCATACAAAGCAAGAAGCTTTTTCTGAACATTTAGTTATGTTTTTGCTAAAAATATTATAGCAGTAATCAAAGTTACATTTAAATATGTTTTCTGCATAGTGTAATAACATTTTAAATATGTTTTCTTAAATTTCTGCATAGTGTAATAACATTTTGTAATAAAAAACAGCACCACCACAGGCCACCTTTTGAAAAAAAATGCTATTCTGGTTTATTTGATAGCAGGTTACCTTTGATTTAAATATAATAATGAATAATATAATATAATATAACATAACATAATATAAATAATATCATATAACATATTAATATAAAAATATAAAAGTCAATTTCTTCTGCAAGTGGAGGCCACTAGGGGGTAGTCCTTAAGACCCCCTTTATTTCCTCCATGGATAAACAATCTCATAACACATTTTGCTGTTATTAAAGACATATTACAAACATTTTGCCTTTGAGACTTTGATTAACAAACAGGACAAGCATTTCAGCATGCTGTTGGTGTGTATTTAAGATTTCATTTTATTTCTGTTTTCTACTTCATAACAAAACCTCTGGCATGTTAACTTTACAGGAGACGAGAAAAACATCCTGAACAATTATATAATAAGATTTCTTTAGAAAAACTGTTTTTGTTGGTCTGAGTTCTCTTACTATTCCAGCAGATAAAAAGCAGCTCAAAGACTTGTATACCACTTATACCACATTTGTTGATTTGGCTTAATTTAGCCATTGAGATATTAATAAAGTCAATCAGTGTGATTTGATGTAAAACATGTAAGAAACTTGTGACTCATTTGTTGACAGTTTTGGTTACAACACACATTTACACAAATATATGTTTATTTACTATCCAGAACGAAAGAATGCCCTGCTTGTATGTCTCTTGACCATTTTTAGAAGTCTATTTATCATTAAATACACTGTAAGTAGTGGCTGGCATTTTTAAATTGTATAATAATAATAGTTGTAATAACAAAAAGGAGCTACAGTGTATTAATAAGACAGAAACAATGTAAAACATGCAAGGTACATGGTTCTTGGCTTGGATATGCTATTCTATAAAAACTCTTGATTGATAAATAACCTTTATATTATGGGTGTTTTCTCACCCAGGAATGA
Source organism: Megaleporinus macrocephalus (assembly GCA_021613375.1). Taxonomy (NCBI): domain Eukaryota; kingdom Metazoa; phylum Chordata; class Actinopteri; order Characiformes; family Anostomidae; genus Megaleporinus; species Megaleporinus macrocephalus. The sequence continues at coordinate 24,951,895 of CM038702.1, forward strand.
TTCTAGGCTTGATTTATCAATTTATCAATCGATATCGATTTATCAATCATTATCACTGGTCTGCATTCACATAAATAAATTCCATCCCACCCGATCGATTGCGCAATTCCACATCTCACTTTACTTAGAGCAGGTGGGAGGTGCTAGCTTTTCTCTGATTGCTGGCTTTATTATTATTTTCCTTGAATACAACCCATTGAGCAGCAAAGAAGCATGCCTTTTGCCCAAACAGTCCTTTTTCCACCATCATGAAACTTGCAAAGGGAAGTGGCGCAACCCCATACACGACAACGGGAGCAGATAGCTTCCACACAATTCAATGGTAGTGAACCTCAGACCACTGATTTTAGACCAAAGGTCATTTCTCTGGATCGCTCTTGGGCCCAAAAACAGCTTTTACACTTGACCAAATGTACCGAACTCGCAGAGTAAGCAGTCATGGGTGCGGAAAATGCTCAAGTTAAAAAAGGCCCTATATGAAGGTCCTTTATACTTCACCACAAAGACCTCCTGAAAGTTTCTTTAAAGAACCAAAAGTGGTCTCACTCCAAAAGCCCAAAACTTTGTGAGTGTATGCTGCAAATTAGCTGAACCCTTTTGGGAAACAACACTAGCTTCTTCAATTCTGTTTGTTTCTCTTCTTCCACAGCTGAAAGATTTCATCGAGACGAGCGGCGGAGGGGCAGCGTCTGCTTTTGCTCGAGCCATGGAGATCGTCCAAGCCAACGTGAAGTGGCACAACCTCTACAAACAGCAGTTCTACCAGTGGCTGAGGAAATCGCCCAACGGCTAACGAAGCACCTTGCGCATTATCTGTTAGCATGGAATCTCTATCAAACATTTATAGGCCAATAACAATGGGAGGAGATAAGAGGAATAAAAAAAAACAACTTTCTTTGGACCCTGATAGTCTGTAAACTCAAGCCTTTTGTTTCCCCCCTGGAAGAAGCAAAGACCAAGCCCTGGCGGACGTGCGATGGGTCGGAAAATGTCGTAGCGTGAGAGATATTGAGTGTTGCATGGTGGTGTACATCTGTAGTGACATTTCTTCTTTCTTTTCCGAGTAGCCCCTCCCTTCCCTATCATTTTATGCATGAAAGTCACTCCCTCCATTCGTTCTGAAAGTTTGCCCTTCTCTGAGTCCTTTGGATGCTCAGGTTAAGATCTGCAGTATTTTCCGAAAGAAGACCTCAACTCAACTCAACAGTATGTTAATCGCAACCTTAGATAAAGCACAAGTCATCCTACATGACAATCAGTGTTGTGAACGGACCAGTCCGTACGGAAGGACAACGGAAAGTATACGGAGGATGTTTGTTCCCTTTCTTCAAGCCATAGAAAGCAAGAGAGGAGAGCGAATTTGGCATTAGCTTCGTGCAGTTATTGGAGTTTATTTGTGAGCTGCATACAAATCGGTTATATGTGTCTCGGTCTTGGGTCAGTTTACTGCATTCTCTATTAGCCCAGCTGACCCAAGGCCTGTCCTTGGATATCCAGTGTAAATGTTGAGTGGAAAATAATCAGTGTGTCAATGTTCAGTGGTGAAAAAACGCCGAGCGCGGTCCGTCAGTGAGGCGCGAGGGACACGTCTGGTCTTCATGGACAGGGAGCCCTTTTGCTGTACCACGGTTGCCATGGAGACGGGTCACGAGAGATGCCAGCTGTTTTGTTTTCCTCGGTCATAAAGAACATGGACAGGTAGAAACAAAGAAAAGTGTGCAACATTCCTGAGAAAATAAATAAATAAATAAACAAATAAATAAATAAATAATCTCTTCTTCACTCTGAAGACACCAAGCCTTCATTCCTGCAGAAGGTTAATAAACCCTTCAGTCTTGTCTCAGGCAATCTTGCAGAAAAAAAAAAAACTAAAATAGAACAGACAAACTTTTTATTTTCCTTTTCTTTTCAAGTGGAATCAAATCCCTGAACAAGTAATCTAGTCTGCAGGACATGCTATCAGAAAAGTTCCTCTCTGCCCTGTGTGTTTTATCATGCTGTTCCATCATGCAGTTCCAGCTTTTGCTCCCTTATTGTGTTTTGACGTAAGCGCTTTCTTTTTCTAAACGAGAGAAAATATCCTCTGTGTTTTGAGCAGAGCAGTGTAGAGATTTTACTGCTGACAATAAATTCTTTTGTATGGTAATGCACCCATGTCTAATTACGCCTGTCATTGTGGCTTATCTCCCTCTATAACGTTAAAAGACCTGACGCTCTATTCAGTCTGCTGTTTTTCAGTATGTATTCATGTTACTGAATATATACGGCACTGTGCAGCGCTCAAAGACCACCTTTCATTTATTTCATTTCCAGTCAAAGTGGGCGTTGAGTGCAAATCACTCAATTTTCTGCATCAGAAAAAAATATATGTATACAAATAAAAATGGGACAAGCCCAAAGTACAATGTCCAGTTTAAAAACCTATGGAAAATATATTGTCTTACATTAAACGAAATTCACTTGAAAATGTTTTTCAGCTGTTTGAAACCATCAGTGCTAAATGGGACCGTTTTGACTCTTCTGACTCTTTTGATTTCTTCTGTAAAAGATTTTCTGCAAGTTTACACACAAAGAAATGTAAATGTAAAGAAATTAAACTTACTTTATCTGTTTCTTTATTGATTTACTGGTAAGACCATCAAAATCTTAACCTTTTGTCATTTTGGGCAGTATATAAAACATTAAATTACACTAAACAATTAAATACACATATATCCTTCAGAATGTAGTGTATCCACTCTTCACCTTTACTGTAGCTGTCTTTCTTTCTGAGTTTGTTTTTCAAAGACATCTGCAGGATTGCTTTTTTCACCCCACCAAACTACAGACTTAGATGTTGTTTGCATTTTCTGTTTTTCACCATCCAAGCAATCCCAAACACATTCAGTAATGTTGAGGTTTGGACTTCGGAATGGTCGGCCCACAGTTTTAAAAACGGCAGCAGCTTCTTTGTTTGATTGGCAGATGCTCTTTTTTGCCCATTTCCTTTCCTTACACTGCGCAAAACAAGTGTCTGCACTGCATTAAAATGTATTTAAAGTTGATATAATACACTATAAAACACAAAATGCATTTTTTTGAAATTAACGTAAAATTTTAAGGCAGCACTGACTTTCTTTTATTACAGTACAGTAACAGATCCTTGATAGCTACACATCCTTTCACACCCATAGTGCTGAACTGAGAAAGATCTAAAGCAGGACAGAAGCATGATCTACTCCTCTCTCTCTGAAAGATGAAGATACGGTTTGTCTGATAGTGACTGTTTTGGTGGTTTAGCAGGTCTTTTTTGGCTGTTAGAGGTCCCATTTTCTCTGAATCTTTCAAAAATTATTTGGAAACTCTACTTTCTTTGTGCAAGTATATTATCTTCTTTTAAAGATCCTCAGAAATATCTTCTGATAAAATGTGTGATATTTACCTACAGGTGACTGGACATTAAATAAGAGACAGGGGGCCTCTTTCTTTTGTACAGTACTTTGTACTGTGTGTTCCAGTAGGTAGTTATGTTTAATGAATACAGGTAGGGCCATTTATGAATATTTGGGGTCCTAAGTAAAACAGGTGGCCCCATACATGCTCTATATGTCCAGAAGTTTGTAGTCCCCTGCTCATAAAGTGTTTCTTCTGAAATCCAGTCTCTTTTTTAAGGAGGTTGTCCCCCATTTACTGCCGTAACTAGTCCTCTGAGAAGACTTTATATTAAGTGTTGGAGCTTGGCTGCAAGGATTTGACTGCATTCAGCCACTAGAGCAATACTGAGGTCAGCTCACAAAGGCCATGGCAACTCATTCCAAAAGTATTGGATAAGGCTTCTTCGCTTCAGATAATCAGCTTCACTGCTCTAAATCATTTAGATAATTTCTAAGATTAGATGGGCTGTCTAGATACTTCTGGACATATTGTGTTTGTTACCTTTATATACACACTGAACAGCCATAACATTAACACCTTGTTCTTATAATATCTTTCTATAGTATCACCTCCACTTACCAGGTGCACTTTGTAGTCCCACTGTTACTGACTGTAGTTGATCTGTTTCTATGTAACACTTTTACCCTGATCTTCAATGGGGGGACCCCCGCAGGACCACCACAGAGCAGATGTTATTTGGGTGGTGGGTCATTCTCAGCACTGCCTTGGTGTGTTACTGTTTTGTTGTGCTGGTAGAAGTGGATCAGACACAGCAGTGCTACTAGAGTGTTTAGACACTGTGTCCACTCACTGTTCACTCGTTTAGACACGGCTACCCTGCCGGTTCACCTTGTGGATGTAAAGTCAGATACAGTAGCTCATCTGTTGCTGCACAGTTTGCGTCATCCTCTAGTCCAGAGGTCACTAATAGACCTGAGGAAATCTCCACTAACTGGACCTTATCTAATTCTAATTTAATACCCCAGCTCTAGTCCTTCATCAGTGGACGCAGAATGTTTCTCACCGGACACTGTTGGCTGTTGCTGGTTCTCAGTCCAGCAGTGCAGCTCGGTGTCACTGCTGGACTGCTGTGTCTGATCCACTTACACCAGCACAGTACATACTATATTATATCTGCTCTGTGGTGGTCATTTGGGAGCCCTGGTCATTGATAACTGGGGTAAAAGTGGAATTACAAAGTGTGCAGATAAACAGATGCACTACAGTGCTACTACAAACTACAAAGTGCTTCTATATGATAAGATCAAAAATAGACTGATATTGTAAAAACAAGTTGGTGGTTTTAATGTTATGGCTAATCAGTGTGAATACACACTCATACACACATACACATTGGAGATGCAGGCACTGTTGCTGGTCTGTAAACTGACCCTATGGAAATCATGTGATCGTATGAATGTAGAATTCTGTATTTACATGATGAAAGTAACGTTACTGAATTATTGAAAGCTGAACAATTTGTATTGGTTTGTATTGGTCATTAATCTAGTCCTTCATCAGTGCTCACAGGACGTTCTTCAATGGACACTGTTGTCTGGAAAGCTTTGGTTGGTGGACTATTCTAAGTCCAGCAGTGACACCGAAGTGTGTATAAACTCCAGCAGCACTTCTGTGTTTGGTCCACTTGTACCAGCACAACACACACTAACATACCACCACCACGTCAGGGTCATTTTAGTGCTGAGACTGATCCACCATCCAAATAACATCTGTGCTCTGTGGTGGTCCTGACCATTGAAGAACAGGGTAAAAGGGGGATGACAGAGTTTGCAGAGAAAGTGCACTTATATGGTAAGTGGGGAAGATAAAACAGACAGCGAGTGTAGAAACAATGAGGTGGTTTTAATGTGGAATATATTTATTCAGGTTTACTCAGAAAACTGCTTTCAGTTCTGCGGAAATGGTGAACGCTGGTGTGTAACTGTTCTGTGGGTGATGCAATGAATGCTGCATGTGTGCGTCAGACAGAAATAACCTGTGATCTCCGAGACACTGGAACAAAAAAGAAAACCCTGACCGGCATGAATGTATAATCATAACAAGCCAAACAACAGCAAACTTTCCGACTGTGCTGACATTTCAGAACAAAGCACGGTGCCAAGCCATTAATCCTCTTTGAGCTGCAAATGCAAATTCACATTTTGTCATTTCTGCAGCACCTACAATCAGAGCGCATTCACATTCAAATCAATGGAGCGGATTGAAATGGATTCGCTCCGTTATCACAAAGCTTTGTTCCCCTTGTGTGTGTGTGTGTGTGTGTGTGTATGTGCGTGTCTGTGAGAGAGACAGAGATAGAGAGACGAAAAAAAAAATAAGCAAAAGAAAAAATAAAAAGCCTTAGTGGCACCTGCTCTTGGTCAGCCGTATCAAAGCCAGTGATGTTTCCATGAAAGGAACCTGCGTGAAAGGGCCAAACAAAAAAAAAAGGTATGTGTTGTGTAAAAGGTCACACTCTCTGTGGCAGCCGAATCAATAGCCATCTCCAGGTAATGTAGCACTACAGCGCCAGTGCCATCAACACTTTGAAGCTCACAAGAAAGACCTTAAACCATTTAAAAATACTAATTTTAGAACATGTAGCATGTGTCCTGACATTATGACAAAATGAGCTATGCGCCCTATTCACTATAAAAGTGCACCATTTTTCCAAAACTGCATCCTGTTCATATACAGTCCACTATTTTGGACTATGGTTATAAATCATGACCTACTCACCATATAGAGAAAATATTAGCTATAGTTAAAACTATGCCATATACACTATATAGTGCAATATTTTTGGGTCGCTTCCAAAGTGAGATATATTAACTGTATAGTGCCCCAATTCACCTTTAGCCTATATTCAAAACTATGATTTATTCTCTATAGTGTACTATTCTGAGCTATGCTTTGTTGAAATCTATGCCTAGTTCACTATACAGTGCACTAGTTAAGACTATATGCAGAACTATACCATTATTTCTGTATAGTGCACAGGTTTAGACTGTACTATGTTACAAACTATGACTCATTTACTTAATAATCAACTGTTTTATGTTATTTTCAAACCGATGCCATCTTTGCTAAATTGCTTCATTTTAGTCTATGGTTAAAACTGCCATATTCACTATACACTGGACTACAATAGTCATATAGTAGTATTGTTGTCAAATCCACTAGAACTGTGTCTAAGTCAAGACTGACATATTTATTATTTATTACTATTAAGTTGTGTTATATTTATATTATGTTGTGTTATATTCCATCCATCCATCCATCCATTATCTGCCGCTTAATCCCGCTAGTCAGGGTCATGGGGAAACTGGAGTCAATCCCAGCGTCATCGGGCAAAGGCAAGGTACACCATGAACAGTTCGCCAGTCCATCGCATGGCCAACACATCACATGCATTGATTTTTCTTAAAAAAAGTTTACTCACACCTACGGGCAATTTAGAGTGACCAATCAACCTATCATGCATGTGTTTGAACATGTGGAAGGAAACCAGAGAACCCAGAGGAAACCCCCTCAAGCATGGGGAGAACATGCAGACTCCACACAGAACAGCTCGGATCCTCTTGCTGTGAGGCGACAGTGCTAACCACTACACCACCGTGCCGCCGTTGTGTTATATTATAAGTGTTATATTTACATCACATGCACTGATTTTTCTTTAAAAAAAAGATAGCTAGTTATGTTTAACTAAAGAAAATACAACACTTCACTTGCGCCATAACTAAAAGCTACTGCTCAAATAAAGCTTTAAAACTCGTCTCATGTAGAATAAATTTAGTAGATTTATTTAAATCTGTCAGATTGAGTCAGATATCCATTTTCAGCATTCCTGTCTTCAGCCTGATATCCAGCACTTGGTAGCTGCCAAATGAGCCTTCTCATTGGGTGAGTCAGAAAAAGATCTGTTTGCATAAATCCATGGAAACTTTTGGTTGTTTGTGTGGGCTGCAAGTTAGAAAAGTTTGAAAAACTCTAATATGGATATGGTTCAGGTTTTGTTGATTTACAATATTAATTCAGTTTAGTTACCTAGTCTTAATAATAACTTCCGAGTCCTTTTTTTTCTGTGACAGTCCAAATGATGTTGAGACAGATATAAGATAGAAATCACTTGTTTCTGGTCTTGAGATTCAATACTATAATACTACTACAGTGCAAACAGTGCACTGTTTTTGATTATTGATTAAATAGCACAGCAATATTTTGTGCCATTATTAAATGTATGAATTATTGATTATAGTGCTTTGGGGTATGCTGCATTCAGAACTATGATCTATTCACTATGTGGTGCACTATTTTTAGCTATTTTCTTTAAACAGTGCCCTATTAACTGTGTGGTGAGCTATTTTGGGCTATTTAAAACTATTCGTTATTCAACTCTATTCACTAGTGCACTATTAAGTTTTATGGAATGTTCGAAACAAGGATCTATTTGTGATACTGTGCACTATTTTGGGTTATTTTTTCAAATCATCACTCCATAGTGCGCTATTTTGGCCTATGTTCAAAACTATAACCCTTTCCCTGTATTATGGCCTACGTTCTAAATTATGCCCTGTATGCTATAAAATGCATTGTTGGTAATCACTTGGTAATACATTTATAGCATGAATCAATGTTCTTTAAATCTAGTACTTGAATGCAGTGGCTGGTCTGAGATTTTGTCATCACTAGTAGCTTCTTAGACTGTTGATATAGCTAATAGGCCACCTAGTAAAGACCACTGCCATTCGGCGTATGCTTGGACCTTCTTGGCTCTTTTCTCATTTTGTAAACTGAATTGATAGAATAGAAGAGAGAAGGAAAGGGCCTTAAAGGAGAACACTTGAACCTATATATAGCTATATATCTATATATGTTCACTGGAAACAAAATGCATCAACCAAGATTTTTCAAAAAGATCCCAATAAGTGAGTAAATGCTAAAAATAAGTTAGTAAACTGCTTTCTATGTGCATGTACCCTCCACTACATTTATAACACAGAAGCACTTCACAAGCATCAGTGCTGCGGGGTGGAAGCAGCGTGATTCCTGCTTCTGATCTAAAGTGCACATCATTTAACTGTGCTCTCGTGGAAGAAACAAACACAGTATGTATTATTGTAGGTACCTTGTGGCCCACTCTTCCTCAACACATAAAAACCACTGGCTATTCTATTCCCTATAAAGTGCTCTATTGTAAAGAATAGTAATAAAGGGACCAGTTCCAATACAGCATGGGTAAATATATTACCACGCTAATGATAGAAATACAGCTTTACACAGTAAAACATGTTTGGTATTGATAAAAGCATGACATTTAAGAAATATACTTAAAGAAATTAAAGCAGTAAAACTGCACCACTCCAATAAGAATGCTTGAATCCTGAATTGAGAAGTTAATTTGGAGAAGGACATATGGGAAAAGACACATATGAGATATATTTAAGATATTTTCATGCCTTCACCCTGTGACATTTCAAACTCTGCCTCATATATGAAAAATGAAAATATGAGAAAATTGTTGTTCAGCTGGTGTAAAAGGGCTCAAAGGACACGGAACCTTTATTTGAAATTGGCCTGCAATTCCCCCGCTTTCCTTATATAAGGATGTAAAACTGCAACCATGTAGTGGAAGGGTGTTTTTCTCTTTCTAAACATTCTCCTCTTCTGCCGTCATTCTTTATTGCAAGCGTTTACATCATTATATTGAACAATGTCATGCCCAGTGTTTTTTTTTTGGTGGTCTAACAACAAAGGCACTACAATTACTGAAAACATTACCTACAAAAGCAAGAGGGCAGTCGGAGAACCCTTTCAGTAAGCTCCATTTTCTGTGTGCCACTAAAATTCAAAGTTATGGTTTAATGAAAACAAGAAAACACATGCTTAATACATGGAACATGCTTAAATATGGCATATTTTTATATTAATGTAAATATTAATGTATATTGTATTATTTCTTAAATTTAACATTATAAAAAATAAAATATGGCATGCACCAAAACTTTTTTGTATGTTTTACTTTCTTATGATACTTAAAATTCAGCAAATAAATAGCAGCTATACAGTCTCATTTTCCCTGTAGAGACTTATTTTCTCTAAAAAAAATCAAGCATGCAACAAGATCACCACATGTGCCAGAATTTTGACTGTATCAATTAATAAGAAGGTTCATCATAATATATATATATATTATGATGAACTATACTGTATATATATATATGGTTAGGTCTATTGATTTTCTTTGATATTGACGTTTAATGCTGCTTGACTGAAAAATCCTGAAAAATGAGAATTCTCCTGCTTGAAGTTCTCCAGCCTGTTAAATGAAGTCACCACTCTGTCTCCAAAGGTTATGGTTTGGTTTCCCAGCGGTAACCATTTCCACTTCCTCTCTGGGTCCTGAAGCATGAACCTGCAGGTCATTCTTTTCCTGTCCCACTACAGTAATAGTGTTGAAGGATGGCTTTAAACTGGACTGGCCCTGAGTGGACTCCTGTGATGGTGTTTTCTGCAACCACTCTGTCCGCGTCTGCCATAGAGCTTCAGTCGTTCGTCTGCAGGACAATTATGAGCGCTCCTGAGCTCAGGGACCCGGGGAGGCCTGTATTGATCTGAGGTCATTTAGGCCACGGCGCGAGACATACATCATCTGCAGTCCTTCCAGAGCTTCTCCTTAACCCTTGAGGCTACTGAACACTGGACAAAAAGGGCTGTGTAGAAGATTTAGGACATAGCACAGCTTTATGCCTCATAACAAGAGAGCCAATGCATGTTTTCTGCATGAGATCAAAGTTCAAACTCATCATAAGCTCACAATGATTTTCATTGTACACTGTGCTCATGAAGAGCTGTGCAAAAGTCTTGGGAAAGAAAATGTTCTGGGGCAGTCATAGTTTTATGTTCAATAAACATTACAATAAATACAAATAAACAATACGTTGGGAATTTGAGTGAACGTTGAGTACAGTTTCCATCCTATCTTATCTACTAAAGGCTTTATTTGATTTCAACAGGTCCCACTGGTGGTACTTAACAAATCCAAGCAATGACTGGATTGAACAGAGAAGTCCGGAACTAATTTATATTTTTTATATAACTGTGTTCTTCTAACCCAAAATATCTTTCATCCAAACCGTTACAAACTAATTTCAGACTTGGACGAAAGATTAAACATTCCATTTGATCACTAACAATACACTCAAAACGCTACTGAAACATCTGGTAGTGATGAGTTTAGCTCATTTTGAGCTGAAATCTAAAACTCTAGCCACTACATAACAAAGCTTAGAACAGTTGCACACAAATAAACAAACAAGTTTATTTAGTTGCAGAATAAAATGTGTTTTGGTGGCGACATTTCTTAATGCAACACACTCATTTTTAGACCTTGAGACACACATAGAATAAAAAAAGATGCACCTGATCACCATGTGACCATGAGGGACAGTGATGCAGTCTCACTTCCTGCTCTAAAAAGCAGAGATGTGGCTTAAATAAGGCTCCCACATGAAAACATGGGATGACATTTCTCAATAAAACTGAGGATAAATCTAAATCTTAAAAAGTTAATTACAAAATTAATTTTTAAAAATCCTTCAAAAACACACAGTTAGTATTGTTGAAATGTAGAGGTTAGTGTTTGGAACATACACCTCCCACTAGCAAAAGCCATATAAATGATGATTTTATAAAGTGCCAGCGAACATGAACATTTAGTGTCCTATTAAAAAAGAATGAAACAGAACACTGATCAGACTGATCTGAGAACTGTGTGAGAGTGGCTAATGAGCAGCTTGATGGAGGACTGTCTGTCCAACACTTCTAGCCTGCTCCACCACTCATACAGATTGAAAATTATATCCAGCTTTTATGAAGCTAAACAAAAAAAAAGACAAACCGAGAGATGGACGAACAAACAAGCAATCAAATGGATGAAGCAGTACACACGGGAATCCACATGCAGCCGTGCGAGTGTACAGAAGAGGCCGTACATAAATAAGGGAACAGACAAACAAGGTTTGTATATGAGAAAATGAGGGGCAACAGGCAGTTACAGACGACGGTCTGTAGTGGTTTTGTGTGGGCAGGGCAAGAGACGCCAGCCTTAATGATTAATTAATTATCCATCCATCCATTATCTACCGCTTTTCTGGAGATCTGGGTTGCGGGGGTAGCAGTCTAAGCAGAGAAACCTAGACTTTCCTCTCCCCAAATAAGTGCAAAAACAAAACACCACAGATTCAGATTCAGATCTTAATCCCACCCCCCACCAGGTTTCACTTTGTCATTGAAGTGCCCCAGCAGAACAAAGGAGGTCCCAGTAAAGGCAGTTTCCAGCACCCCCAAGAAGGACTCCAAGAAGGACAGGTTCTCCATGCTGCTGTTTGGCACATAAGCACAGACAACAGTCAGAACCCATTCCCCAACCTGAAGGCGCAGGGTAAGTGCCTTCTCATCCACTGGAGAAAACCCCAATATACAGGTGTCCAGCCAGGAGGCTACCAATAAGCTCACTCCTGCCAGACGCCTCTCACCCTGGGCAACTCCAGAGTGAAAAAAGTCCAGCCTTCTCAAGGATATTGGTTCCAGAACCCACCCTGTGTGTTGAGATAAGCCCAACTATATCTGGCTGGTACCTTTCAACCAGTTCCTCCCCTGCCATCTGATCCAACCTACCACCAGGTGGTGATCACTTGACAGCTCAGCTCCTGATCATTAAACTGTGGCCTAGGGTGTCCTGGTGCCATGCGTACTTACGGGCCCCCTTGTGCTTGAACATGGTGTTCATTATGACCAAACTGTGATGAGCACAGAAGTCCAATATCAAAACACTACTTGGATTCAGATCCCAATCCCACCCCCCACCAGGTTTCACTGTCATTGCCCACGCGAGCATTGAAGTGCCCCAGCAGAACAAAGGAGTCCCCAGTAGGTGCACTTTCCAGCACTCCCAAGAAGGACTCCAAGAAGGACAGGTTCTCCATGCTGCTGTTTGGCGCATAAGCACAGACAACAGTCAAAGCCCATTTCCCAACCTGAAGGCGCAGGGAAAGTACCCTCTCATTAACTGGAGAAAACGCCAATATAGAGGTGTCCAGCCAGGGGCCTACCAATAAGCTCTCTCCTGCCTGACGCCTCTCACCCTGGGCAACTCCAGAGTGAAACAAGATCCAGCCTTCTCAAGGATATTGGTTCCAGAACCCACCCTGTGTGTTCAGGTAAGCTCAACTATATCTGGCTGGTACCTTTCAACCTCACACACCAGCTCAGGTTCTTTTCCCACCAGAGAGGTTACATTCCATGTACCCAGAGCCAGTTCCAGTAACTGAGGATCGGAACGTCTAGGCCTTCGCCTAGATCACTGATCCACATGGCACTGGACCCCTCTCCTACAGGTGGTGGGACCATGGGAGGGTGGACCCATGTATATCCTTAGGGCAAAGCCCGGCCGAGGAGCCCCTCCCCCAGACCAGGCTCCAGGGTGGGGTCCTGATAACCCTAGTCCAGAAGAGGGACTTGCTGTCCTTGCTGTCCTGGTGGTCTTCATCAAGGTTTTTGTCTGGCCCATCACCCAGGACCTGTTTACCTTGGGAGGCCCTACCAGGGGCTAATGCCCCTGACAACTTTGCTCCTGAGGTCACGCAAGCACACAAACCCCTTCACCATGGTAAGGTGGTGATCCAAGGAGGGGATTTATTAATTATGCTTACAGGAAATTCCTACAGAAGCTCCACACGAGAATGCCCAGTTTTACATGGAGAGAAATATGTTGAAATACAGCAGATATTTATGAGATATTTGGTTTTGATATCTTTGGTTTGAATAGATAATGACCCCATGTGTAAATATGCACTATTATTATTATTATTATTATTATTAATATTATTATTATTATTATTATTATTATTATTATTATTATTATTATTATTATTATTATTATTGCTGTGACTACAGTTTAAAGTAATTCATCCGAATGGTCCATATCAGTCTTACAGGCGTAGACACAAAACCAGGCTATTTAACTGTCAGGGGTAAAGAGATGATCATATAAAATGAATGAGTGTTTTTAGTATATAAAATCACAGCCACATTATGAAAGGACTTCAGAGAGAGAAAAATAAATGAAACATCCTTCTACACAGATGAACCCTAATCCTTTTCAGCTTCTGGAATGAAAACAGCACCATCCTCCTGATTATCCGCATGTCTGAATTACATTCCCCTCAGTACCAACCTTTTCATATTTCTTCTTCGAATAATTAGAGAGTTATGCAAATGTCAATCAAAACAGCAAAACAGGGTTAAATACACTAAACAGCGTTTGAGACAAAGGATGTGAAAGACCAGCTAAGCCCAAATGGGGACAAATGTTAAAAGCAGTTCCTTTCGGGGGTCGAGGGGCTTCAAACAGAGAAGTGCGCTCTGTCTTCCCGAGTTACTTCAGGTCAGGAACTGTTTCATGTAGGTTGTGAGGACTTTTTCAGAGCGGCTTCATGGCACGGAGAAAAGCCAAGAGTTAACGAGAGGGAGACATTAACGGTGAAAGTTGTTAAAGAGTGTCTTTTGCCCTCACTGGATCCCCAATTAAATCCCCTCTCCTGAGCTTTTTTGATAAAGGTAATTAGATATTGATTATGTTGCTGCTCCAATATCCGGCCGTGTCTTCAAAGGGGAAGGCGTCTCTCACAGGAAATAATCACTGGGATGTTTACAAAGGAGAAAAAGAGGGCGTGCAATAAAGCGAGCAAGAAAAGAGTGGGAGTGTCACGTCACATCGGAGCTTTTCTAACCACCCTAACCATCTTACTGCTTCTGATTAAACTAAACATGCAAGTGCAAGGCGGTGGCCGAAGTGCCTTCGGCTTAGAAAAGGTTTTAAAAAGTAAATAACCTGGACACCTTGGAGGGGAATTCCAATGATTATTTTTTTTCTTTTCTTTTCTTCCTTTCTTTAGAGATGTTAAAAAAGTAGTGGTTTGATGTAAAATGGCTTCCTGCATAAAGACCTTTATCAGTGGTGGTAATAAACCAGGGGTCTCGAGGTCTACATAAATATAGCCACTTTATTTACTATCCTAAGCCACCAGTGACCCTCCCTTTGTCTTTTGAGTTATTACAATGCTTGAAAGTTTGTGAATCCTTCACCATTTTGTGAATATCTATGAAATGTTGACCCAAAATGTGATCAGATCTTCATTTACAGTACTGTGTTTTAGGCAATTGTGGACATTAACATATTCAAAAACTATTTTTTCCAGACAGGAAGCTTTTATTTGCTCAGTAGAACAGTTTATTTAAATAAATATAATAAATAAAATATATAAATAAATAAATAGTATTAATACAGTATAATATTATTATAATATTATTTACATATAAGTGTGTTTAATTAACTCTTTCCAAGCTTTTCCCTGTGGTAACACAGTATTATTTGCAGTTCTCATCTAATACCTGCTTTGACTACTCATTGCTTCATTAAGCTAAATCAAGAATGCTGGTAACGGAATTGAATAAATTCATACAATGTCTGAAGCGTCTAGGAGAAATAAGATATTCATATTACTTTGTATTGTATTTATATCTGTTCTAATGATGTCTGGAGTACTTACTGGAGAAAATACATTAATTACCAAGATAAAGAGTTTTTCAAACATTGAACTTAAGTGCCTAACACTTACAAATAATTGTATTATTTATTGCATAAAATAATTCAGCATTAAATGCTTTGTTGGCAAAAGTATATGAGCCTCTAGAATGATCAGTTTGGTAGTGCGGTATGGGGATAATGAGGGTCAGGAGGTTTAATAAATTAAATGCTAATCAGGTGTAAGTGTGGCTGACCGCACCTTATTTAAAAAACATCAACCTGAATCTTCGCTAAAGATTGATTGGCTGGTGACCAGAAACAGCTTGATCGACCATGACCTGTGACTGGTCAATCAGCCTCCTACATCCTATTCTGTGTAGGTCAATTTGATGGCCGCCTGATGGTTCTTACCCAACAGCAGCAATAACGCAGCCACATACACACAGACACACACAGGATAGAAGTTCTTCACGATCAGCGAAAAAGACAACAACCACTCATAAATCCAAAAACAATCAGAAGAACAAATCAGATTCAATAAGATACTTAGAACACATTTTGGATACATGCGATTAGAAGACAGTGGCAAAGAGGGTAAAACTAAAGCTAGTGAGAGCGCAGAGCCACAAGCCAGCAGCCTTTGCCCTCTTTCTTCAAAGTCATAACAAGGACAATCATGAAATGCATAGCGCAGGATAATCAGCCAGTCTTTGTAGTTGAGAAACGGGGGTTTGAGTACACATAATACCAAGTATGTGATGTGTCTTGGAAGTCGAACCACAATTGTTTAATCTTATGTCATGCCACACAAGCAGGTTGTGCAAGCCTACTCTAAAACAGCTATTAAGGTTAAGGTTTATTTATATTGTAAGGCTTTTGTTTGAGTTAGATAGGGTTCTAGGTCAGTGCCATGTGGTGTCTTGTGTTGCTTGTCCCCTCCCTACCGTTTCCTCCCTTCACCTGTTTCGTGTTCGTGCTGTCTCATGTCAGTCACCTGTCTCTCATGAACTCACCCTTTAAACCCTCCTTTTACTGCTTGGTAATGAACGTGCTCTCCTGTGTGCTTAACAGGCTCTGTTGCTTATGCTCTGCTGTTGGACTGTGCTGTTCTTTGCTACATCTATGGCAGTATCTCTCTTACATCTGACCAGCTCATTGATCACCATCTTTGTGAGACTGTTCTACCACTCGCCACTTTAGCTCTCCACGAGCTCTCGATCTGCTCGTACTGCATTACGTCTCAGCTGCTCAAACTCTAGTGTGAACTGATACTAACTTTTTGTATTTTATTTTTATCTGCTCAGGTAGGTTTTGGAGAATCTATGACTAAGGGGGTCCATTCTATTGTCTGCTTAGACAGGAAATTAGCTACTGCTACTCCGGTCCAGACTGAAGTTACCACCTACAATCTACATCTGTATACTCTACATGGCCAACTCTTCCCCCATGCCTAGCTGGACGCAGTTGGCATGCTGGTTCCCTGGTGCTCTAGCTTTCCCGGTCTTTGCCCAGCCCAGTACATTGCTTTCCACTCTGCATTGTGACTATTTAAAAAAACTGTTAATGGATCTTTCTTATGTCTCTGAGTGTCCTGATTCGTCCCATATATATATATATATATATATATATATATATATATATATATATATATATATATCACGCCTTTAACAAAGCAGCTTTACAGAAGGTCCATCCCCAGTAAGCAAGCCAACCTTGAGGGGAACCAGACTTAAAAAAGGGGAAACCATCCTCCTCTGGTCGAAACCGGATAGCAAAACAAGTATAAATACAATAAGAGTAATAAATGAATATAGAGACACAAAGGAGAAGAAAGGACTGATAAGAGCAGAAGAAGAAAACGTCTCTGATTAAGTAAGCAGATGGAATCTTTGGAGGTGTCAAGGTCATGCAGGCAAGTTTTTCACAAGGCACTGGACAGCAAGAAACTCTGGTCCAGAATGCAGGTAAAGAAGGGCCTCCAGTTAAGGCAGACAAAGCAGCAGCATCAGATCGTAGGATTGCAGCTGTTCCACATGCCCACAAAAGTCATTTTGCAACTGATATTTGGACACCAACTGTAAGCTTGATGTCAATGTTGACCTTGATTGCATAGTGGTTGGATAAGGTATTCTAATCACACCATATTTTATTACAGGATATTTACATTTTTCTATTATCTATATTTCAGTTGTTTTCACTTGTACAAACCTGGCACTTAATTTTTAGTTTGTAAAAAGAAAAGATTAGTCTTATAACCTAAATTGGTCCTATAGACTTTTTATTTTGTGAATATTTTCCATTAAAGAAAAAAGGTTGAATGTTTGTGTATGCTGTCAAACAAAGTTCCTGTAAAGAAAAAATATGACCAACATTGCAATCAGTGCAGCTCTACACTTTGCCATGACACATGAACGCATGCCATGTCTCAGTCGAGAGATTTCTGTTAACCTCAAACATTTTCCAGTGCTCATTAGACTAGAAGAGGTTCCAAAAATATTTCTGCTGAGTTTGGAGTTTACCAATACACTGTCAGGCAGATACAACTGGAAGAAATGCAACCCCATTGCTACCATTCCCTGGAACCATCATCTAACAAATATGACTCCAAGATTAAGACTTTTAATATTTTGCAAGTTCACAAAGAATTCCAGGGTAACCTCTACAGATCACCTCTCTCCCTTACACTGGCTAACATCACGTCACAGTCCAGAATTAGGCAAACCCTGAACAGGAACAGCATGTATGGAATGATAACATGAAGAACCCCACTGCCCTCCAGGAAGGATATTTCTCCCTGTTTACAGTCCTAAACACCATATAGATGATTCAAAAGACTACTGAGATAACATTATGTGGAAAGATAAGGCAAAAATGGATAATAATTGTTTAAATGAGGGACGTTATGTCCCTCATGCCAAATTTGAAACATGGTGGTGGCAGGTTTACACTTTGGGGCTGTTTTGCCGCTATTGGACTGGGATAGAACTTTCATCCATTAACTATACCTTAACAGAAAGTGGGTCCTGCAGAAAGGCATACACTATATTGCCAAAAGTATTTGCCTTCACATGCATATGAACTTCCTATTGATATCCCATTCGTTGCAGCTATAACAGCTATAACTCTTCTGGGAAGGCTTTCCACAAAGTTTAGAAGTGTGTTAATGGGAATTGTTGAACATTCTTCCAGAAGCACAAACATTGAATTCAAACAAGAAGGCCTGCCCTGCAGTTTCCGCTCTAATTCATCCCAAAGGTGTTCTATCAGGTTCAGGTCAGGACCAGTCAAGGTCTTCCACACCAAACTCGCTCATCCATGTCTTTATGGAGCTGTTTTGTGCACTGGTGGGCAGTCATGCTGGAACAGGAAGGGGCCGTCACCAAACTGTTCCCACAAAGTTGGGAGCATAAAAAAGTTCAAAATCTTTTGGTCTGCAGAAGCATTAAGAGTTCCATTCACTGGAACTAAGGGGCGAGCCCATCTCCTGAAAAACCACCCCACACCACCATCCCACCTCTACCCAACTTTACACTCAGCACACTGCAGTCAGACAAGTACTGTTCCCCTGGCAACCTGCAAACCCAGACTCCTCCATCGGATTGCCAGATGGAGAAGCGTGCTTCATCATTCCATAGAACACGTCTCCACTGCTCTAGAGTTCAGTGGCGGCGTGCTTTACACCACTGCATCCAACGCTTTGCATTACTCTTGATGATGTAAGGCTTGGATGCAGCTGCTCAGTCATGGAAACCCATTCCATGAAGCTCTCTACATTCTGTTATTGAGCTGCTCTGAAGGCCACGTGAAGTCTGGAGGTCTGTAACGACTGACTCTGCAGAAAGTTGGTGACCTCTGTCCACTAGGCACCTCAGCACCCGCTGACCCCGCTCTGTCTACCACTTGGTGGCTGAGTTGCTGTCCCAGTCGCTTCCACTTTGTTATAACACCACTGACAGTCGACTGTGGAATATTTAGTAGTGAGGAAACTTCATGACTGCACAGGTGGCGTCCTATCACAGTACCACGCTGGAGTTCACTGAGCACCTGAGAGCGACCCGTTCTTTCACTATTATGTGTAGAAGCAGTTTGACTAGGTGCTGGTTTTATACACCTTTGACCATGGAAGTGATAGGAACACCTGAATTCAATGATTTGGTTGGGTGAGTGAATACTTTTGGCAATATAGTGTATATACATTCAGTGAGAGCATTGGGAGGTGAAGGATGATATTATTGGTTAATAATTATTTCTCTCTGCCCGCAGGTGCGTAGTAGCGTCATCAAAGCTGACAATGCATTTTAAAGGCCAACCAAAAGCACACACTCATCATATTAGAGCATGTAATTTATAACACTGCTTCTTTCAAGTTTCTCACATAGTACATGCCTTTATGTTTTTATTTAAACACTGAAGAGCACAGAACGTAAGGCAGCACTTCTTGTTCTGTCACACACTATTGGAAGCTTAATGAACAGATTTATTTTAGCCAGTGCATTTAGTTTGAACGGTTTACAGTGAGGATGCAGTCAAAATCACAACACAGCTCAGGTTCTTCCTCCACAGCCAGAACATCATAATACAGTCTCTAATGGAATGGAAATGTGGAGTGTAGAGCTGATAAGGCTGATGGACGTGGTGCAGGCCGAGCTAAGGTTAGGTCACTGCGTTGTTCAGGGTGGTTTTTTTTTGTTCAGACCAACAGTCAGCAGAGGTGACAGGACAGACTGCAGAGAGTTAATGCATATTTTACATAGCTGTGATTCTTAGGCTTTGATTGACAGCCAAAGCCTTTTAGATGTGTGAGATGAGTATAGTTGTCTATTCTTAGTCTTTTGCTGCTCTCTCTCTATCTGTTTCTCCCGCTCCCTGTCTCTATCTGTCTCTCCCTGTCTGTCTGTCTCCCTTTCTCCCTCTTTATCTGTCTCTTCCTGTCCCTATTAATTTCTATGTCTCCCTCTATCTATCTGTCTCCCTTTCTCTATCTCCCATTCTGCCTGTCTCTATCTGTCTCTCCCTGTCTCCATATGTCTTTCTTTCTCCCTCTCTATCTGTCTAGCCTTGTCTCTATCTGTCTCTCCCTGTCTCTGTCTGTCTGTCTCCCTTTCTCCCTCTCTATCTATCTCTCCCTCTCTGTTTCTATGTCTCCCTCTATCTATTTGTCTCCCTGTCTCTATCTCCCTCTCTGCCTGTCTCTATCCGTCTCTCCCTGTCTCTATCTGTCTTTCTTTCTCCCTGTCTCTCTGCCTTTCTTTCTCCCTCTCTATCTGTCTATCCTTGTCTCTATCTGTCTCTTTTTCTCCGTTTCTATCCGTCTCTCCCTTTTTCTATCTGTCTTTTTTCTCCCTCTCTGTCTATACTTGTGTCTATCTGTCTCCCTTTCTCCCTTTCTCTATCTGTCTCCCTTTCTTCCTGTCTCTGTCGTTTCTCTTCCCCTGTATAAATGTCTCTCTCCCTCCCTGTCTCTATCTGTTTTTCTCTTTCTCTTTCCCATGCGCTCTCTCTCTTTCTTTCCCATGCCATCTCTCACATTCACTGTCTCTATTTTCCTCCCTCTTTCCCATGCTTTCTTTCTATGTCTCTGTTTGTCTTCCTCAATTCACTTCAACTCAATTGAACTCTGTCTCTCCTGCGTTCTCGCTCCTGCTCTTTTTCTAGTGCTCTCTCTTTCTGTCTCTGCCTGTCTGTCTCTGTCCCTTTTCTCCCATGCTTTCTTTCTCACTCTGCATGTTGTTCTCTCTCATTCCCTTCTTTCACTTTCATACTCTTTTCTACTTTCTCTTTCCCATGCTCTTTGTCTCCTTCTCTCCTTTACCCTTCTCCCTTTCTCTCCCTTACACACATACACAGCTTCTCATTTTCCTCCTATCTGTTTTCAACACTTTCTCCCTCTCTCTCCCTCTCCCCCATTTTCTCTGTCTATCCACTGCTTTCACTCACTCTCTCAGCATTATTAGCATGACTGTGTCGAGTGCAGGATTGCCAAAGCACTGCAACAGTAGCAACAACAACACAATGACAAAAGCAAAAACTATTGAAAATAATAACAGCATGAATCGCTCTAATTACCTTGTTAGTAGTATCATTAGAATTAATAATAATAAATAATTAAAATATTTACAATTTTTTGGCATGTATTTCTCTGTATTTCTTCTTCTCTCTATTTGTCTCCCTCACATGCAGTTTCGCACTTTCTATCTCTCTCCTTCTCTCTCTCTCTCTCTCTCCTTCTCTCCCTCTCCTTTCTCTCTCTCTCTCTCCTTCTCTCTCTCTCTCTCTCCTTCTCTGTGTTACTCTGATGCACACATTGCTGTCTTTCACACTCTTTCTCTCACACTTTCCCCCTCATGCGAACTCTTTCTCCGTTTGTCTTTTTCTCCCACACTCTCTCTGTGTCTCTCACACCTCCCGTCTCCCTCTCACCTTTCCCGTCTTTTCTCACACTCACCTGCACTCTGTATTCCTCTTTCTCTCCACCTATTGGCAGGAATTCTTCATTTTGAACATGCGTCCTCTGCCCTTGTCCCTGAACCTTTACATTAAAACATTTAAGACGAAGCCGCAGGGTAGCCGCCGAGGAATCACATCTTTCTGAACAGAGAAAGTGCTAAAAGCAACACCATTCACCTCTAGCACCAAACCCAGCAGCACGGCAGCAGGCATCTCCAGGGATGCAGCAAGGCGCAGAAATTTTAAGCAGGGTATAAAAACACTGTCAGAAAAAAAGCTTGTATCTCCATTTTTCCCATGTTTTGCTGCTTTACAGAGTTTGAGAAATAACAGTTGGCCTTTATGGTATTAACATTTCATGACAAAAAAGTCTATTGTCAACTATTGAAAGTTAGAGACACAATAGGTTTTGGCCTCTTCTTTGGTGGAAATGGGTAATTCAAGTTATTGTTTTTTTCAGGTTTTTTAGGCGCAACAGCGAAGATTATAATCAATTATAACCAAAATACCATAGCAAATAATGTTTCTTTGCCCTGTAGGATCTGTAGCTGTGACAGGAGGGCTAGATAGCTAGCTGTAAGGTATCGGATTCAATGGGAAACAGACAATCCATTCACAAGGCTTTTAATGCTTTTGAGCAGTGCAAAAATCAACAAAGCAATTCAAAGGGCTCGCAAAAGCGAGAGAGTCCACTGGAGTCTGCTGGTTCTCTCGGGTTCCAGGGAGGTTGGAAGGACCCCGCTATGGAAAGAAAACTGAAAACAGTGTAACTGAAAACAACACCACACGCTGAGGCTAGCGTGTGGCTGGGTTATGTAGTTGTCTGCTAATCACCGGCAGGTGAAGGTGATAGTGTGTAAAAGTATGTGTGCATGCGAATGGGTGAATGCGCCCTGTGGCGCTGAGAGGCGAGACTTACACTGACCACATTGTTCTTTCTATCATTAGTATTAGCTCTTTTACCCTCACTGTATGGGCAGAGCATCTGATACTACTTCAATACAGCAACTTTACAGCAAAGTACAAGAACATTCTTAACTTCCAATGTATGTTCATGTACACAGATTTTATTTTTGAGGGATTGAAGTGATGTTTCAGAATTTCTATTGGTCCATTCATCACTAAACTTTCACATGCTATATTGGACTTTTGTTCAAATGCTATAGAAAAATATAAATCATCAAAAATGGAGAAAATCTTTTAATAAGCTAAGCTGGCCGGAGTTTATCTGGATTTTATCTGTATCATTCTGATTATTCACCCCCAGTGCCAGTCCTGACCTCCCAACATTCTACAGAGGGGTCCTCCTACCTGACCTGTAAGCCATGTACACCATTTGTAACTGCCACACAGTTACCCCAGTGCTCGCACTACAATCCTACCCCTATCAGTATGCTCCATCTGTTGCTCTAAGAATAGGTAGACCTACACAGGACAGAATGAGGTGTAGACAAACAAACATCCATCCATCCATTATCTTCCGCTTTATCTTGCTAGTCAGGGTCCACGGGGGGCTGGAGCCAATCCATGCGTCATCGGGCGAAGGCAGGGTACACCATGGACAGGTCGCTGGTCCATCGCATGGCCAACACACACTCAAACACACACACCTACGGGCAATTTAGAGTGAGAGGACACCGGGAGAACTCCAGAGAGAACGGCCCGCACCAGAAATCAAATCTTCTTGCTGTAAGGCGACAATGCTAACCACTACATCACCGTGCCGCCTGTATGAACAAACAATATTTACAATCATAGATAATACTAATATTTGTTTTTTTAACTTCATCAGGCCCATTTAAACTCTATATAATTATTCTGTGGCTTAGCTAAATATGTATTATATGTATATGTATGTCCATATTGCTCTGTATACCTAAATACTCAACACCGTAAATTTAGGATCAATAGTCAATGTCTATTAAGAAACTAGATATTTATTGACTTCTTTTTAAATGTTGTGTATATGAAGAGTGTGCCATCACACCTATATATCATCTGAACTGGTCTCCACAAAGCCTGCTGCTGCCAAAAGCAAGATTAATTTAGTTCACGCACATATAAACACATATTTATGTGTGATACGGTTATCTTTTCTGAGCTGCAGTTTGTAAATACGTTGGCTGTTTCTTGTAATTCACCCTCAGTGTGATACCAGTCACCAGAAAGTTCTGCTTCATACTCTCATCAACGTTGTTACTGTAATTTGGGAGAGGGGCCCTTGCATAATTTGCTGGGCAAAGTGAGATGCCAATACATGTAGTAAAATTCTTTCCCAGGAGTCAGTTTTTCTTTTAATCCAGTTCTGAATATCACCCGCCCTTAGAGTACATGTCCACTTCACATGATGCAGAATTCTCCTACCGGTTCAGCAACGTGACGCACAGTACAGTCTACAAGAAAGTATGTGAATAATCCTGTCATTTGTCATGTGAAATAAATTCTCTGCTATTCTAAAAAGGCCTTAAAGAACTTAATCGTTCTGTGAAGTGTGAGAAGTATGCGTAGCATGGTAAAATATATCTCGCTGAACTTAAACTGCTTTAAATGATCTGTGCCATGGATGGAAAAATGAACTGTGGTAGCTGACATGTTCTACAAGCACTCCACAATCCCACTCATCTGATCACAGCATGTCATTAACTTTTCCTCCATCTCATCATCCATTTGGACATCACAAAGTTGCTTTTGCCTGACTGGTCAATGCTGCACGGCTGTCACATGCAATTTAAAGCCAGCTAAACATCTTACTGCTGAGTCATGTTCACTGTTGAAAATAAATGGGTGATACAATTTCAGCTGATAAAACCACATACACTGGACGCCATTAATGTACCATTACTTTCCTGTGTTACATATCAGTCAAATGACTCTTGCTTGTCAAAGAATGAAGTTCTTGACCATGCTATGAAATTGATTTGTTAGTGTTAGCCATACAACAGCTATTCAGGTTAAAAGCACATCTCCAGATCAGCTAGTTTCTAAATTACATTATTTGCAACTACAATAACTAGTTGATCACTAAGTTGATCACTCTGCTCCCTTGATAGGAATAGCTATAGAAAAGTTAATGATAGCTATGTTAGCAGTGTTGGGTTAGGTACTTGAAATAGTAACCTTTCTTTTGCTTATTAGTTTTTGGAAGAGTATTCTCATGACTTTAAGGTGCTCCCTGAACCCCCCACTTGACTGGAAAATATAAGGAAAAGTCAGTAGTATTTTAGAAAGCAACCACAGTGAGCATGATTTAAAAGGCATGTGGAGGCATTTATTAGATTATCTAGAAGCTAGCCTTTACGTTATAAACAGCTCAAAAATAGACACTTTAAAATAAAATCTTTCTGAATACAATGTAACTCTTAGAGAGTTGTTACTGAAAGAATATCGAGCCTGGTCTGTTTAGGTGAGGTTGGGTATCCCTGTTCTTCAGCAGCATGATCTTTATCCACTCGTTTCAGTTTTTTAGACGTTTTAACAGATTGTTCACAGAGTTTCACAATGCTTCCTACACTCGCACTGTCACTTGACACTGAGAGCACACATACAAGGTCTGGCAGGAATAACCTACACAGAGCAAATTTAGTAATGCAAGTCTTACTTATGCAAGTCTCCTTACTGTAGTGCATTACACTATTTCGTTACAAGCAAAAGTCATAAGATTATTGTTGATTATCGTACCCCTTACGATCTAGCTAGCTATCTGATAAAGGTAATCTGTTCTTTTGTTTTAATCAGTTAGTTTAAGGATGGGGCCAATACAGCACTCATTTACTCATACTTGTACTCATATAAAGCAACATACCGATACACACGTGATGTAAACAGAGTGTATACTGCCAGAGCTCGTGATGAAGGAGGATCTGCTTGCACGAAGAAGTGTTACTGACTCTGTGGAGGTCGAACACAAAGCCACCTGAATTTTTATCATTCTGCCTCTTTTCAGACAGGAATACAGTGTGAGATTAAATCCCTGTTATAAACATACACAAACACAATCACATGTTTACCCAGTGCAGGTATTTCCTACCAAAGTGCTTATATGCCAACTGTACTTTGTTTGACTGAATTTAATACAGTATTGTAGTTTAATCTCCTCGATCAACTCCATAGAGCCACAGGTCCAGTCCAAACCAGAAATTTTATTCTAGCAGTAGCATAAACAGTGATGAGAAAACTGAGCCTCCTTTAGGCAATCTTCTCAGTGTCTGGCTATCTTAGTTCTTTTTTTTCCTCAGCAAAACGTTACCTCTAATCTAAACTTTAAATACAATGTGTACCACTAGAGACAGCGTGGTTGCTGCTTTAACCCCTACACCTGGGTGTAATGTTTGTAGTTTGATCATTCCTGTTCTTATGTACGCAAGTTCATGATTTAGCTCACAGTCAGCAGCCCAAAACTTCCCCACTCTGCTGATCACCAACCCTGACATTAAGCAAGTTAATGAATGCAGGTTTCTTTCAGAAGAACTTCATTACTTACCACCTCTGGGTAAGGCTGATGTCAGCTAGCTCTCTTTCTGCTGTCTTTTTTGCCTTTTGTATTAAGAGAATCACTATCCATTAGCGGTGGCTATTGCAGGGCTAACATTAGTTAGCTTAACTAGAGGATCATTCTGCTGTCATTAGCAGTAGATGTTATACATTAACATTGGTTAGCTGATATGAACCATAGACATACAAACACAAATGCTGCCTAGTGTGTTAACTTGTCAAGCTGTGGAAATTTGCCCGTGTCTTCCATGTTGGAGTACAGCAACATCAGCAGCATCCACCTGTAAACTAATATACATGTATTGAGATATTGAGTTCTCATGATTAAATCAGCTGCATCTCATATATAACTCAAATAAATAATTTTCAGACATTTCTTCATGTTGCTGCTGACTTAAACATACAATTTAAATGGTTTTATATTAATAAAACATCAGTAACCATCAGTCAGCTATAAACAAGCTGACAAAATTGAAACTAGGAAATTGATAACAGCCATAAGTAGTGCAGTGATATTTAGATTTAGTATTTACCTCATGCTAACAGGCAGTGATGGGATACTTTCAAAGAGACAGCTGACTGAATACAATCAATATGTTTATGATGAAAGTCACATATCAGCAAACTCACTGTTGTGTAAATTACTTCAGTTCCATGTACATACAAATGTACAGAGTATAAAACCCAACACACAAAGAAGGTGCTAAGATAACATCATTATACCATATGGATTAAGGCATGACTGCAGTTACATTACACATTTGCCTAATACTAACAGTCAGTGTAAATAAAATAGTATAACTGCAGTTCACATCAATTTATAATTTCCTGCAAAGGCTATAAAATGTTAAATAAGTTTAAGACAAAACCCATCACACCAATCAAGTGAAACGTGTGTGACCAACCACATGGTATTTTTTATACATACACATTGCATAAACATTAGTGCCGGTCACTACATTCATATAATCCTATTCAACCTTGTGAGTTTTATGTTTTAGATAAATCGTATAATTCTGGATGGCACCATTCTTCAACCATCACTCTGTAATTGTAATAAATGTAATTCAGCAGCATTATTGATCAATCCAATCCAAGATGTTGCCATGACTTGCTGAATCCAATGTGCCATCTATGTTTGTAGGCCTTCATCTGTGATCTTCAACAACACTCAGTTTGAAAGGCCTCTTAAAAACTTAAAATCTTTTGTAACATCAAATGTTTCGTAAGCTAAGATACAGCCATCTAAATTATATATCAACTTCAAACCAATATTATTAAATTATTATTTTAGCCTGAAAGCTTAATTAGGATTACATCCCCATAACTACACCTCTTGTATCCTTGAGGATTTCATCTCCAGCCTTTCTTTCCTGCTCACTGATTCCTTCAGCCATCTTTGATTTATTAAACTGCAACATTAAATGAATCACATTACAAAATGCTCTGAATATGTTAGCAGGATCATCTTCTCTTTCTTATCATCCAGCTACAGTGTAGCTTAGACAAAGACATAGCGATTTAGCATTTACGGCAAAGGTGTGGATCTTACACGCAACTGAACTGCAATATTTCTAGTTGATATTTTCAGACCTAAGCAACTTTAAACAAATTACCAATGTCCATTTTAATGAATAGCCCTATTAAGACTGGACAGTTCGGTTGGGAAGGAGTGTAGGCCTATAACTCACACTTTGACTTTACACAGTGAAACTTTAATGCAACTCAAACAGTTTAAATGGAAGTAAATTACACTTGTTTTTGAATAACATAATGCCTCACAGTTTATGTTCACGGCAAATGTTTCTGTTTCGACAATAAAAACATCAATAACAGATCACATATAAATGTCAAAACATGCATAACTAATGATTGTTCATTTGTTGGTAGTACTGGTAGATTGATATCACTTTTTCACACTTCAACCTTGAGTACCTGCCGATACCTGTCCAATACCGTATGTTTCCCTTTCTTGAATAACTAACCTGTTAATAATTCCTGTTAATAATAAGTCTGGCTGCACTTTACTTAAGCTATCCTGCTTAACCTGTGACTATGAAACAAATACTGCACTCCATATAGGAAAGCATACATAGCATACAATTCAGCATAATAAAAAAGTTTCTACTGCAGCACACCTACTAACCTGGCTATTAACTAATGTGTTGAATCAGGTGTTTTAGAGTAAGTAAAACACGACACCAGCCCTTCAGGACCCTGCTGCAGCCCAACTGCTAATGCTCAGTTTGTACTAAATATCATTCAGCCCTTGAACAATAGCAAGCTCAGGTACAAATGTAAATTAAGGGCTAAAGTAAAGACGAAAACATTACTAAGACATTAGAGGACAAGTTCACATCCATTTTGTGTTCAACTACCCTTTTCATTAGTGTGTAAATGTAATTTAACTGATTACCACTGCCTCGCATCTGCAGAAAATCAACCTTCAACTTTTAGCTGTAGCTTATAGCACAACAGATGGTGCTTTCCTAAATGTAATTGGCCAGACAATATAAATTAAGCATTTGGTAGGCCTATATTACTTTATGCAAACAAAAAAAATTCTTGGCTTTGAGTGAAGGGAGTCCCCAGAAAAAGCAAAAGAGCAAAGCAGAAAGTCACTTGAAACAAATCAGCAGCAAGATTATGTACAAATAAATAAAAATGTAGCATAACCAACAACACCCTTTCCTATAAAGCATGCATCATGCTTATAACAGGCAGGCTGGTTATCTCACTGAAGACAAACTTGACTGAACTGTGTAAAATTATAATATGGAAACACATACCCTGTACTTCTATCTGGCATCATCTTTACTCTAGCACATGCTGACTATGTTTTTTGGCTTTTAAAATTAATTAAAATCTACAATTTCTATTCTGTCAGAATGTGCTAGATCTAAGATGATACCAGATAGAAGTACTGTGTAGGTGTTTCTAATAAAGTGGCCTGTGAGTTGAAGTACAAGGTAGGTGTTTTTAATAAAGTGGACAGTGGGTGGAAGTACAAGGTAGGTGTTTCTAATAAAGTGGCCAGTGAGTGGAAGTAAAAGGCAAGTGTTTTTAATAAAGTGGACAGTGAATGGAAGTACAAGGTAGGTGTTTCTGATAAAGTGGCCAGTGAGTGGACATGCTAGAATGTACAGTTGGACCTGTTTACAGAAACTTGTGGTTATGTTAGCTGTAGTAAGAGAGAAAGAGAGAATGCGATCAGTGCAAAAAGCAGAAACTGTTCAATGACCCTATTCTCCTTATGCAAATAAAGTTTCAGAAGAGAACAAGAGAATGCCTTTGTACTAACTGAACATTAATCCATCTTTCGAGGAAAAAAAGAACATTTTCACAATGAAAGCCCTTACTCGCTATACTTCCTTTACACCATACCCCTCTTTTTTATGGCACAGTAAGCCGGCTGCAGAAAGATTCATTCTCTAATTTCATTTCTCATATTTTTTGCAGGCAGGGCTAATAGATGCATGGCCATACATGATTAATGACACTGGCCACCCAGGCCAAAACACTCAGCCTCAATAATTCATATTTAGGCCTAGGTGATAAAATTATATTTTTTTCTTCCTTCCTCTCCACTTTCCCTCTCACTTTCTCTTTCCCCCCTAACACACTCTGTCTCTTTTGATCTTTTTTCTCTCTCTCTCGCCTTCTTTGTCTTTTTTCCTCTCAGTTTCTCTGGCATTCTCTGTATTAGTTTTATGCATCAGTTGATATTGTTTTCATATTATTGTAAACGTTAATGCAGTTACTTATATTTGATGACCATTTAAAAAAAATAGTAAGTGCATGAGCAAAGGCTTGGACACACTTCCAGTAATAAAGTCTCAGAATGAATCAAAGTTTTAACTGACTTGCAAGGACTGGTTAGGCAGGTCAAGGATTGTCATTAGGAATCTACTACTCGGGGCTTATATAAGAAGCTGAAGTTCTGAGACTTGTGGAAGTCTGTGGAAGGCAAGATCTGGAAAATACTCTCAGAAAAAGCTGCTTGTATATGTTCCCAGGAAACACAGGAGTGGTGGTGCACCATGCTACTATGCAGTGTTGCTTGCACAAACATGATCTGGTTGGAAGGGTCATCATGAGAACTCCTCACCAGCAGCTTGGCCACTTTATTAGAAACACCAATCTTGTACTTCCACTCACTGGCCGTTTTATTAGAGACACCTACCTTGTACTTCCACTCACTGGCCATTTTATTAGAAACACCTACCTTGTACTTCTACTCACTGTCCACTTTATTAGAAACGGCAACCTTGTACTTTCACTCACTGGTCATTTTATTAGATACACCTACCTTGTACTTTTACTCACTGGCCACTTTATTAGAAACATCTACCCTGTACTTTCCCTCACTCAATCAAAGTTTTAACTGACTTGCTAGGACTGGTTAGGCAGGTCAAGGATTGTCATTACGAATCTACTACTCAGGGCTCATCTAAGAGGCTGGCTGAGGTTCTGGGCCTTGTGAAAGTCTGTGGAAGGCAAGATCTGGAAAATACTCTCAGAAATAGCTGCTTGTATATGTTCCCAGGAAACACAGGAGTGGTGGTGCACCATGCTACTATGCAGTATTGCTTGCACAAACATGATCTGGTTGGAAGGGTCATCATGAGAACTCCTCACCAGCAGCTTGGCCACTTTATTAGAAACACCAATCTTATACTTCCACTCACTGGCCGTTTTATTAGAGACACCTACCTTGTACTTCCACTCACTTGCCATTTTATTAGAAACACCTACCTTGTACTTCTACTCACTGTCCACTTTATTAGAAACGGCAACCTTGTACTTTCACTCACTGGTCATTTTATTAGATACACCTACCTTGTACTTTTACTCACTGGCCACTTTATTAGAAACATCTACCCTGTACTTTCCCTCACTCAATCAAAGTGGTGCTTGCACAAACATGATCTGCTTGAAAGTGTGATCATGAGAACTCCTCACCTGCAGCTTCGTCACAAAAGTCTATACTAAGCATGCACAATAACATCTAGATGAGCCCGATTCATTCTGGAAACAAGTACTGTAGAAAGTAAAGTAAAGACAGAACTTTGACCCACCATTTAAAGTATGTTTAGAAAAAAAAACACTGGGGTGGATCTATTATGTTTGGAGTTGTGTGGCAGCCAGTGGCACACCAAGAACTGCATGAGTAGATGGTAGAATGGATTCCAATAAATGTCAGCAAATTCTTCAAGCAAGTAAAACATATTCAGGCAAGAACTGAAGCTAAAAAGAGTCTCCTCCAACACACAGGACAACGATCCAAAACATACCTTAAGAACTTCTTCAAAAAGCTATTGGAATAGTCCTTGCAGTCTCCTAAACATCAATGGACATCTCTGGCAAAACATTAAACATAAGATATAATTTTGTAAATTATATTTTTTAAACATATATGAGCTTATGTGAGTTTCCTCAGACAAAAACACTACTTTCACCAACACAGCTCTCAGCAGATTAGAGTCCATACTGCTCAGTCATCTTAAAACATGATGAAAGCACAGCAACAGCACTGATCCAATACAGCAATAAATAAACATGTCTTACAATCCTCTTTTTCTTTTCCTTTTCTTGGATTAGATGCTCTTTAATAATGTCCCATATTTAATAATGCTTAATGGGACATAATTATCACCTGTTCTCAGTTATTCTCATTATTCTCAAGCCACGTCATTAAGACAGCAGTCACAGTCTAATGTTAACAAGGCATTCTGGCTAATGGGGGGTAACCAGTAAACTAGCTGATGACCCCACAGACAGACACATTGGGTGGGCATATAAAGGTCTGGGGCTCATGCCATTTCACTGTAGGGATACTTTGGGCTATCTACCAAATATTGTTTTATTAAATCTGTAAAATGTGAAGTATTAATCCACAAAATCCACAAAACTGGCAGGAATTCAGCACCGAGCATTTGGCGTGTCTTGTAAACAAAATAGAAAACATCACCACATGGCGCATCTCCCCTACACTCCTCTGAAATGTCCTGCTAAGAGAGAAACAATACTAATGCATATCATTTATAGAAACTAAACCGTCATTCAATAAAAGTCTTTCTAAAACCAAACAACAATTTAAGCATTAACCTAGTGGTTTAGCAGATTTACTAGAAATCTCTTGCATTCTCTCTCTCTCTCGCTCTCTTTCTCTCTCTATCTCTCTCTCTCGCTCTGTCTCTCATTCTCTCTCTAGATGTATGTCTAGGTAAATATGGCCTTGAATGAAACAGTGCATGCTAAGAGTGATGCGAAATCCAGCTGGGGTGAAACATGTGATACATTAACATTATAAGGCTCGGGCTGCTTTAAAAAATAATCAGGAAAGCCCAGGTCAGGTCACACCGCTGGCCACAAACAGTGAAGCAAACATTATTTTGAGAATTGTGAAAGTAAAGGTGTGTTTATGGAAGATCCTTCCTTTTCCTCTATTTTGTTTGAGCTCTGCTGTCATACATTAAGCTAAAAGCACATGGTTCAAATACAATCTCTAACCGATAACTGAGCTGATGTTAAAAAAGACTGGCAAATCATGGGCATAAAGATAATTACAGATAATGGTATATGTGTGCAGGGAAAACAAAGAGATCTAAAAAACAAATCAATAAAACAAGTGAATAAATAAATAATCGTATAAATAATAAATTGTGTCTTTTATTTAGCGTGTGAAATATATGCAGCTTTTCTGTGAGGTTAATGAAAGATATGTTGTATTTAGCTGTAACTTGTTCTCTGTAAGAAGTGAGAACAAATATGTTTGATCATTGTTGAAGGTTTATTTCATGAGAAATTCAATATTTTGTTAATATTCAGGGCCTCTTTGCAGTACTTCTTCCTTTATTTTGTAAAACTACTGCATAAAAGCCATGGAACACTCAAGGTCGAGTGTTATCACGAATAACATCAGAGCTGTGTGGATGGGCTTTGACTATTTCATGATAAAACATGCCTTATCATGTTCTATTACTTAAGTCAACTTTGACAGCCTTTGCATTTAAGTAGTATAGCAAAATGAGCATCACTGCAGGACTCTGCTGAAATATAAGGATGGCAATAGATTCTTCTCTAACAGCAGAACACAACATTAACCATCTTCTGCCATCATCACACTCTGCCCATCATTCTTCCTATATGTCACTAGATCTGTTTCAATGGGGGACTACAGACTTTTCACTGCTGTTTTACAGTGAAGCCTAATGCATGCTGTGTTAATGATATGAAGTTACTGTTGCCAGTGGCAACTGAAAGAGTAAGAAAGCAAGTGAGAGAGCTGAAGGGATTCAAGAGGTTTGAGACAGGCTATTCTTGGATAGAAAAAGAGAGGGAGAAAAAAAGCAAGAGAGAAAGCAAGATGGAGAGACAATAAGTTTGGCCTTGATGCATCTCAGCCACCCTGATGAGTTCAGTGCTGTTTCAATAGAAGACTTTTACTGCAGCTCCGGTAAGCTGGCTTTAGGAAGCTTAATATTTACCAGTTGATATATCAAATATCATAACATATCCTAGAGGAACCAGTGTTGGCCATCCTTAGTAGTTTCCTAGCTTGTACTTATACTTACTGGCCACTTTATTAGAAACACCTACCTTATACTACCACTCACTGGCCACTTTGTTAGAAACACCCACCTTGTACTTCCACTCACTGGCCACTTTATCAGAAACAGCTATCTTGTACTTTTACTCAATGGCCCACTTCATTAGAAACACCAAACCTGTACTTCCACTCACTGGACAATTTATTAGAAACACCTACTCACTGGCCACTTTATTAGAAACACCTACCTTATACTTCCACTCACTGGCCACTTTATTAGAAACACCAACCTTATAATTCTGCTCACTGGCCACTTTATTAGAAACACCAACCTTATAATTCTGCTCACTGGCCACTTTATAAGAAACACCTACCTTATAATTCTATTCACTGGCCACTTTATTAGAAACACCAACCATATAATTCTGCTCACTGGCCACTTTATTAGAAACACCTACCTTATACTTCCAATAACTGACCACTTTATTAGAAACACCCACCTGGTACTTTTACTCATTGGTCACTTTATTAGAAACACCCATCTTGTACTTCCACTCACTAGCCACTTTATTGGAAACACCTTATAATTCTACACACTGGCCACTTTATTAGAAACACCTACTTTATAATTCTACTCACTGATCACTTTATTAGAAACACCCACATTGTACTTTTACTCACTGGCCACTATATTAGAAACAGCTATCGTATACTACTACTACTCACTGGCCACTTTATTAAAACACCTACCTTGTACTTCCACTCACTGGCCACTTTATTAGAAACACCTACCTTGTACTTTTACTCACTGGCCACTATATTAGAAACAGCTATCGTATACTACTACTACTCACTGGCCACTTTATTAAAACATCTACCTTGTACTTCCACTCACTGGCCACTTTTTTAGAAACACCTACCTTGTACTTTTACTCACTGGCCACTATATTAGAAACAGCTATCGTATACTATTACTACTCACTGGCCACTTTATTAAAACATCTACCTTGTACTTCCACTCACTGGCCACTTTTTTAGAAACACCTACCTTATACTTCCAATAACTGGCCACTTTATTAGAAACACCTACCTTGTACTTCCACTCACTGGCCACTTTTTTAGAAACACCTAATTTGTACTTCCACTTACTGGCCACTTTATTAGAAACACCTACCTTGTACTTCCACTCACTGGCCACTTTTTTAGAAACACCTACCTTATACTTCCACTCACTGGCCACTTTATTAGAAACACCTCTCTTGTACTTCCACTCACTGGCCACTTTATTAAAAACACCTACCTTGTACTTCCACTCACTGGCCACTTTATTAGAAACACCTACCTTGTACTTTCATTCACTGGCTGCTTTAATAGAAACACAAATCTTAACCATTCTCATCTATACTATAGGTGTACAGACCCACCTCTTGCTGCACAGGTTTATCTTTAGTTTTTACTGCTCTTCCTCATTACTGCTCAGTTTCTGCATGGGACTGATGTTGCATAGATATTACTTAATCAGTGAATCACACTCACCACAGCAGTGCGAGTGGCATGGTAGTGTAGGTGGCGCTAGTAGTGCTGGTGCTTTTACACATTAATCAGTGCTAGGTTTAAGAGGGGTCCGCCATCCAAAAATATCCCGCCAAGAGCAAAACTATGGACAAAAACAGGCCTTTTATGAAGGGCTATCACAGCCTTTGCATCAACAGATGGGCTACAGTCTCTAAGTGGGCTTTCACACCCACCTTGTTTTGGTCCGGACCTTAGGATTTTCAGTTTAGTCTGAACCAAAATAGCAGATGTGAAAGGTACTTCCAACCATGGTCTGGATCAAAGAACCAAAATTTAGTCAGACTTAAAGAAGCGGTCTCGATCCAGACCAAACTGAACCATGCTTCAGCTTGTGCACTCTTTCTGGATGGTTCGGACTTTCACACCAATTATAGGACACTGTATCAGACTATCATCACCCATTAAACTAAAGAAAAGAAAAAGAAGGGAAGAGAAGTAAAAATGAGCCGCTGCAGTGGAGGTGAGGAGGAGGCGCAATATTTCACTGTAATTTGTTCTGACAAAAAGTCAAAAGCTAACTTGAAAAAACACATAAAATTGCTTATTTTCTGAGAGGATGAGAGAGAGAGAGAGAGAGAGAGAGAGAGAGGGAGAGAGAGAGGATATAACAGGATGGGAGAGCAATGCAGTATATAAAGCTTGGATTATTCTTGACGTGTGTGCGGGAGAAAAATGACAGGGCGCATGGCCGATGCAGGATGAATGAATTTGAAGGGAGATTAGCTGAGCAGGTTCGTCTCTACAGGAGCGTATATGAGAGCTCTGTCATATTTCACAGAGATACTGCAACGACGGAAGCGTTTCAGGTTTGCACGCTGTCTGCGGAGTCTTGCGCTGTACTGGTGTGCAATGGCATTAAAAAGGCTGTACGCCACCAAATTCACAACACGCTGACATCAGACGTCCACTCACCTACAAACCAATCAAGGCATACGGTGATACAGCCATGTAGGTGATGACGACAGGCCCAAGCAAATTCCTTTAGTTCAGTTGCTAATGTGCAGTGTGAAACTATACAGATCAAATGTATACAATGTAACATGAACCTCGGTCCCGACTTCCAGGTGTGAAAACCTTCAGCAGGTGTACACCAACAAGGTGGAGCCTTAATAGCAAGGAGCAGCCAGTGTGTGTATATATTTAACACACATACACTAAACTAACTGAAGATGTGCTCTTAAACTGCATATGAAATGAAACAAACTCTGGAAAGCATCCAAATTTGATGGTTACTCGGGGAGCGTTCCACATTAATGCAGTAAGAAACACTGAATGATAATGACCTAATGGACTTTCACAATGGTATGTTAATTGGGTGCCATTTAGCAGTCCGAATAAATGTCCTAAAATCAACTGTGTGCCATGCCTTTAGGGAATAGGTCTAGCGGGAAGCAAAGCTTATTATTTCTAGAGCTTTTCTTAAATATCACATTATATTCCATTACTAAAATAGTTTTAAGCACATTTTAAATAGAAAACAATAATTATGCATATAATTATAAAGCATCCGTAGCATTATACATAATTTGAACATGATGGCTTATTGGGTGGGTTTGAGGTAACTTTCTGGTGGGTCAATTTAAACATTGTCACGGGTCACCTTGGGCCACAGTGGGCCACAATATGGGCAGCTCTATGGTCAGAGACTGAAGGAGTCCAACACAGGGTACACATCCTGGTCCTGGAGTAGCCCCCTATCCTGCACAATTTTGTATTTTCCCAGCTCCCAGCACACACTCACTTCAAGCCATGAAGGGCTTTTTAATGAGCTGATTAGTTTGACCCAACGTGCAGGGTAGGGGTTGTCGGGTAGGAGTTTAAGCTTTTATTCGTTGGATTGCAATACCAACGTTTCACTGTGAGCTCTCAAACCCTGGTCTACCCTGGTCTCAATCATGTCTCCAACTGCATTGTCTTTTATAGGCCCGCCTTCTTACTCCTTCAAGCCCTTGTACACCTGGACAGTTGTAATTTTCTTTGGGTGGACTGTGGTTCTGAAATAAAAGTTCCCAAGATAAGTCGCAGTCTTATATGGCAGGGGTTCCAAAAAGCCCTGACCTTCCCGCAAGCTCTGCAGCATTCTTTGCCCACTGGTTTCTCATACACTGTAGTATAGTAATAGAACAAACGCTATAGTGTGTATAAAACAATTCACAACAGGGGAAGTCCAGGACCAGGGTTGGGACAAATGGGAAAGGGGGGTCCATAAACAGATGGGTTGCAGTCTCTAACTGTACACCAGTAAAGTAGAGCTACAAGGTACTGGGTTCTAATAAAGTGGTCATTAACACTTCTATAATTGAAAATGTCTTAATGAGGGATGAAGAGCATTAAGATGCAGCAATGCCGGAAAAGATTGATAGTTCAGTGTTGGGTGGGGGTGGGTGGGAGTGTTTGGTCTTTGCTATAAGCGGTACATAACAAGTCCCATCAGGGGGCCTTATGAATATATATGTTTTGTTGTTGTTGCTGTTGTTACTGCAAGTTCATGCTAGCTTTAGACATGTAAAGACACTATTTTACATAGTATTTACTAGCAGATATTTAATACTGAATTACGAGTTGGATCTAGCATTTAGCATATTTCTTCAGCAAAGTCAAATTATGAATACCCATTCACTGCTACATTATACATAACGCACCTGGTGGGCATGTAGAATTACGCAGGGTCCCCTGGCCAAGGGTGGCACACATTACTGCAGTTATTCAGGGCAAGGAAAGAATTTACAATTTCCAAAAAAAAAAAATTCCAAAAAAGTCTGCAGTTACTTTTGCTGATTATTCAGACAGATTTGTGTAGTTAATTTATCCTCTAAGCTAATTGCTAATAAATGAAATTAGATGAGTTAATACCTGCCATCAAGAAAGTATCCCTCAGTCAACCAATGCTGAATTTTACTCGGCTGAAATTTGTCCTTGATACTTTCTGAATTCTTGCTACGTCTTGTTAAGTGGAGTGCTGCTGCATTTCTCCAGGCTTTTCTGACTGTGATTCAGAGCATCTCCAACACTTTTTATTAAAAAAACAACCACTTTCAAATCCATTCTTCACTCCTTCGCTCCTCCCCCTCTCCCTGGTTTAGATGAGACGTGTTTGAGATCGGTGTGTAATTTTTCAGAGCGCTATGGGGGGAAGCCAGACGCAATCAATTCAATCTGTGTAATATTCGGAGGGAAAATGATTATTGATGAGGCAGCCTGCAAATTAGAGCTTCTTGCTGTACGGACCTTGAGGGCGGAGGGAATGAAATGTTTAAAGGAAATTGCTTGTTTAGGAGTGCCTATCAAAAAGTGTGGCAAGACAGAGCGCCAGAGCCGCTGCAATTATTGTACCTGTCTGTGTAGATGGATGAGAAGTGGTGCTATCTCTCTCTCTCTCTCTCTCTCTCTCTCTCCTCAAGGCTACCTCCTTCTCTTTCTCATCCTGCTCCCCCTCTCTCTTCATGACTATGCCTCTCTCCCCCTCTTTCTCTCTGTCTCTAACACACACACACACTTCTCATACTTCTCTTTCTCTCTTTGCGGATTTCTCGTTTCTCTCTCTCTTTCTCAAACTCTCTCCTACTTTCTTTATGGCTTATCCCTCTCTCTCTCTCTCTTTCCCTCTAGCTTTTCTCTCATGGATATCTTTCTCCCTTCCCTTTTAATGTTGTTACTCTCCCCCGTTTCCCTGTTTCTCTTTTGGTGTGCCCTCTCTTCCTCATGGCTATCTCTCTCCATTATGTCTCTCTCTCTCTCTCTCTCTCTCTTTCTTTCTGCTATCTGACTTTCTCCACTCATTAATCATTAATCTTCTGTTTAAACGGCTAAAAGGCTTTTAGTCATGTCAGAGAGCACTACAACTCCATCTTACTGGAGGCTCTCAGTGGCCTGCTGATAAAGTTAGAGCCCACAATCAAAACACTTCACTACAGACCAAAGGAATGAAAGCAAACAGCAAACATTTAAAACTTAGTTTACAACTGAACTGAAGGTTAATTCAGTGTGAAAGGCCTTCTTTATGCTCTCTGATATTAATACTAGTCCCATACACAAGGGTGTAAAATTAGCATGGACAGAAGTGACGTGTCTCTACCAATATCCAGCGATTACTAAATAGTCCCCACCAATAATATGATCCCCTCAAAAAAACCCTGATCTGCCAACGTCTCATTAACCTACAGGTGCAGAAAGGGTTAAAGCACATTCTCTACTGGAGACCTGTAACACATATGGCCAGTGTGATTGGCTGTGCCTTTTCCTCTGCAGCTACATTTGGTTGTTAGCAGCACCAAAACTGGAAGGAAAACTTTCCAGTCAGGTGCATTGTGGGTGACACATGGGGGTCAAAAGTGAGAGAGGGTTTCAGAATTTCAAAAGAAATGAGTTTATAACGTTAATGGCGATGCTAGGCTTTGGCGCACAGCATACAGCAGGCTAACATCAACTGTAGCTATGAATAACATGGTTTGGAAATTATCTGCACAACAAAATACCAACTGTCAGCTCTCTCACAGTCTCCCAGAGTATCATGTCTAACTTCGGTTGAAACCTGCTTCATTTGTACTACGGCTAAAGTCTGTGGATTGAAACTCACTGTTATATATATATGATCAAACAGAAGCTCTTAATTTGGACCTATGATGAGAAGAACCGATTCATTGGAAAAAGCCATTATGGTTGGAACAGCTGAACGGAGGAAGAGGACGACCAGCAACAAGATGAATAGGTACCATCAGAGGATTCATGAAGCAACCAATTACAAGCATGAGGGCCCGAACAGAGGACAGGCTATGCAAATTACAAGAGCAAGTACAATTTTTTATTAATAATAAATTAATAATCATAGAGGAGCACAACATGCAGCAGTGCAACTTCGTCAACAATAACACTAATAATAATGACTAGTAAGTAATAATAAATCTAAAGTATTTCTATGGGGTGCTTTGTGCTTTGTGCCAGTTTTGACCTGACGCTGTTTGTATTAAACTTACAGCCCTAGGGTACCAGGCTCTATAGGAGAGAAAGGTGGTCATTGTAATTTTTTGCCTCATGGTCAGAGGCAGGGTTTGATTAAGGAGTGTACACCATTGTGTAGAGCCTACTAATATAAATAAATTCTATTAATGTTGGATTAAAGCACTGAAGATTAGCCTGAAATCAGAGTTGATCTTTTTAACCTAGTTAGGTTTATTTGAAAGAATAATACTGGTATCTCTGTAATCTCTGATTGAACTGTAGTCATTTTATCCACCTCTAAATGCTTTTTAAAGTTTGGTCATGTTATTGTGTATCTTGGGCAAAAAATGGTATTTTGACCAATATCATAGCATGTTCTCCTTCCTTTCATTTACACGCCTATCATCAAGCACACTAGACAGAGCTGATCATAAGCACATTTTTCAAGTGGATTTGGAGACCTTTTTGGTAGAAAAGTGTAATTATGTTTTTTTAACACAGAGAAAATATTTATTTAACGCTAGCCGTGCTTCAGACCCCTATCCTGAGTGGAAGAACATGATCATGAGAAATAGTTGCAAGAGTATACTTCAAAGAGAATTTGCTCAAAACATGACCAACTCATCTTCTGAAGATGTAAGCGAATGATCTGCTTATCTAAAACAGTGCATGTGACATTAAAACCCTGAGAAACAGCTGTTAGACTGACTCGTAATGATTATTTCAGGCTGTACAAGGTGACTAGTAGTAGTCATGGGCGTGGTAGTGGGGGAAAAAGTGAACCTGATTACCCAGGGCCAGTGTAGGGAGAGGGGCCCATGAAAATCCTTTTTTTTTTTTTTTATTGCTCACGTTCCTCATGTCCTGGCATGGATAGGGGCCCACTGACATTGAGAGTGTACAGGGCCCAGAATTTGCTGCTACGCCCCTGGTAGCAGTGCACCAGTAGCGAACCATGATGAAATAATCATACAGTTAAGCCTGCCCACTTAGAAGGAAGATATGATTGGTCAATTTTACTGTCATTTGAAATTGGTATCGCGCTGAATTATAACTGCCTGGCCCTCTGCACATGAACAGTGGGACCACCAATCACCAACATTCTGCGAAAGCATCAAAGTCCTTATGGGGGAAGACACAGGCTCACAGGCTTCCACTTAACCCCTCATGTTCTAACACAGATTGAATAAACATGTTAGAATAATTTATTTGTCTATATTTTTGTAATAGTTTAGATGTTGATTGTCAAACTGTAAGCAGATCAAATAAAATTGTATGTGTGTGTGTATGTGTGTGTGTGTGTTAAGAATATTTTAGGCCCTCTGTGAGGGGGCG
The DNA here is from genome assembly GCA_021613375.1 of Megaleporinus macrocephalus. Classification (NCBI taxonomy): domain Eukaryota; kingdom Metazoa; phylum Chordata; class Actinopteri; order Characiformes; family Anostomidae; genus Megaleporinus; species Megaleporinus macrocephalus. The sequence goes on from CM038702.1 coordinate 24,993,237, forward strand.
TAGAGGGCCATGACGGTTCCCCACTGCAGTGCACACACCACATTTAAGAGTGTTTTTTTCCTATGAGTGCAATTTCTTTTCATTTCCACTGTGTACAAAATCGTACATAGCGTAGACATGCTTAATATTTCAAAATCAACACATTCAGTTTGCTACAGCCACTTATTCAAAGAACTTATATGCACCAAATTCAGAATTCTCGCATTACACAGTGTGCACGGCTAGCTAATAGGCACAAAAACCACAATATTCCTGCCGCCTCCTGTGCTGTGAGTTAACAACACTATAATGGGAGTTAAAGTTGGAGAGGGTGAATTAAAAATGTATAGAAAGGGCCCTGAGTTTAAAATTGCAAGTTTGAGTGGATTTTCTAAACTAAGTTGTTTCCCTTTACTTTCTTTTTCTCTCATCCTCTATCCCCTACTCTTGTTAAAGGTGACATGTTCTCCAGCTTAATAAAATGCAAACAGGAATATATTACAGTCACAGCTAGGGATGTTCAATTTTAGGATTTTTGTGTCGATTCCGATTTCAGTTCCAATTTCAAGAGATAGGAATCAATCAGGTCCATTTCAAGACTCAATTCCACGCAGTCAACTCAATTACAAAAACTTAGATATGTGGAAAGACATCAAATTAGTATTGCTTTCCTGATGTACAGGGGCATGTAGTGGGGCAATGTTAAACAATTTCATCTTTACATCCCACAAAACACGCTACTTCTACTAAAGGCTTCTTTATTGTTATCAAATAACATATGAGGGTTTTAGGGTTTTATGGATGCATTGCATGTGACCTGTTGATTCTCTCCTGAATGTGTAGATCTAGAAGTTACATACATTTATCATCTTTATTTTCATTGGCTTTGGTTGCGTGCTGTATCAGCTGGCCAGCAACTACCCTCCCTTGGCCTCTCCACCGGGCCTGTTTCTTTAGCAAAAAAGTTTGGAAAGGTACAGCCAACACTGGCTAACTTCACTGATTAAGAGTGGGTGGCTATGTTGTAAAAGATTCTCCTCTGTCAGCTCCTTCAGTTGGGTAGATGTTTCAGCACTGGCAATGTTGTTTTGATTGCAAGCCAAGATTTCATTACAAATATTACATTTTTCTTTGTTTTCCACTTTGTCCAAAGTAATTTACAGCCAGACTACTGATGGATGTGTTGCGGAAAGCCTCATTTTTCATAAAGACTGTCTGGAAAGTGGCAACAGAATACTCTGCACTTCATGAGCATGCAGGTGCAGGCAGACTCAAACATCACTGTGTGGAATTGAGTCCAAAGCTTTGGAGTCAACACTCGATTCCCAAATGCCTGGAATCCAGGACTTAATTATTTTTGGGATTACTTTTTGCAGTGTTGCTAACAACAGCTAAGCTCCATCAATATTTGTCTGTAACTGCTGCTTTAGCATAAGTACATAACAATGAATTCCCATAGTTTTTTATTAATTAGCGAGAGGCTGCTAGCCAGTTAAACAACAGAGCAGAAACAAGATGCGTCTAATACAACCAGACACTGACAGTCTAGAGTCATGCTGTCCCAGAAAGCGGTGTTAGAGGCAGTTAGTCCTGACCATTAAAGAACTGAGTGAAACAGGATAAACAAGGTGTGCAGTGAATCAGATGGACTACAGTTTGTAATTGAGCCCATCACTGACAGTACCAACCTGAATATTTAACTTAAAATGATTGAGTAAAATGTTTTATGTACTTACCTTGATGTCCTGGTGTAGAAGGGGATGAAGGGCAAATTTGAGGTAAATTGAACTGGGGCTTCTTATTCCTGTTGGGCAGATCCACCTTCAGGGAGGGAGAGGGTCCTCAGCATCCTAAGGCTACTGGTAACATGTAAAGAAGAGTCATGACTATGTAACAGTTGTATATATGTATGTGTGTAGGTATGTGTGTATGTGTATTATTAACATCACAGGTTGTCAGCCCTCATGTGAGGTATTAGTTTAGTTGGGGCGGAGCTTCTGCGATAAGAGCTCTCGGGTTCATTCACCTGGGGTCTTCGCACCTATCTGTCAGAGGAGCGATATGTAGGCCTCTGGAATATTGGACTGCTGTTAGCTGCTTGTAATGGCAGATGTGTTATCTACTGTGAAGAGGGTGAGCCTAGCAGCAAAGCTGCAATGTTGATGAAAATTTCTCAAACTAAATATCGCATTGTTGGTGGTGCCTAATGAAGAGACAGAGTGTCTGTAGAGTCTGACTCTCCATGCACACACATCACACAGACATACAGATTACACTCTCAGTTTTTTTTTTTTGTATGTATGTAAATAATACATTAATTAAACTTTACAGTAATTGCCAGAACTGCCAAAAGTCAAACAAAATAATGAGAGTTTAATTTAATGTCATGAGCGAACCTGCTAAAGCATTTGGCAATACGAAAATGAAACTGAAAAAGCAACACTCTGATCAACAGCACGCTGTGCTCACAATATTCATTACTTTTTACTGTTTTTATTTCAGAAACAGAAGCAGTCTTGCCAACTAACTTACGTTTTTAACATTACTTATGTTAAAAAAACGCATATGGTTGGTTGTTAACAGGCATAACAGCTGCTTGTCTACTTTTGGATTTTCTAACGTAATAGTAATAAATAATAAATCAGAATAAACGGTTTTATCGGACAGACTTTTCTCATCATGAATCACAGAAAATAAGAACTTTGCAAGTTTTTATTTTTTTAACAAGCAGCAAAGAAGTTGTGGCATGACATGTTTGATTTGATTTTGTCTTACAGGACATTACGATGTCAATGGTGAAACAATATAGCATGCAGTCCTAATAGAATATTTCAATCAACTCAATCAAGTCCAGCTGCATTCATTAGATATTTAGTTGAATGTTAGGTAAGGACAGACTAAGCTTCTACAAAGCATTTCCAGTGGATCAGGCAAATAAAATGCAACCAAAAAATCAAGGTTATCTTTGTTTCCTCATCTTCAAAAACTTGTGGCAAATCATGACTAGTTAAGATAGGTTTCAGTTCTGGCCATAAAAGTAAAGAAACATCTGTGATAACACCTTCTAGTCATATGATATACATGAGCATTTTCTAGCCATTCTAGATTATATACAGATGTTTGGGGCTTGTGAAAGATATTCCAAGCATTTATGCCTTGCTTGTAGGAGTTATACAGTGAAAGTAAAGAACGCTGTAATAGATCACTTTAGTTCACTTTATTAATGCTAGAGGGAAAGTACACTACAGTAAACAGCAAAACATGTATTAACATATATTATTTCACAGATGCATAAATAGAATGACCTTAATGATTTTTAATAAGAATATAAAAAAAAATACCATGAAAAACATCATGTACAGTAAATAAGTTGCATTAATATTGAACAGTAGACAGTGGAGCTAGAGATGGAGCAATCAGGACGATTCCAATCGTAGATCACATTTCAGCGCGATCGGCTGATAGCCGATACCAATCGAGGGCAGTTGTTAGCGCAAGCAAGTCATGAAACCTGGTTAGCGCTATAAACCCAATTCACGCTGTGATTCCTTAAGCTCTCTGGCTGTTGCTGCTGCTGTACTCTTCGTACCGGTCAGATCTGGTCTGCACAGTGTTCTGGGTTGTTTGATTTGTGCTAGCTGTGTGTGCTAGCTCTGCTGTTTGCTGATACTCACTGTATTCAGCCGTGCGGTGTACTCTTAAATGGCGTATCAGATTACAAGTGTTTAATGTCTTTGTCTTTCTTCGCCCATGAGACACACAGATTTTACAGATGTTACAAACTGCCCTGGATGAGTTTGCATCACATACGGTAACAAACAACCAGACGGATGACATGATTTCTATCAGCGCATGTGGAGAACACCGTAACCTCTCCTGAGGCCTCTGCTTTAGTCAGTTTGTGGAAAATGAAACGGTATGTATTTCCACCTAGCAGTTCAGAAATTTCAGGGACCTGGCCGGAAGGGGTTTCACGGAAGGCTCCTCCTCCTGGATGAAACGCTAGCTGGAAATACAGAAATTCGGCTAAACTGGAGACATATCGGCCAATCACTGATCACATAGTTTGATAAAAAAACGGCCGATACCGATACATAGCCGGTCGATCCTTCCATCTCTAAGTGCAGCAGTGTGTATTATCACATCTATAATGAATAATCAAAAAATGTCCAAGCAGAAAGCCAGGTGCAATATGTAAACTCACACAAAACCAGTGACTAGACAATGTAAACGGCAGCACCATTTATAAAAAGACCACGTCAGTGCATAGCCATCTGAGAAGAGCGATGCAGTAATGTCCAGCTGTTACTCAGTTAGTCTGTCCTGTTAGTGGCTCAATATATCATAATGTTCTAGCACAGTGTTGTACAGTGTGAGCACTGTTAATACAAACAATCTCTTGTACCAGTCCTTACTACAGCAGATCTGAATGTGTCTGTTGCTAAAAGTGCTTTGTTGTGTGATGTGTTGTCCAGGATTGCAGTGAGTTTGCTAGGTGATCTCTTTTCTACCACCGCCTAAAAACCATCTGGTGAGCAGCCCAAAAAAGAGTCAGCCTTCTTGATCAGGTTGTAAAGCTTTTTTGCATCTTTTTTGATGCTGCCTCCAACAGACTGCTGCAGAGAAGACAGCACCTGCACCCACAGAATGGCAGAAGATTGCCATCATCTCGCTGCACACATTAAATAAGCTGAGCCTTCTCTAAAAGTAGAGTTCATTTCTTGTACACAGACTCTGTGTTGGGCCTCCAGTACAGTTTCTATCTGTCAGCTCAATATTTTGATCATGAGGGCAACCGGACTGATCAGATAGTTCCACGCACACCACTCAACAAAGCTGTTCACAAGGTCTCTGTATTCTCCTTCCTGCCCATCCCTGATGCCCAGTCTAAAGGGTGAAGAGAAAGGGGGATGGCCCAGTTCCCCATTGTGCTCCAATGCTACTGACTAGACAATCAGATTGGCAAGGTTCCTAGCTGCACATACTAGGGACTTCCAGACAGGTCGTCCAAGACTCAGGCAATCGTGGACTTGCCATGCAATTTGGCCCTCAGCATCCCCCAAGATGAGAGGCTGGATAGTATTGAATGAGCTTGAGAAGTCAAAAACTTGAGAAGTCAAAAACATGGTGGTATTCTGGTCCAAATTGGACTGCACCTTCTGCAGTAAATAGACACCCGTATCGTCCATGTCTAGCTACTGTTGATAAATAAATTGCAGGGGGCGGGGAAAGGACTGAACCGAGGTATGAGATATGATTGCACCAGTCATTCCAAGAGGTAGTCCAGGCAGGATGTTTACTACAAAACTGGCACCCACTTTTGTTTAAAACTCAGATTAAAGAAGTGCGGAAGAATCCCTCATAGCTGAGCAGCACAAACCTTTTCCTGTGCTCTCGGATTGATTCCATCTGGTACAGCAGCTTCATTATCAAGTTGTATAATTATTATTGTATTGTCTCATGTAGTTTGTCTGTTGGACCCCAGGAAGAATAGCAGCTATTGAGATATCAGCTAATGGGGATCCTAATAATAAAACAAATAATAAAAGCTGGTCGGTTGTCACATCTAGAGGGGAATATAAGCCCTCAGACAATGGCTGTGGGGTGAGGGGTGTGAACAGGAGTGTGGAAGAAGTGGAGGAGGTGATGGAGGGGGTGGTGTAGTGCTGAACCTGTTAAAGCATACATTTAGTTCATTAGCTGTTTTGTCTTAAAGCCAGTGATCCTACACTTCCTATGCAGTGTTCTTTCTCAAGTCTTTCTTACAGCTTCCTTTTGTAGGCATCTTTACTCTCCCTTCAAACTCCTTCTGCACACTACTAAATTCTCTGCCCTTCATTCTAAAATTCAAATTCTAAAAATTGGTGATTAAGTGTTCATTGTTGGAACTTGCGATAAGATGCATTGTATCATTTTGTTTATGTCCTAATCAGATGATTTACACAAGACCCCCAGTCTGTGGTCTCAGACCTGCATAGGTTGACCTGCCTTTGCCTTTGGTAACCACCTGCTAACTGTGCTCTTTGTCACCAGTTGCCTTAAGACCACAGGCCAGTAGAACCAGTTTGTGGTCCGATCCCGCCATTGGAGGAAGGACAGATGAACTGTACACATTCTTAATATTTTCATACAGAAGATCCAGAAGATTCTGTTCTCCCTGGTTATACTGTTAAGTAGAGTGTTGGAGAGTGAAATAGGATTAAAATGTTCTGAAATAGCAAAAAGGAGTTGTGATGCTAAATCTGAAGTCTCACGATAGCCAAAAGTATGATGTTACACACCACTCCACCATTGTTAGCTGCCGGTGGCATGTAGACAAAAACAATAATGGCAATCGTGAATTCCCTCAGCAGATTATCCGGGCGTGAACCAACAGCTAACAGTTTAGAGTACAGGCAGCAGTGACTCTCCTTCACAGTAATATGTCCCGGATTACACCATCTGTTGTTCACTAACAGTGCATCCTCCTCCTTTCTTCTTACAGCTCTGTTCAGTGTCCCTGTTCAGTTCAGAGTCCCCCCTCACGTTCTAAAGGCCAGGATTCAAAATGCTAGAGTTCGAAATAGCAAGAAGCCATGTCTAAAAAAAAACAGTATGCTGCACTTCCGATACTCCCGCTGGGTCCAGATCAGCACGTCCAGCCTGTTCACCTTATTACCGAGAGACCTCGCATTCCCCATGATGATGGAGGGGACGGAGGGCTTGCAACATCTCCTCTTTGCCTTTGCTTTAACTACAGAGTGTGGAACGGATTTATGGAGCTCCAGAAGCTCTCCCTCTATTGTTTCCCATTCTGAGTCAGAAATACTTTGTATTAAAAAACAAAAAGTCTCAACAAGATTAAACTTAGAAGGAATGAAAGAATAAAGCCAAGAAAAAGAATAAACATGGTAAAAAAGAAGAGTAACAAACCTAATATAGGTTAGAAATAATGTCTCACAGGACAGAGCTGCTGCAATCGGCTGCCACTAGCATGGTGCTTCATTTCCATTTGTATTGCTTCTATGACTCGTATTGGCAGTGAGTGAATTTTCAGAAAGCTTAGAGTGACTTTTCCCTCCCAAGGAATTGGTCTCACCCTTCAATTAAGGATTGAAATGCAATTGGTCAAATTCACTATCAAGTAAATATATCAAGTAGAGCAACTGTATTAAATAATAATTGAATAAATTAAATAAATAAATTAAATAAAAACAAAAGTTACAGTTTTTTTACATTTCACTCAAATCATAAGACCCAGATTGTTAAGTCTTTAGATAAAACACCAGTTCTAAATATCAGAGAAAGATCACCTATTCCTATTACACCATGTTTATTTTACCAGGATGAAACAATGTCAGTTCTGGCCAGTAGGGGGCTCCCCTCAAATTCCACTTACGCTCAATAGGATTCTATTCTGGAACTGCAAGTTGTGAGCTTCTTTTTTGGTTCAAGCTTGAGTGGACTTCCTTAACTAAGAGTTTCTTTCCTTCCCTTTCTTCTTGTTAAAGGTGGGATATTCTCAGACTCACTTGCTTTGGGCACCATTTCTTATTTTTTTTACCCCTCCTCCCCCCTGTCTCCCCCTAGGCCTCCCTGTTCCATTTTAAAGTATAATGGACTCAGATAATGGCACATGAAAAAAGCAACCAAGCAGCTAATTGAGATCTGTAGTGAAATGGCCTGGCGGTGCCGCGGGGAACTATCTGCCAAATGTTCAACATGTCGTAGTTCATTTCGCTTTGATATTCCGAACAGCCCCTCCTGACAAAACCTTCTTCCGAGCAACAACCAGTCACGAGGTTAATGCTATCGCGCTGACTTCCGCTGTGTGTGTGTGTGTAAGTCAGAGAAAGAGCGAGTGAGAGAGAGAAAATGTTAAAAAAGGAATGAGGAAGAATTCATTCAGTATACAACCCCAAAGTTGGGGCATTATGGAAAATGCTGATGAATAAATACAGTGTTTCTTACTTTGACTTTGACTGTCATTTCATTGCTGACAGTATGAACCCAAGATATTTCATGTCACATCTGGTCAGCGTCATTTTATTTATTAATATCAATCAATCAATCAATCAAAAATCAATCATATATATAAATCTATTCCTTCGATCTCTTTCAGGCCTGCAACATACTCAAAAAAAGTTGAGACCGGAGCTATTTAGGGCTAGTAATGGGGTAAAAAATACATAAATAATGATGTGATTTCAAACAGGTGATGCCAACAGGTGAGTGTAATCATGATTTAGTTCGAAAGCGATATCAACAAGAAAATTCCATTTGTACACACGCACGTATAAAAATTATTGAAATTGTTTAGAAACAATGTTCCCTTTAAAGACTCATTGGAAGAGGTTTGCATATGCCTCCCTCTACAGTGCATAATATCAGGAATCTGGAAGAATTTCAGTAAAGGACGCAAGCGTAAGCTGAACACCCGTGATCAGAAACACTTTATCCTCAGTGCTAACCGTCATTTGAGTGCTGTGAGAGAGAATAGCAACTACAAAGTTGCAAATGTTTTACTATCCCACCTTTTTAGGGATGTGTTATGGGTCTGAAAAGCAGAAACAGATGTGTAAAAACAAATGAAATACGGCTGACCAGACAAAAGTCAAAGTAAATGTAGAAACCACTGCATTTCTGTTTTTTTATACTTTCTTAACTTTTTTATTTCAGTTGTAGAATGAATCTCAAAAGTGACAGCGAAAAATTACATTCCCTATATTTTCCCATTCCCTCAATAAAGTTGGTCTATCGGGACATGTCTAGTATCTGCAGTGCCAGTGTGACCAGTGTCTTCCTGAAATCTGACTGACCATCCCAGATTCCACCCCATAGGTCTCTGCCATTGTATTAACTTTCACTTCACCTTGGGGTAGGCCTTTGCAGCTTCGTAGCTTATACCTTACAAATTAGCATTCTGTTTTCCTAAATCATCTGAAACAGTGTCATTGCTTTAAGTAATCACAAACAGCTTTTCTGTGACCACAAGGCATACTGTCCTTCTATAAACATGGACTACTTTGAGATATACTTTAAACTACTTTAAACTACTTTAAAACCATTTAAAACCTAGAAACTATTTACAAACCATTTAAATCGACTACTACACATGTTTGAGACAAGCCTGTGATGATTTAGCACAATGCTAACAGTTTGGCTAAACCACTTAATGTAAAGTAAAACTGTAAATGTAAACCATTAATAACACTACAGACACTTTAATACATGGTTTTGTAGTGACTGTTTTAGTAGATTTAGCCAACAATGTTATCTTATTCTCAGCAAAACTCAAAAATGCTAGACAGCACATGCTAACGAACACAACTTTACACATTTAAAACTATAGTGCTTGTGTTAAAGCAACATTTTACTTAATTGCAGAAAGTATATGTTTTGTTAATGGCCATTTTTAATCTTATATGCTGATTTTCAGACACTGAGAAATATGTACTTCAAAACAATGGGGTCTACCTGCTGACCATATGTCCAGGAGGGAGAACAATGCAGTCTCACTTCCTAATCTAAAATGCAGGGTTGTGGCTAAAATGTTTATGGACTTAAACTTTGTGATTTGGTAGTGACAATAAAATGTTGCACAGCATTTTTTGGATAATTTTTCAAATTAAATTACATAACATACATCTCTATGAATTAAAGAAGTTTTATTATTCCGACTTAAGACAAAGAAACATCTTTAAAAAGGTCTAAAAATAAGAAGATCTTTGTAAATATCCAAGCTTTGAGTTTTATTTATTTGTTTATCACTATTTACCATTATGAAAGGGAGGAATTAAAGTGAAAACCAGCAAACAGATCCTGAGAGTCTAAAGGGTTAAATGTTTAATTGAAAGATGCATGCAGCTTTTTGTCCAGTTTGCTTTTCTCTTCAGTTTTGGTTGGTTGACTACTTCCATTTTGTGGCAGTCTTTGGCTGCAGTCATTAACACACCACATTACCCAATACTGCATATGGGGTGTGCTTGAAAAAGATGTGAACATCATGCTTTTGCAACCCTACACTGTTCTCGTTCAACATATCTGGCAAGCAGTTCCTCAACGTCCATCCTTTTCTCCAAATGAACAGGAATTACTCGTTATCTCGAGGGTCCTTTAGCACAACACAATTCAGACCCAACAGCTGCTGTTTACAAAAGCAAAACCTACCACTTCATACCCCCTGATAAACCACACACGCTCATACATACACAACCACTTAAGCGATGGTCCTAGCTGAACAGAGGCTGTTCTGTCTGTGTTTTGAGGTGCAGAGCATTTCACTGAGATCACACTTTCAATCACACACAGGGTTTTTTTATACAATGTCAAGCCATGAAGATTACAGACTGTAGTCCCTCTGTTTCTCTGCACACTTCCTTAATTCCCTTTCACCCCATTCCTCAGTTCTCAGGACCCCCACAGAGCAGATATTATTGGGTTGGTAGATCATTTTCAGCACTGTTGTGGTGAAGGTGTGTTTGAAGCATTCTGTGACCACTAATGAAGAACTAGAGAATGACGAACATAAACCATACAGCAACAGATGAGCTGCTGTCTCTGACTTTACATCTACACAGTGGACCAAAAGGGTAGGAGTGTCTAATATGTGTGTATGTGTAGTTAAATAGTGTCATTTAAAAGTTTAGGCATCCCTGCTCATAATGTCTGTTACTGTAAAAAGTAAAGGAGTACAAGATGAACGGATCTGCAAAAGTTAAAGATGTATTAATGAATCATAACCCTTTGATGCACAAGCTACGCAAACCTCTTCTAATGCACAACATGGGTCAAACCTGAGCCGTATTCATTTCCCATGTTATTTTATGTATTGCTGAGTATCAGTGTTAATTTTGACAGCAAATTTTTATTTAGTCTTAGTCGTAGTCTTTTGACTAAAATGTCACTTAGTTTTAGTCATAATTTAGTCATCTGAATTGTTTTTAGTTTTAGTCTAGTTTCAGTCGACTAATTATCATAAGAATATAGTCTAGACTTAATCTACAGTTGATTCAGTCGACTAAAATATAAAGGGTGTAAAATGTAATGCTTTTTCAGTTCCCTTCAATTATTTAAGTCATTATATATACTTACACAAAATGAAACATTTATTAACCAGTTATGGAATATTATTCATGTTTAAAAGACTAATACACACACGAACAGATTTAACAACCAACATCTGAGGTCTTTCGTAACTGCAAAGTGAAGAAGAGAAAACTGTTATTTTATCCTTGTATCACCTCTTTATTGATCTCTTATTTATTTAATAATTGTTACTACTGCTGTCAATCTAATTAAATTACATGCTCTGTGGTTAACTAATCTACATTAATTGCATTTATCACTTTTTGCTATGAAAATATTTGTAATTGTGCATTTCAAATAAATTTTAGCATAACAGTAAATCAATGAATGAAAAACTGCCACATCTCCAGATCACAGTGTTTACTAGAGACACACACTGCACATTATGTGCACAAATAAATTGTAAATAAAACTAGCTAATCTGTTTTGTGCACTTTCTAGTGTGTACTGAGAGATTTGGGACATGATCATCAAACGCAGATGGTTCCGACTCTGGCTCTGCACATATAGCGTTTCACCTGCTTCCCACATACCTGATCCAACTAATCTAATCATTAACACCACCTTACTGAGTTAATACAGCGCTTACAGCAGGACACGCTCTAAACTGTACAGTACTGTAAAGCTAGCTAACGGTGGTGCTGGAGAGCTGATGTTCAGCACGGTCTGGTGATTTTCTCTAAACACAAATGCTAAACTCTCTTTCTCTCTGCTGACACTGTCTAGATAACTTAGTTGCATCATGAGTAGCGACAGTTTACAGGCTTGTATGGTCTTCCCGGGTTTAGACCAAATTTGTGTAGGTGTGCATTTGATTGATGGCTACTCGGCTTGTCCCGCCTCTCCATATACGCCAAAGTAGTTATGATTGCATGTTTTCCTAACTTGTCCCTGCCTTTCACAAAATTAAATCAGTTCTGATTGGATGTCGTCCCTGCCAAACAAATCTGTAGATTTTATTTAGTTATCATCTCGTTTTTGTCATGAAAAAAAGGTTTGAAATTAACACTGCTGAGTATCTCTTTGGTGTATCTATTGAAATCAGTTTATTTCATTATTTACTGCTACAAGTGTTCATTAAAAAATCAATTTTACCTCATTATCATTATTTTAATTCTTATTCATTTACTTCATAAACAAAAATATTTTTTGTAAATATGTTCCTTTCTGCAAATGTTTTGAAAAGTCAATAGTTCCTGTTAAATTCCATAGTGAACACATAACACAGCATATGTTGTGTGTTAGAAGGGCAGTGATACAAAATAAATAAAAAAACCTGAATTCAGGATTTGTGATGATCAAAAACAGGTTATTATAGAATTACATATATTATGGTATTACAGAATTAATTTATTGCAAAGATACAGAAAATAAAATCTCAGTCGGGTCACATTAGACCCAGGTGGTGCATCAAGGGGTTAAGTAGGATGAATGTTTTTGTTTAGTACTGTTTTGGAGTGAAGAAAGAAATAAATGTTAACGTTGTCTCAGCCCTAATTATGGCATCATTAGGAATAAATACTCCGACTCCTCAAACCTTGTCCCGATAATCAACAGTCTAGCACTGTGAAGATGTAAAAAAAAAAATCTGCCCACAAAGCAGGAGACAGCTATAAAAAGATAGCAAAGCGTTTGCCGTTAGCCGTTAGCTTAGTTCATTATGTATTTAAAAGGACATTCAGGAAGATTTAGCAGACTCTGGAGAGGTGGTGAACTGCTCTACTGCTCAGCAACACCTGCGAGACCTGCAGAGGTATGGCCTTCATGGAAGAGTCATCAAAGGGAAACCTTCACTGCGTCCTCATCCCAAAATTCAGCATCAGAATTTTACACATCTAAACAAGCCACATGCATTGTGGACTGAGGAAGTTTAAACAAAGCTTTTTGGATGGAACAAGGAACTGTATTTTTGGGAGGGGGGGAGTTGTGCAGAATGCAAAATGGCTGACGACGAAACAAGAATTGACCCCAAAATCCAAAATGGAGCTACTTCAAGAGGTAAAGCTGGAGGTTTTTCCAAGGCCCCTCACAGCGCTATAGTTTAATAGACTAAAATCTGACACCCTTTCACATCTAAAGACTAGTCACAGACTTTAAGTCCCAAACTAGTCACATGCTATGATTTTGCAAAGACTGGGGGTCTTTCAGAGTCACTATTTACAAGACTGCTACTAGATTCCTTCTGAGATTATTTCCCATTTATATGACTGAAGCTAGCAATATTCAGCTGAAATGTACAGTTCGCTGGTAGGCTGGGACTTGACCACCTTACACTAAACAATCGAGATGACACGAGCGCGACTCAACTCTAGCAAGACCCTCAAGATTTTTTTCCGATATTGGAAATTTGTCTTAACAGTAAAATCACTTGAAAATCACTTGGTGCAAAGCCAGCATAAGACATAGTTTTGCTTTTTCAGTTTTGAAAAATGAACCAATTTTCTGGTTTTACGCCAAAGTCCAGACCATGTACAACCCTAACATAATCACACACCCACCTAAATGTACTCTCATACACTCTCGAACACTCACACACTGAAAGAGAAACAATATCCTGCTCTCGTAGCCCCCAGACACCCTCCCTAATGGGGATTTGACCTTGAAAAAACAGCTGTAGTGTGATATGAAAGCTTTCCGGTGGTCCTCTGGGCCTTGTCTTCTTTTCATTAGAAATCTGATGCCACTGATGCTCCTGCACTTCTTCCCTGCTATCCTCCCTCCAGGAGGCACCTTGTTTTAAAATGCACTGCCATTTAACGCAGCATATATGTGATATACATAGCCATGTCGTATTTATGTCTGAGCCATTTAATGACCTATATATCCTCAGATGTGTTCTTTCGCTTGGACAAGTGGTACAGAATTTTGGCAAAACAAATTACTATTTGATGGCTGCTTGGTGGTGCAGTGGGTTGTGCTGCTACCTCACAGCAAGAAGGGCCTGGGTTTAATGCCCTGCCCTGCCCTGTCCTGGCTAGGGGCAGTCGTGGGCTGGAAGTTAGGGAACCAGCCTTGTGACCAGAAGGTTGCCGGTTTGATTCCATGAACCGAGAGGACACGACTAAAGTGACCTTGAGCAAGGCACCTAACCCTTGACTGCTCCCCGGGTGCTGTGGTAGAGCTGCCCACCGCGCCGGGCAAGTGTGCCCCATAGTGTGTCTGTTCACTAGTGTGTGTATATGTGCATGTTGACTGCACGGATGGGTTAAATGCGGAGATCTTGAATTTGCTGGAGATGCAAATTAACCCCCTAGGTGTGTGTGTGTGCCTTCCCTGTGATGGACTGGCAGTCTGTCCAGGGTGTTTCCTGCCTTCTACCCGATAAAGGCTCCTGCGACCCACAAGGATAAGCGGTTTAGAAGATGAATGAATGGATTAACGTATGAGAAATTGTATCTCCCAACTCAAAATGTTATTCACATCAGACCCTTTTCATGTTTTTCAGAGAGACTTTAAGCCGATTTTACACCAGAAACGACCAGAAATGCGCAAGGCAAGCCTGAACTGCTCCGCAACACTTGCTATTTCACACCAGATGCGACTCACGCATGATGCAGTTTGTGAAGCGAAGTGTGAAGTTTTCATTGGGGATTAATTTGTCTTACTACACCCTGTATGTAACTCGCTGCCTCGAATGGATAAAAAAATCTATATGTTTATGGCCACAACCTCAATCCCAAAGCTATTAGAAAACAATGTTTCAGGCATCAGGCAGTGTATTCAAAACTATAATCTTGTCTTGTGTCCACATCATTTGGATGTCAGGCTGAAGAGAGGGAAGCTGAAACTGGTGTTCTGGCTCGATTTGACAGGTTTAGATATCTTTGCTATTTTTAGCCTTTAAGTGAGAGTGTAAGTTGTTGAGTTTCAAAGGTTTAAAAAGACCCCGGAGCAAACAGCATAGAGCTGTAGTTGTCGTTTAGACCTGTAGTTCTTCGTTTTCATTGGCCATGCACATAAACCCCAGAGTTATGTATGCACTGTTGGGTTGCACAACAAATATGAACATAATTAGTTCAAATTGTGTATTGCTTGTATTCTAATGAATTTTTACATTAAACTTCTCCAGGACACTGGACATAAAGGGTGCATGCTAGCAACAGCATTGCTCTGGTGCAGTTGTAGTCTTTTTGGAGACTTTGTAAAATAAACCAGAGAAGATGAATGTCTTCTGAGTGTCTTCCATTTATCCCTGTTAAAATAGTTGTTATGAGCAAGGCTCAAGATATCACTCTTCAGTGATATCTTGGGTTAACCAACCAGAACCTGTGTTTTGGACTTGCTGATCATTTAGAAACTATGTTAGAGACTGTGTTCCTGACTTGACAGTAGAACAACACTACTCTTCTGGGCAAAATAAAAGTAAGTCTCTAGCATACAGCCTTCACAAGATATTAATTCTTTTATGTACAACAACCTCCTAAGAGGAATTAAATAAACTGCAGTACCACTCAAGCCCATTGATGGACTATTCTGCAGCCCCCAGGTTAAAGATCACAGTAATATAGCTTTAAGCTAAATGTATTGGTTAAGAATCTAGTAAAGCTGGATTTATTTGATTGGTGGACTAAAGTGTGTATAAACTCCAGCAGCACTGCTTTGTCTGATCCACTCATAGCAGCGCAACACACACTAGAACAGCAGCAGCACGTCATTGTCACTGCAGTGCTGAGAATGACCCACTGCCCAAATAAGACCTGCTCTGTGGTGGTGTTGGCCATTGAAGAACAGGGTACGAGAGAAAGAACAAAGAGAAACAGTCTGTAATAGTCACTACCAAGTGCACTTATACAGTCTGTACCACACTGCATTTTTAAATTCATCAGTTACAGAACAGAACACCCACTTCCTGCACCCTTCCTGACTGCCTACATAGTCTTTTGTACTACGTGCGTAAAGTTTTCTTTTTTCTTTCTCACTGACTCAGTTTCCCTTTCCCTCAATTCATTTTCCTCTGGCAGGCCCCAGTTATGCGTCGCTTACAGCTACAAACAGCTCCATCACGTTTAGCTGCCACATCAGGCAGAGTTACGGCGCAATGAGCTTATCTGTCATCCCACGCAGAGCCAACAATGCACCCACTGGGACACTGTTACTGGAGGAAGCGGAGGGAAATCTCCACACCAGGTTTTAATTCATTAACCAGGGACATACTTTAGCATGCAGTGCTTGATTGAGTAGCCAAGACTGCTATTGTACTGCATGAATGACGCATGTTGTCACATTATCTATCAATGCTCAGCCACCATGGCTTCTGCCAAGTACACATGAGCCTATTCAGCTGTATTCAACTTATGATCCTACAGTAGTGAATACAAAACAAAGCAAACATTTCTCACTCTTCTAAGTAAATTAGAGAGATGATGCTAACTACAGTCCTCACCCCTGTTAGAATGGGAGGTTTTAAAAAAGTCAGACCAAGATGAATCATTTCAGATTTATTTTCACTGTCAATATGACCCATAGTCTGTATAATTCCATTGAAAAACTAAGGTGCAGTTTGCGAATTGCAGACCACGTAAGGCAAGGCAAGGAAGGGGAACTCTGAGGAACTTGGGGCTGGAGTTCTGGGTGGCTTTGGCAGCTGGGGTTAAAGCCAGCTCCCCCCCTTGCCAAGCAAAGTGAGGAAGGGTTGGATAAGAGCCGGGGAAGGTGGTGGGGTGCGAATTTCGTCACAAGAAGGTGAGGGCAGAGGAATGGTTTATATGAAATTGTCTAGTCTTGTATTTATTCTCTTAGTCTTGTATTTATTCTCTTCTCTGTAGGTGTTCCAGTCTTGCTAGGTATTGCATTGTCTTTTTTCTAGGTATCAGTACTGGCCCTGTGTTTATGGCAGTGTTTGAGTTTAAGAGTAGTTTGGACTTAAACCTGTTCGTACTAGATAGAGATTCATACTCTAACTGAACACTAAGCACTTTTGTAAGTCGCTCTGGATAAGAGCGTCTGCTAAATGCCGTAAATGTAAATGTGTAATGAATGAGGAGAGCAGTTTGGGTGTGGTCCTTCTCTTATTTCATAACTTCATAAATAAAATAAAGAACTTAAATAATATGGATGCATAAATATGCACCTCTTTTAACTAATACTTTGTTGAAGTACCCTTTGGAAACATTCAGTCGTTTTGGGTAGGAGTCTATCAGTATGGCACTTAACTTGGCAATCTTTGCCCAGTCTTTCTTGCAAAAGTGCTCCCAATTTGTCAGATTGTGAAGGCATCTCCTCTACAGGTCTTCCCACAGATAGGATTTCAGTAGGATTCAGGTCTGGGCTCTGGCTTGGGATTTCCAAAACATTGATGTTCCTCTGGCAAAGCCATTCTTTTGTTACTTTGGAGGTATGCTTTGGGTCAAGAAAGGTGTTTTCAGCTTTTTAGTGGAGACCTGAAGGTTCTCTACCAAAATTGACTGATATTTGGAACTGTTCATGAGTCCCTCCACCTTGACCAAAGCCCGGGTTCCAGCAGCAGCCCAAACATAATGCAGCCTCCAACATGCTTCACTGTGGGCGTGGTGTTCTTCTGGTGTACAGTGTTGGCTTTGCAGCAAACATACCTTTTGGAATTATGGCCAAGAAGTTCAGTATCTCATCAGACCATGATACGTTTTCCCACATACTTTTCAGAACAAGTTTTAACAAGCCATGCTCAGATGTTTTCCTTTGTTAGAAAAGGCTTCTGTCTTGCCACCCTACCTGACAATCCAGATATGTGAGGAATATAGAAGATTGTTGTCACATGCACTACATGATCAATGCTTGCCAGAAATTGATGCTGCTTCTTTAACGTTGCTGTAGGCCTCTTGGCAACTTCCCTGACCAATTTTCTTTTTGTCTTTTCATCCATTTTTGCCAGTTGCCAGTTCTTGGTAATGCCAATTTAATCCACTACTAGAAGACCATCTTTACTGTGTTCCATGTTATATCTAATGCCTTGGAAATGTTTTTGTACCCTTCTCCAGACTGGCACCTTCCAACAATCAGATTGCATTTTTACATGAGAAAAACCTGGCGTTTTAACAGGGGTGTGTAGACTTTTTATATCCACTGTAGCCATTTTACCTTAGTACATGATTTAGCTAATACCACCACAAACATCCATGCTAGCAGCATATTACATGAAGTGTCACCTAGCACTAACCAGTTTTCCTCTCATCTGTGTCATCTGCTGCACCTTGACTTGTAGCACCTGTGCAGCTTCTCTCCTTTTAGTTCACTCTGTTTATAATCAGATCTGCCAGAGTCACCAGCTACACTCTGAAGTGCTTCTCATCCTCTGTACTAACCCAAACCAGAACTAACTCTGTCTCTTTTCTCTTTCAGAGGTAATAACCACCCACCTGTCCCGCCGAATACTGTTAAAGGACTCACCAGCCCGCCCCCCCCCCGCCCCCGTCCTCTTCCATTTGCTCCATGCTTGACTGCATCGCTGTATCATCCAGATGTACCACCTCTGCAGTGTCTAAAGCTTTTACCTTTAGACTCAGCTTTAGTTAATAAACTCTAAATGCTGTTCGATCAGAGGAGGATGGGTCTTTGCTTGTGAGTCTGGTTTCTCCCAAGGTTTCTTTCTCCAGTTCTGAGGGAGTTGTTCTTGCCACTGTCACCTCTGGCTTACTCACAGGGGAATAAAGTGTTGTGACTTCATGTTTTTATGCTTTTAAACTCCTGGAAAGCTGCTTTGTGACAACATTGTTGTAAAAAGCGTTATACAAATAAACTTGACTTGAGTTGACTAGCAAAAATCCAAACAAAGAAAATACATTGAACATGTTAAGCAAGACTATTGTGTTTTTTCTATGCCTATTAATAACAACAATATTGGTATTTTATTTTCTTCTCTGCTATCCAGATCTTTTTTTTATCTGTCATCATCCATACTGTATGGTCACTTTATAACCTACTGGCACCAGCTACTCAGTTTAGGCTACAAACTCTGCAGTTATTAAGATAAGATAAAATAATCCTTTATTAGTCCCAGAGTGGGGAAATTCACATGGTTACAGCAGTAAAGACATAGCAAGGCACCTAGAACAAAAATAGATAAATAAACAGTACATTATATACAACATAAATATAAAAGTCAAGAACTCTGAGGAATATTTGCCGGTAATTGCACATTGCCTCTTAGTTACACACAGAGGAATGGAAAAATATTGCACATTACAGACAGGACACGACTGAAGTACCCTTTAGCAAGGCACCTAACCCTGACTGCTCCTCAGGCGCTGTGATAGAGCTGCCCATCGCTTCAGGCAAGTGTGCTTGCTGCCCCCTAGTGTGTCTGCGGAGATCTTGAATTTCCTTCTGGGACGAGCAAAATATCTATCTAATCGAATCTAGTTTAAAGTAGTGTGTTACCCACTAATAACTTATTTATGTGAAGTTGTTAAGAAATAAAATGGTTAGATTTGATCTTGCTACGTTGGGCTTGTTAACTGTATGAATAACTTACTATCCTGCTTGCCATGGCAGAGGCTTTTTTGACATGTTCTAACACATGTAAAACCCAGAGCTACATATTCACTGCTGTATTTCTGCTTACACTGAAAATATAAATTCAAGCAGCTAATTACTGAGCTTGAGATATATGTAACATTTTCAACATCCATCTTTCTATCCATATTATCTTCCACTTTACCCCACAGGTGTTTGGACTGTGGGAGGAAACCAGTGTACCCGGAGGAAACCCACTCAAGCACAGGGAGAACATGCAGACTCCACGCAGAACGACCCGGACCAGGAATCCAACCCTGATCGTCTTTCTGTGAGGCAAAAGTGCTAACCACTACCTTAATTACATTTGGTCAAATGTTTGTATAGCAATGATTTTTTCGTTAAAAACTGCAGTACCACTTCAGCCACATCCCCCTGGTTTGAAACTACTGTAGTGTAAGTTTAAACAAACCTTTTTGGTTGAGGATGTAATTGGTTTAGGATCCAATAAGGCTGGATATTTTTGGTTGGTGGACTATTTTCAGGTAGTTAAATAGCATTTTTTTTAAAGTAGAGCAGAAACAAACTATGAGGTATGGCTATATTATGTCTTGTTAGTCCAGTGTCGGACTGATGACTTGTCCAGGATGTTTCCAGCCGATGGGCACTAGGATAGGTGGTTTAGAGGATAAAGGAATAAATGAATGAATAAATGAATAAATGAATATGCATTTTGTCATATTTTCAATGGATGCAGTAAACGGTGAGGAAAGAAAGAGCTAAATATTAACTATGTTAAATGTGAAAACTAATAGTTTAGGGATGTCAACATGTCAGTTAAAAAAACAATAACACAATAAATATACATGACTACTTAACTAAAATAGAGGAGGACTGTTAGTGAAAGGACTTTAAGTTAGTTTGACAAAGGTGTTACTGGGGTATTCCAGGTGTTTGTTCTATTCACTATTTCAAATAAGGGGAAAACAGACAGCCTCTCTCCCTACTTCTGGAATGGCATGGCAAATGTGTGTCGACCTGGGCAAGCAGCTAGTTTTCCCAGCAGAGATCACATACAACATTAAGACCAAATGTCATGATGTGGTCTACATCTGCCAAGCAGGTCTTTATCATTGATCTCAGTATCCTTTGGGAGTAGGTTATACCAGCAGCCCAAGAGGTTTAAGTACTCTGAACTCTGCATTCGAGTGCAATAAGGTTGGATGGACCACCACCATCCATCCTTCTGAAGTTGGACACATGGGCTTTTTGGCAAGCCAACAATCCAGCCTCTCCACACTGCTAGTATGACTGGAGCAAGCCTACGGAGACCTGTCAGAGGAGGAGGACAAGACAAGCTGCTGGTTGTGGCTACAGAAGAAGAATAGCTTCTGGGGTGCAGCACACCAATAAGGGCAGCTGCAGAGGGTGGTGTGGAGACGCCCCCAATTGGCTACTAGAACATGTACTGGGTAAAAGGCAAAACATCATTGAACAGTGGCTCCAGCTGACGATCCTATTGCTGACTCGACCTGTACAACATATTAATGTGAAGCAGATGTCAAAGAACTATGAGATGGCTTTGTCAGAGGAGAACAGAGCGATGGGATGGCAGAATTCATATGGTCAATGAATTCATCATTACTACAGTTACACAACAGTTGAAAGTGGTTCACATGTGGCACTAATGTGTTGTGTAGCAATGTAAACAGCAGAAACTACATAGAATCTGACATTTTGGGTTCTGAATTGGGACACTTTCATATGTGGTGCTCAAATCATGTGTAATAAGCGGCAATACTACTGAGTAGCCGACTTTAATGTCGATCCATCTCGACATTCCTAATAATTTAGCACTGCCAAGATATTAAACATTTGGTTTTATACAAAAACTGAGGCAGTTTTAAGAAAAGAGGAGAACTGAGCAGCATCAAGGAAAAGTGGGAACTTCGGGATAATGCCTATAATGCTGGAGAAGATGAAACTGAACCCTCCAGTAAACCTCCTTATTTACTGCTGGGTAAGCATGACGTGAAGCTAGGACTGGGTCATTTAGCCAGAAATGTTATCATGATAAAAATGATACACGAAAAAATCTATTTATGTAAACTCTGAGTTTGAAAAAACAAATGCTTTATTGTGGTTTTAAACTATTCTTTATGGATAGAACATGAAAAACACTTGCCTACCAGTGACCAGGGTCTGGGGGAGGATCCATAGAGTGAATCTGACGATTGAGGTGGCCTCACAGATGCTCAGTTGGATTCAAGCCTGGGGAATACGTGGCCCAGGGTAGTACTTGAAAGTCTTGGTAAATGATTGCAACAAATGTTGGACATTTCTAGCCATGTGATGTATTTGCTTGAACATCTCATCTCAAGTGCCTTTCACATGGATAAGTAGGTTCAGAGAATGCCATGAAAACGTTCACCAGACCATAACACTGCCACCTAAGCCGCCATCTATAGTAGGATTATCATATATTGTGCATGTATGTGTATATCAAACAGGAAAGTTATTTCGCAATAATTGCTCTTCATATAGATCTATGGGAAGCAATGTTCTTTTGCACAGGACGGTCAATACTGGATAGTAATCTGTTCAAACCAATGCCAAATATAGGTCACATTTAAAAGATATTGTGAGCAACCTAACACAAAAGTCAGATTTGGTCAGATAAGCAGATGCGGGCCACTTTTCCTGCTCTGCGAATGGATCCTGTGCAGAAGAGGTCCCTTTACTAAAGAATTGACCCCCCTGAAATGTAGTTACAGCCCAGTAAATTGCTTGTTGTTAGAAGGTGATATTTCTTTTTTAAGCTTTCTGCATGTAATACATATAATGTCAGTCAGAGGGCACACAAACAGGCATACATAGTTGTATCTAATGTATTACTCTCCACCAAGAAAAACATTTTTTTGCCGGTTTAACAAACAGTCCATGCAGGTGTATTTGTCGGAGTTTATAAAGGGCTCTTTGTTCCGATCTATCAATACTCTAAGAGTGTAATCACCTCGGCGTGCTAATGACTCCAATTTATTTTCTAATTAGCTGAGTGTCTAATTTGCTTCACAGTGGTATCAAATGCTTAATGAGTGCACACGCCACATAAATTCCTGCAGGCCCACCTTGTGGGGGGGGGGGATATTTCACAGTGTGAAACTTGTTGACTGATGTAGTTCTAGTGAGTCTAATTTCACTTAGTCTTTAGTTATCATTGCTGAAATTTAATGGAAAGAGGTTTTGATTTCATACATGATCTGAGACATGGGGGGTGGGTTTTGTTCAGAAATAAATTAACTGCATCCCAGTAGATTTTAAAGGATGAGCGTAGCAAAACATGGAGGAAGAATGCTGTCTAAAAAGCTGTGTCGCTCTTTGGTGGCAAGTTCGAATCTTAAATGGAAAATAATGGTCATCTTTTTTATCAAATTCATCATTTAATCATTTCAATGCTGTGTAAAATGTAAAGAAATGCAAATAAAAACAGATTGCAATGATTTGCAAATCTCATTCATTCATATTTTATTCTCAACTGATCTTAGAACACATATCAGATGTTGAAAATGAGAAACATTTCATGAAAATTATTAACTCATTTAGAATCTGATGGCAGCAATGCATCTCAAAAAAAGTTGGTACAGGGTCACGTCTACCATTGTGTAGCATCAACAGTTTTATAAGTGAGGAGACCATTTACTGGAGTTTTGGGAGAGGAATGTTTCCCCATTCTTGTCTGATTCTAGTCATAATGCACCGAATGCTTTCTATTGGACTGCAGGTAGGTCTGTTCAGCACCCAGACTCTTCTGGGAAGCTATGCTGTTGTGATGCAAGCAGTATGTGGTTTAACACTGTCTTACTGAAATTATGGAAGGTCTTCCTTGAAAATCACGCTGTCTGGATGGGAGAATATGTTGTTCTAAAACCTCTACATACTCTTCAGCATTTATAAAAACTTTCAGGAAAACTTTCAGGATGTGTAAGGCACTAACATAACCTCATACCATCAGAGATGCAGCTTTTAAACTGTGTGCTGATAACAAGCTGAACAATCTCTCTCTCTTCTCTTGAGTCCACAGGACACAATGTCTGTGGTTTCCAAAAAGAATGAAACATTTTGATTTATCTGACTGCATAACTGCTTTCCATTTTGCCTCAGTCTATTTTAATAAGCTTTGGCCCAGAGAAGGCGGCAGTGTTTCTGGATCATGTTGACATTTGGCTACTTCTTTGCATGATACAGTTTAAACTTGCACTTGTGCATTGTATGGTAAACTGTGTTTACAGATTTTTGGAAGTGTTTCTGAGACCATGAAGTGATTTCCAGAACAGAATCATGCCTGGTTTTAATGCAGTGCTGCCAGGGAGCCCAAAGTTCATAGTTCATGGGATATCCAAAGTCTTTGCAATTTTATGTTGGGGAACATTGTTCTGAAATTGTTTAACAAACATTCATGTGACTGGGATCCTCCAGCCGTTTGTTAGCACCAGTACTTTTTAAGCCATTTTCAGCCCCTGTTCCAACTATTTTTTTCCAGATCTAAATGAGTTAATATTTTTCAAGAAATGGTAAAATATCTATCTTTCAACATCTGATGTGTTTTATGTTCTATTCTAAATAAAATATGGGTCTATGAGATCTGCAAATCATTGTATGATTTTTATTTACATTGCTCCTGCCTCGATATTTATGTAGTCACAGTCTGGCGGTGGCACTGATATGTGTAAAAACACTTTTCAATGTCTGAAAAAATCAGAAAGAGTATTTAACAGAAAGTTAAATATGGTGTAATATCAAATCTATCAGTATTTAATTAACATTAATTGACCTTAACCCACTATTTACAGCTGCATTCTCCCAACAACATGCTGTAACAAAAGCTCTCACTGGCTTTCCAACTGTGATAATAATAATAATAATAATAATAATAATAATAATAATAATAATACACATAAAATAATAATGTATAGTATACATACTATTTGGAAGTGTCTGTCCCAAACCATAACCTCTAGATTTGGACTTACTATTAAAAATAATATTTGGCTCACTGAAATTGGCAGTCCTAGGCCTTAAGGTTCTTTTTGCAGCATACACTTTTTGACATTGAAGAAGAGTAAAAGGGATGTAAACAAGGTGTTCAAGGTGTTGAAGAGATATACTATGTTTAATAATCAGGTTGGTTTTCCTACTTTCTCTTGCATGGCTGTGGAGTCACCTGTCCTTCCCTCTCCATGATTTTCATTATTTACCCAATAAAGACCTTTCATTTCATTGGAAGGTTTGACTAGAAACGTGTATAAAGAGACATAATTGATGTTAATCAAACAACACTCATTCGTATTCCTGTGTTTCTGTGACTCTGTATTCCATGTGATTGAAGGTTATCTCATCCTTCTCCATAATAACACAAATACATTGGACACATTTGATTGTGAATTTGTTTCTGATGTTCAAAGGGATGCGGTTCAACCTTAAAATCACACCACATGATTTTCCATATAAATTGAAGGAAACTATGGCTTACCTAGATTACCATACCTGTCATAAATCACATGCTCTGTTCCTTTATCCTGCATATATTACATCTGGTTGATAAATATATGTGTTTAAGTAACGTTAAAACTGTGAAAAAAAATGTCAGTTGCTGTCATGCCAGGATGATTTGCCTGTGTATGTGTTACCTGAATTTCATTTCACTGCAACGTAACATTGATCATACTAACTTTCAGTTTTGTAATTTAATATTAACAGCGTTTCTTTATCATGAACTGTCGTAAGCAAAATCTATGAAAGAATTGCTCAGTATATTTGTTAACATTACTACACAATTTTAAAATTTAAGATTTAAAACCATGTCAGTTCTTATAAGGAAAAGGATAAACAACTCCACAAGTCATCTTGTAATTGATTTTGTGAGGAACATTATGTGATCATGGGCTATAACCTTCATGAACGTGTGTTCTGAGGCAAACCCAAGAAAGGAATTTGTGAGGGGAAATTTAAGAAATGGCACAGCCTACACCCGTGAGTATTGGGACAGGGCAATAATGTTTACATAATCAGTCACAAAAGCAGCTACCTAAACACACCTTAGCTGCTTTCAGATTTCTTCCTCATGTGCAACCAATTTGGAGATTTCTGAGACAAAATAATCGACTTGTGTTAGAAAGAGGGAAGTAACTGAAAACAGCTTCTACAACAGCAGTTCAAAAGATATTAAAAAGATAAAAGCGAAAATGGAATTCCTAACAGACCTGGCTTGCATTCAGCCCTGACTGTTGTGTTACACAGTTGTTGCTACTACGGCAGCCGAGAAGGTCATTCTTGGTCCTTAGTGCTTTTCAAAGAATTTTCAGAGCCTGAAACATGTTTATGACGAAATGTTCTCTCATTTTTAGTTGCAGCATACATCACACTGCAGTGGCTTTATATGCACTGGCTTTTAATATGGCCGGATGTAAATAAAAGTCACTGCTGATTGGATAACAGTGCTGACACACCCATCAAATGCAAGAAGATGTACCTCAAAGCCCATTGCACACAATTTCACAACATACCTCAAAACCTGTTTCACACTATCAGACCATTTCGATAAAACATTTCAGATCAAACATGCCCCTGGTAGACCACCAAAATGGTGAGTGCATCAGATCACTACTACAACACTACTAGAACACTACTTAAAGAAGTAACACACAATCTTCTACTTTGTCTTGCAAAACAATCATGTCAATATTCTGGGAACTATATACTGACACCTATTGGCTTGGGTGATATGGAGCACCTGTGCAGCCCCCAGGTGTTGTGGAAGACCAATAAACTACTAGAATCAGTGCTAGGGAGACAGAAGGAGATATTGGCAAGTTGGAATTAATTTGGCTTTTAAATCATTATGTTTTCTTGATGGTTCAAAATTGCTTTAGAATATTAAGCATTAGGAAAATTATATAATAATTACATCTACTTGAACATGTGACATAGAGATGATTTCTGGTCATACCATCCAGATGTTGTAGAAGTGTAAACTAGGTGTTTGTACTGTTTATTCAGTACAGAATTGCAGTCTGATCTCTGTTTGGTGATGAATCAAAACAATGTAATACATTTTTGTGTGCCCCATTTCCACATGAATAAAGTATATGAACAAAAGAATTCTCTTTCAGGTTATTTACGTTTTGGCAGTTTGTATGTTGATGTAATATATTAATAAAATACTTTTTCTGTGTTCTTTCTGGGGAAACCCTATTTGGATCATGGCCCTGCATACATTAATGGTGCAGCCTGGAAAAATTTGCCTTCCTTCCACACTCGTGATAAAGTCACAAATACGTACATCTGCTGGGTGTTATGGAGAATTGATCCTGTTCTTAACAGCCTGAGCGCTGGCTGCGTCTTCATCGCACCACCGACAAGCCCTCAGCACCATCGTTCCACCTAATTGCGAATGCTGCCAATTATTTTGTCTCGACCAGCTGCTTCACACTGCGCTCTAGCCTTTCAGTGTCTTCGGCCTTCATTAAAGTTACACCTACACTGCTTCAGTTAGTCGTCAGCCCTTCTCTGTACCTATATATTAAATATAAAATCTCTACCCACTGATAAAATACATACATTACAGGATCATGCGGTTAAGAATAATCTCTGTTCATGAATATGTAGCATAAAGTTCAGGACCAGCTGATGCAACATACAGAAAACAACTGATAATATCAGCTTAACAGCTGGAATAGCATCTGAAAAAAAAAATGCGAAAAAGCACTCTTTCATATTTGTAGCAGCACTCAGTTTAGGTTTACTAAGGTCATTTTACTGAATTAGTTAATTCAGTTCCACAAACAAAAATTCTTCAGACTATTACATGATCTATTTAATCCATTGCTTTAACTAAGGCAGTAATAAGCTGTACACAAAATCACAATTTATAGGGTACTTAGTATTGGGAGAAACACCAACCACCTGAAATTCAACTTTAGAAATAATACTTACATACATTACATACATTACATTTACATAATTTAAAATTTCCTTATGAGATTAAGATTATTTATCATCAATTAAAGTTTAATAGGTTTATTTTAGCCACACCACTTCACACAGGCCACCTTTCTTGTGTCTGCTAAAACTTTGCTATCATACAGGGGTAAGGGGCAAAGAAAATGCTGAAGGTGCTGAACACAGATTTGAGGACACAGTTCAGCACCAGGGACTGCACGATGTTGTTCAATGTGGTTCTTGTTGCAACTTTCGGTGTTGATAATGTTTGAACCACAAGAGATATCATGCATCGATTGATTTCTGAGACAATTCTGGTCTTCTTTGATACGCTACATGACCACCTTCCCATTAGAAAAACTTATTATGGCGGCTTTCACGATGGCAGTCATGTTCAGGACATGTCTTAAAAGATGGGCCTCCTCACCTGTTACCTGCTGGAGTATTCAGATTTGTCATTTTCCCTTTCCTTTCTGAAATAAAAGCATGTCCTGAGACTTTTGACTCACCCAGTACAACCATCCGACACACCTTCAAAGCTACATGCTACATAAATTGAAAAATAAAATTAGTGTTCAGATTTAGAGGAATAAGATTGATTCTCAGGTAGTAGTGAGCCAGTATGTGGTTTCAGTGCAGAGAATACTGCAAATTTTAATTGGCATATTTTTTTAATTGTGGTTAATAGAGCACATTTATTACTGCTGCACACAGACTTTAAAGTCTAAACATACTCCCGCTGACCTAGTATGCCAAGACAGTAGAATTGACCTACATAGTGGAATGTAGGTACACACAAAATCTAACTTGTTTTCAACCCAAGGGCAGAAGAAAAGAGAGAGAGCGAGAAAGACACAAAAAGACTAATGACGTACAATAAAGAAGTAATATCTGTGTGTTTTTTTTTTTTTATTAAGTTAATCTAATTAAGTTTATACATGCATAGAACACAAATGAAAGTCTAATAAATGTCTGCTGCATTTCACCATAATTCATGCACCCGTCCAGCGTCTGTTTGACTCTCGCTTCATATGTTGCTTTGTGTGTTTGCTGGTTAGCCAGTCCGTCCACACACCTGAATTTTTCATTCAGTCGGCGTCACATAAAAACTGGATAATGATGTCAGTTAAGCTGCCGATTAGCCACACAGCTCTCAGATAGGTCTGATCACCAGTATATTTATTGTAATTTTATTCTGCACTCTCTGTCACTTTAATATAAATACTTATTATTTATTTTTTATATAATTAAAAGACCCACTGACGGTTGAATTAATCTCAGAAATGTAAGATCTGGATGAAATTTCAGAATCACTGAGATTATAACATTCATTAAAGGTGTCAGAATCAGATTTGACCCCATTTTTTAATCAGGAGAGAAAACAAGTGCAAGCGCAAGGGGTCTTCTCCAGGAGGGGGTTTCTTTCCCCAAGCTACCCTGTACTGCATTCTTAGCTGCTGATTGTGCATAAAATACCTGTTTCATGAAAGTTGATCTGATGTTTAAAATGTCCCCACTGAACCAGCAGCCAGCAGAGGGCCTTCGTCTGCATTTTCCCTCCCCATCACTTTGCAAACAGCACAGAATGGAGCTTTCTGTATCAATAACACTGATGTACTATTATGCAATCATTTAACCCACTAATATAGTGGTCAATACAATAAGAAAGGTTGTCAGGTCCAGTAAAATCCCAGGGTTATTACACGTTTAAGCCATTTAGTAACTACATAGAATATAAGGCAGACTTTCAAAGCACTTTTTACAACATTATTTTGTTTCCAGTGTCCTGAGGTCTACCTACGACTCGTTACATCTGCCTTAAAATTTACTTTCAAGTGCTTTTTAAATGGCCACATATTCACAACTCACACCTTTGTGACTTTACCTACACTCTGATTTAGTATGGATGACAAATTAATGGCAAATGAAATCATCAATATAACCAACATTTCTTATTATGAAATTCTTGTAAGAATCTTGTTTAAGATTATTAAACTAGACATTCTATTGAACTAGACATTGTAGACATTTTTCTAGATGTCAGGTAAAAATAGGTAAAAACATCTACAAATAAGTTAAAAATGTTATAATGCTCATATTAGATATACTGAGGAGATGTAAGGTGCTTTCACTTGGCATGATCCTTTTTTGGCAGAGCAGTTTCCATCCCTGGATCTTTCTGTCCTTGATCTCCAACTTTTAACAACTCTCTCTCTTCTTCCTGAGGCGTCTTTGCTTGTTTGAAATGTGCTGTTGTAATTCGAACACCCTTTTTCCTGACACATTTAAAGTTTTTGTGCTGCTTCTGTAATTGCCACACCTGCAAATTGGGCAACAAACTGTTTGTTCTCTTTCACAGCTTGTTAGCTCAGTCGTGTTAGCTGAAAATAAGAGCCTGTTTTAAAAAAAACTTTTAGAATTGTAACATGCTGGAATTAGAAATGTGTATTCTGCATGTGTTTCAGCTGTTACTGTTGGCCTGCTTGAATAACACTTTATTTTATTGGTCCACAACAGATGCTTTGTTGTTGTTTATCTTGTCTTTAATTTACATTCAACTAAGGCTGCAGTCAAGATCGCCCTGGTCAAGCCGAAGTCTAGATTGTGCCTAAATGATAGTAAGTCCTAACTGCTTTTAATTGCAAATTGTACCCTTTACTTGGGACCTGTTTCCTTTACCTGTTGAATTTAGAATCAAGTTAGTGGTTGGGATTTGAATAAGGCTAGCAGTTATATTTAAAGTAAGTTTATAAAGTTATAGGTTGAGTTTTAATTAAGGTTATAAATAAGGTTATCAGGCGGATAGGTTCAGCAGTTCGATTTTAAATACATTTAGCAGTTAGGTTTTAAATAAGTTGGGCAGTCAGATTTGAATAAGTTTAGCAGTTAGACTTTGAATAAGGTTAGCAGTTGTTGTTTTAAATATTGTTAGTGGCTGGTTTAGATTAATTTAGCAATGGTTGAATAATGTTAGCAATTGTTTTTCAAGTTTAGCTGTTGGTTTTTAAATAAAGTCAACAGTTAAAAACCACAGCAGTTTGGATTTTAATTAATGAAAAATGTTTTTAAACAAGGTTTTAGGTGGAGTTTAGCAGTTCGATTTTAAATAGACTTTTTAATTATAATGAGGCCAGCAGTTTAATTATGTCAATAAAGTGGATTTTATAATATTTTTAGTAGTTGAATTTGAATCAACTTGATTAGTGGGTATCTGAATAGGCTTTTAAGAATTAGAATTCATGAATTTGCTAATTAACTCACCTAGCTTTTCTTCATGAATCCTCACACCAAAACACACCGTGGAGTCTTATTTATATTTTATGTTTTTATATTTTTAAAAAAGTACCATATATTTACTTTTCTCAATAATTATGTTTGTTTTGCATTTTTGCTGAAAACCAGGTAACAACCTAAAACCTCCACATGTGCTTAAAGAAAAAGAAG
The DNA here is from genome assembly GCA_021613375.1 of Megaleporinus macrocephalus. Taxonomy (NCBI): domain Eukaryota; kingdom Metazoa; phylum Chordata; class Actinopteri; order Characiformes; family Anostomidae; genus Megaleporinus; species Megaleporinus macrocephalus. Next base: position 25,024,155 of record CM038702.1, read on the forward strand.
CTATCTCTGCAGGGCAGTTGGCTTGTGTTTATTGAAGACGTGGCATGTTGTGCCGGTGTCCAGGCTGGGAGAGCTTGAAAGGAATTTAAGTTCAGTTGGTGTATGTCGTGCCCTGTTTTAAGTGACTCTCAAAGCCCCAGGCAGCTGATCCATTTCTAGTCATTAATCTTGTATGTCCACTGTCATCACTGAAACAGAGACACAACAAGTAGCACTGCATCACTGCTGCTTTTCCTGGCTCAACAACTTCAAACCTGAGCTTATAGATTTTCCTGAAACAGCCTCATGGACCTTGAAGGTAATTAAGCTTTGGCCTTCTCGTACAGAAAGATGCATGGCCACAGTTGAGCCTAATTAGTCACTCTGCAACGATTGTCTACCGTGCCATTCCCATTAATTTGATGGATTCCTGATGTTGAAATTCCATTTTCCTTTTATTGTTTTTTTTTTTTATGTGATTAATCAGCAATCATTCATTTGTTCATAAAATAGATCACACAGGTTTTTTTTTGGTAAATTAAAATGCTAATAGACTGCAAAGGATTTTCTAATAAACAGCTCTAGATGTATTAGAGTTAGATTTCATTTAATTATATGATATTTATTTCTTTTTAAAAAAACAGTCATTAAGATTTAATGAAAATTATTTTATTTCGTCTACTTGCTTCCAAAGCAGCTTTGAAAAAAATAAATAAATCCAGCTAATCTGGTCCCTTTCTTCAAATTGTGACCATAACAAGTAATGAATGCTTAGTTCTGGTGCTGGCAGCTGTAATCCTGTACACATTGAGTGTACATAGTTTATGGTTTTGTTCACTTTGAAACATTCTGTCTGTCTGACTCTTTTAAAATGAAATACTCCGATCAGGACTTCGCCTTTATTTTTGTTGAATAATGTATGTGGGAACAAGATGACCTCTTTGGCTGAGTGCACCATCTCCATATGGTGACGCAAATACATTTAAAGGTTAATGATAGGAGTTAAAGTCACTGGCTCTCCCTCTCTTGCTCGCTCACTCACTCATGTGTACGATAAAGAGGCATTAAGGCTAGAAACACACTTCACACAAGGGCGTAAATGACAACACCCAGCCAACGCACTACAAACACATGGCCCTTCTCTATACTTATGTTACTGTGATGGTTAAAACACTCAGTACTCAAGCAGGTGCTAGAGAACATATCAGAGCAGGATCTACTCTTACTCCAACAGCTACAGCAGCTATAGGTGGACAGAAGGGGAGAGTGATCTGCTTTACATGCTCTGTTAGAATTAAATGAGGAGAAGGTATCATATATGTATTTGTAAGTGAACCATTCTTGTGTGAGACTCAACTGCTCATCGACTTTGGCAATTAAGAAAGTCTTCTGGTGGAACAACACAGTTTGGACAGCTGTCGCTATAGCACCTGTAACACTCAGAATGCACCTCATGATTGCACTGCATTATAAATTACGTCAAGACATATTTTATAAAAAGCAACTAAGTGCTAAACCACGCCCGCACAGCTTGTAGCACGCATGTTTCTCGCCCAGTGGTAGCTTACAAGCTATAAAACATGATTCTGTTGTACATACATCACTTGCGTTTAGTAACATACATACTCGTACAGACTTGTTTGTTGTAAAGTACAGTATATTAAAACATACTAATCTACTGGGAATGTGCAACTAGTATTTAAAAGGTGCTCTAGAAACAACTAGTCACAATTTAATATGTATAATTTTAAACCTCTAAATCATAACTGCATTCTTTACAAGCTGATTATAGAAGTTTTAAAGGGACCCATTATGCTTCTTCCTTTCCTTTAGTGTGTTGTAGCTTATTGTGCATGTAAACAGACTAGACTACACACCAGAGGGAGACACTCCACAGAAACCCCTTTTCACAGTTGCCTGAAACACCAGGTTGGAATTCCAGTACTTTTCTTTGTTACAAGGTGATGTCACCTTGTAACTCAATTGATCAGTCAGAACAAAGTGGGTAAGCTAACCAGTCAGAGTACACTGGGCTTAGTGGTAGGCGGGGCTTAAAGACACAGGAGCTCAACAGAACATGTCAGAAAGAGGGTGAATACCGATGTATTTATTGTATATATAAATATATAGGTATATACTGCAGTGTGTCTAGTAGACCTCAAAAATAAAATTATGAACACTGAAAATGAGCATAGTCGTCCCCTTGTTGGTAAATGAGATCAACTCCACCTAATGTTAAAGTAATTGCCTACATAGAGCACTAAAATCTCTGTACACACCAGATAGTCTTGTTACTTTGTACGCTAAAGGGGTCATAACACATTTTTTATTGTATTTTATTTTGTTTTTAAGGTTCACTTTTTGCGATTTATGTGATTAGATTTTTTTTTTTTTGCACTAGTTTTATTGCACCATTACCTGAACATTTCAATATTTCTTTAATTTTTTTAACCTTTAATTTAATTACAACACTACATTCTGGATACAATCTATTACATACATACATCCATATCCAGGATGTTCTCTTACTCTTCTTTTCTGTACTGCAATTTTATTCATCTGATAGAGTCTCAGAACACTCTGTACCACCGTCTCAACCAGTGACTCTTCTCTTCTCTTCATATTTATATCTATTTAATTCAGTCTGCACTGTCCTTCACGGCCGCACTTAGTACTTTACTCTAAATATACAATATTTACAGGTGTGTCTGTGCGTGTATGTCTTTGTGTGTGTGTGTGTGTGTGTGTGTGTGTAGGTTGGGTGTGTTTGTTACTTCTGTAATGTCAGTTATCGTGCACTGTGAGCTACTGTAACCAAAAACAAATTCCTTGTATGTGTGAGCAAACTTGGCCAATAAAGTCAGATTCTAATTCTGATTCTAATTCTGATTCTGATTCTGATTCTGATTAATTAAGCAGGCAGTTTTCTGTCACTATGCCTTTAAACTGGAAGTTCACTAATTTTCAACTTCTTGCATGAATCGGTCACTTCTTAGCTCAAAATCAATCATAAAACAAGATAACATAAACCATTTTATATGATTTAACAGGCAGTAAAAGCTAGATACTGTCACCAACACTGTGAATAACTCTGAATTATTTTACCCCAAATGTCTCTGAATGACTTTTAACCATTTCATTCTGTAGAAATCCATGGAAATCCTTTAAGAATTACTTTGAGACTGCTGTACTCAGAACTCTATTCTGATTGGCTGCCCTGTATCGTGCTCAAAAAGTAGTCACACTCGTCACCAGTTTAACGTGAATGAGCGGGTCTAAACTGCTGTACACTGCAGTAGTCTTTTATGTATGGACTGTGAGGGAGTGGAAGATGCATTTTGAAACTTCATCACTGTTTACATACTACACCAGACCAACATTATGTACTGACATTACTTGTTATTATTACATATTAAACTGCTACTGTGAAATAAAGGGCTATCTGTTCTCATCTGCCTTCTCAGTACCAGTTCATTCTTTGTGGAAGCAACATTCCATTACCTTTTTTAAATGGTCTTACCTAGTTTCTCTTATCTTAGCTCAGCTCAGCTGTCCCATTCATACTCTATTATTCTCACTGTCGATGCTGTAAGCGACGAGCTCAGGAGCTACCTTTTTACAGGAGAGGCTAATTTATTAACACAAGCGATTGGTGTAAGAAATATCGAATTTCTTTTCACATTAGAAACTGTGGAAGGAAGTCATCCATGTGTATATATCTGCTTCTGTTTGTTCCCATTTGACTAGAATAGATTAATTAGACATTGCAGGAGTGCGACTGTATTACTGAAATATCAACATGTTGCAAACAGAAGGCATCGAGGGAGAACTTTTAGATTAATGCAGCTAATTTCACATGCTAGACACGGGCAATGAACTCACAGCCATATCTGATCGGTCAGTTATATAGATATATTCACGGTCGTACAGCCTGTAGGCTTACGTTTGTCAGCGCTGGACGACTGGGGTTTAATAGCGTTTGTGTTATATATAGGGCAGAGTTAAGTGAAAGAGTTGTAATGAATGCAAAGAACAGCAGTGAAACACTGTGGCTTTGATTATATCTTTCTGATTAATGTTGCCCTTCTGCAGCTGCTTCTACTCAGAACCCTTCTCTCATCCTCAGGGAGAAGACAGAACGTCCTCTTTATCTCTTCTCTAGGAAAAAAAAAAAAGAAAAAAAAGACAAATGTCTACTACCACAACTGTGCGTCTTCTTTAATAGTGACTGAAGAGTGGCATTATGTACCCAATTTCAGCCAGCGTAAGTTCAAGGACATCTGGGGACAGCGTAATTTCACTCTGCCATTGAGTGCGTTGCATCAGCTCAGCAACGGCCAACACGGGCGCTGAAAAAAAAAAAAAAAGCTCAAGTGGCAGCAGTGAAATCCGTCCTCGTCACGCCCCTGCAGTCGTTCGATTCACTCCAATAATATGACACTTATAAAATGGGTAGTTGCAGTTCTAAAATCTGATTGGCTGAGCCACTCTCAGAGTAAAATATTCAATACACACACATGACCACACACATAAATTGAACTCTGTATATTATTATGAGCAGTTGCGCTGTTCATGAAATAGTAGCCTACTGAACTACACCACGTGGTGGATGAACTGCTCCTTTTGATTATTAATGACAAATTCAAATGTTTATTAAAAATTTTTGATCTGTTTTGTAAAAGAACCTCATCAAACTAGCACTACTATGGTCAAATCACTGTACTGCACAATCTTGTACTGTGACCAGCACTTACTGTCCAGGTTATTTAGTTGCTGTACAAAGAAAAGCAAGTATCACTAAAAGGCAACTTTACATAAGAGGTCAAAAATAGTAACTATGGTTGCGCAATACGAGGTAAAAATATTGTCATTCGTGTTTTGCTTTCTGCTAGATCTTTGCCGTATAACTTCTTCCACAGTTTTCAACATATCAACTGTGTTCCAACTCCAGATTGTCCAGTATGATTGTGTGATTGGGGCTTGTATGTAGCTTTTAAACTGGATGCACAGATTGAATATGATGGAAATGTGCATGTCAATATACTGTTATTCTGCTCAGCCGACAGACGCTGTTTTGCATAAACTGACTCAGGGCAAAGCCCCAACGACGACTGCAGTGTTGGTTTGACTTGCACTCGTCTGTTTGTCTTTTTTCCCCCATAGAGTCCCAGTCATTTTCGAGTGCACCCAAACACATGTTTTCGTTCAACCTACTGCCTCCAAACTGCATGTACTCACTCAGGGCAGGTCCCCAAACACACTGATCTACACTCCTCTACTTGTCATTTATTCATCTCTTGTTCCTCTCACTGCTTAAGCGGGGCAACCATTCTTTACTAGTTTTTATTCAAAATCAAAGGAACCAGAATTTTTTGGAGGATTTTGATTGGTCTATTCATCCTGATATTTTCACATATCGCAAAACCTGCTGCTTTCAAATCACAAAAATAGAAAAATAAAATATAGACAAAAATAAAGATACATGTTTTTCTTTGGACGGCGACAATGTGCTTCTGCATGTGTAATGTGTAGGTCTGGTTCGTGTAGGGCGACAATAGCAGTTGAGCTTATAGGGGCGTTTTTCAGTCTAAGACCCCCATTGTCAAGACTATTTATTTGTAAGATATTACATATTTAAAAATATAAAATTTCTCTTGCACTGCCCTGCATGAAGTTACACCATAGTTGTGAGGCCCTCCAGGCAGACTGAGACCTTGCCCTGCAGCTAAGGACTCTTTCCAAGCTACATTACTCCACACCATATCTATAAGCTGTGGTAACTGTGTGTGTGTGTGTGTGTGTGTGTTGTTTTATTCATTATTGATAATGAATTTTGTTACTTTTGTAAAGCGTCTTATTGCATCTTTGAGCATGGGAAAGATGTTTTATAAATTTAAATGATGATGAAGATTAAATTCAGCAAATAAACAATAACTGTGTATTACAACGTGCAGACGTGTTTCACTTATTAAATCAACAACACATAATTTGACCAGGGGCGCCCAGAATTTTGCATACATCTGTATATCAACTAGATTTAAGATGTTTTCAATTACCATGATGCCTTTTTCTGCAGTGCAGTAAACAGAAAATATTTATTGATCAAGATTATTGGAACGGTAAATCGCTGATTTGATCTCTATGCCCTCCTTAATTTTAAAAGTTACAGCTGCATCCTCATCCTCAATAACTTCTCCACCCACAAACCTCCAAAGCCACACAAGCACTGCAGTGCTGAGGCAGGAAATTGCGGCTATATGTCTGCTAGTCCAGAATTTATAGAGAAACAATGGCCAGAGCTGGGTGTTCAGGATATATAATGCTGATCCTCTGCATAAATGAATACAGGGTGTAGTGTGAAGAATCTGCTTTTGTTCAGTTCTCTTTGAGTTCTGCTTGTAGCTTCTGATGACTCAGATTGAAACTTTGGAGAACATGTCATGTTATTATGGAGGACAAGGTAATTTCGGCGGCGTCAGGGTTTCATAACGTGATTTGTCAGTGGAGGTTGTAAATAGAATTAATGAAGCATTTCTGCCCCGTTAGCTGCTACTGTGTCATTCAGCTGTCGTAATATTATGCATTCTGAAACTGGGAGCACTATCAGATATTGTTTTCATGCCAAGCTAGGAATGTATGGATCCTTAATGTCAGTCTGTCAAAGCATCTTGGAGATAAAGTTGCACTTGGCGCAACAGGATATTCTTAAGTTGCAAGTTAAAGAAATGCACTAGCCTTTTGACCTTATGCATCTTTGTCACATTTGTAGTCTATGGTGGTGTAGTGTCAGTCAAAGGTATTTGTAAATGAAGCTGTAAATCTATTTAATTGTGTTTTTCAGAGGTAATAACTCATTACAGTGTAGGGGTGAGGGTGGCATTTTCACTGTGGCAAAGTGACTGGAACTTCATTGCTTTAGTGTTTATTAGTTAAAACCCAATAAAAATATTGATAAATATTCTTAATAGTCCCTCTTATCATACCGCCTACACTCATAAGGCCTTAACATACTAAATATGATTTATTTATCACTAGCTGAACTGATCTAACTGAACTAATATCTTGCACACTAAATAAAGAGTTTTGGTTGTTGAAAATGCAATATATTTTATTTTATTTGGTGATTATTGCATTATAGAAAGTAAATAATGTTCTTACTAAAATTCAGTGTGATATATTGGATAGAGGACAAGATCAATAAAACGCAGGTTATCAGCACACAAGAGCTGAATTAGGAGGAAGGGTTATAATTTTTTAATAATTAGACATTAAATCATAAACTTAGGCCCTTAGATGTGTTAGTATGTGTTAGCAATAATCACACTTGGTAGAAGAGACTAATAACACAATTTTAAAATAAGAAGCATATAGAATTTATACTTTGGGTACTATGGCACCAGCAGAGATGAATGCTGAATGTAATCTTGCTTTTTTAAATATTCCTTTTTGTGGATTTGTATATATGTAGGTAGTTTGAACATGTATTGATGCATTGTTCACTTTGGTCTATATCAATGGTAGTTTGGTGGTCCTTTTGAGAGTCATGTGATGCTAAGCATTTTACGCTTCACCTGCTTGAACACATTTTGAATTGCAATGGCATGATAGCACGAGCCAAAGGATGTTCACCAATAATAATCCCTTGCTTGCCTAATTGTTTATTGTGAGTCTTTTTAAATGTTGTTAAGAATGTTGTTTAAGTTGGCCAATTCTGGGTTCTCTTCTTCTGGATCATGTTTATGTTCGTATAGCTCTAATGAAACTCATTAAGGTCAGTATGAGAGGAAGAATTCATTAACAACCTGCTGATTGACCATAGCTGCTCTGGGTTGCTAATTGATAGGGTCATGTAAATTATGCATGTGCTTATCTCACTGGAGGGCTCCACAGCACTTGAGGAGATTACAGTATACATAGTGCTATGAAGGATGATATGCTTTGACACCAGGGTTATTTGAAGCAATGTGACACCTTGCTAATTGCTGCAATTAGGCAGATGGTGTCTGTAATCAGACAAGTCCTTCTCCTTGAACTTGGGCATCTGTTTGAGAACAAGCCACTTCGTAAACCAAATTCATCAATAATGGACCATTTTTTGTACATCTAAAAAAGCACTATGCCAAAACATCCTGTATGTTATAGATATTTCCACAGTTAAGGGGTGTTATTACACTTATTGTGTTTTTTTTTAAGAGTATCTGTTAGTCTGGTTTGGGTTCATGCTTACCTACAGTCACTGGGTTCTTGCCATGTTCCTCTCGTTCAGTTTTCAGTTTTTCATACAACTGAACATAAGAGAGTGAATAAGTTATTAGTCTCAGTTTTAAACAGGGCAAAAACCCAACTACTGCACTAAGCTGGCAACAATTGTCAGGATTGTCCTAGGTGCTTTCTGATTGGCTAACCACATGGCTGAATATACACACCTCGTTTTATTCATATACCATACAAACTCTGTATGTTTTGACTGAGCCTTTTGGAACAAAGTAGCTTAAAGTGATTTGAGCACACAGAGTTCACTGCATCATAGCTTTAAAAGTTAATTAAAGATATTTCGTTTAAGCATTTAGCAGCTTTTAAGGAAGATGTCCTCAAACACACATTTTTTTCCTGTCAGTTTGTTTTCCTTGTAGCCCTATTTTGAAAACTGCCTGCACATCTCACGTCTGCACATCACACAAAACAATGATCTGTGACTGGCCCCTCTTACAATAGGCTAAAATCTGGATCATGAGACTGGCGAGTTATAAACCAGGCCCAGGAGTTATTTACATACAACAACATTCTGTTTTTTTATGAATTTTTTTGTTGAAATGTCCAATTTTGTTGTTTATTTAGGTAATGTTTTTGAAAATATCTATGTTAAACAGTTAAACCCAAACTTTCTTTTCCTTGCTATACTCTATATGTTGTTATTTCAATTAAGCATTTACATACATTTTTTCCAGTAAGTTTGCAATGGGCTGCAACACAGAAGAGAAAGCAGCTGCAATCACTGCAATAGAACGTGAGCCGAACTATAAAAACTATACAAAATTGGAGTCCAGTAAAAATTGTGGTTGTAGTCTACGATATCACTGTATCAACAGTGAACACAGCATTAGTTCAGGCAGGCCATGAAGCTGATTGTCAGTTATGCATACAATTGGCCAAATTTCTCAGGGCTATTTAAGCTGCGTTAGCCTGCCCATTCTCACTGCTTCCTCTGCAAGCCACAACCAGCCTCCTCCTCACATCCGTCTTCATGCTGTGTCTGATTTAGTTCATGCGTCTTTGTTATCACTGATGCCTGCTCTCTTCTATTCCCCTTGGAGAGTCTCTGTTCCTTGGGCTTTCCATGTATGCATGCACATGTCCTAGAACAGAGCCACAGTACGAAATATAACAAGTGCAAATGGAAAGGAAGAGGTCCTGACTGAACCGTAATTAATCTAGTAAACAACAGAATTTTTTGTAAACTTTATTGTCCCAGGCCGGGTGACTGTGTCTATGACCATCAAGACATGACAGTGTCTTTCCTGCTGTGGTCATACAAAGTCCCAACACCTACAGCGTACCGTAGGTGGTTTTGTGAACAGAAAATACAGCTGCAAACCTCCCACCCAGCTCCCCCGCCAGCCCCCAAATGTGTTGAACTATTACAGCCCAACAGTCATATTTCTAGAACAATCTCATCTATGCTGGGTTAAAAGTGATATTAATGTAGGATACAGTCACTGGGGGCTGTTACCATAGTAACTTGATTTACTCTCACTGGGCACAGATCGAGTGTGTATATTGAAAACAGCATTAAACGTAGCTCAACCAATTAGATTTTAGAAGCAGATCAATCTGTTTTATTTTCGTCCATAAACACAGAGAAAAGCCCAAAGTATCTGTAACTCCTCACTATTGCAGCAAGCCAGACAGAATTTGCAGTGTTCAGCTTGACAGACAACCCAATTCAGCCTTCAGGTATCAGTCAGCAGTGACAGAAACGCTGGGATTTCCCTTTAGGGAGCGGTAGGAGCTAATTTACGCCCCTCCATTGGGCCAAGGCAGGTCAGGCAACAAAGTCTCACAAGGGCTACGCTAGCTTAGCGAGTTACTTCATACCACAAACCAGCAGACCTGCACACTCAGAGACAAATTGGTTTGCACCAGCCTGACAGTATGTCAGAAGGAGGTGCGAATACGGTGGGTTTTACCCAGGAGAGACTCAGAGTAGTGAAGGAGGAATCCCAATATCAACACCCAGCTCTGTTTGTATTCTTCTAGTGAGTTTCACTAAGAAAGCGCTAGCCTGGCGCAAACAAAGTATCTTTCCTGTTTGACCTTGGAGTGCTGTGCATTGCAGCTTTGCATGTACTTTCTAAAACCTTTGCGAACCCTAATGGGGAGTGTTGTATTATTGCACCATAAGCTTTCCTGACATCTTCTAGAAGCCGCTGTGATTAGCAAGGAGGAGAACGAGGCTAGCATGGAGCAGCCTCCCAGCTAAATGTCATTCATCCTCTCTGCCCTGTATATAATTGTCTCTGTGGTTTCACCGTGGCTAATGACTATGAGAGTCCTGCTGTGCCTTAAGTGATCGTGACTGAGCTTTTGACTCTGTCTCTCTTTCCAGATCAGGCCTGTAGGACCGTCTTGTGTGTTTTACTAACACTGTTCATGCAACAATGGAGCAACTTCTGTTAGTGATTTCAGACTGAATAGCAATTCTCTCTGATGCATATATCAACAAAGCAAACACAAAATCTTATAGATACAATGTCAAGATATTCCTCAGTGTGGTTACTAAACTAAAGTTGAAATCTTTTGTTTTTCTACTAGTATATTCTTGCATATCTCTATATTTCTTTTGTGATTTTCAGTTTTCTGCATAATTTAAACTCAGCAATTACCCTTTAAATTGTGTAAAATTGCATAATGATAGGACCAATAGACATGCTACAAAATTACTTGGAATAAAATATTTATTTTATTACATTGAGGGTAAAGTTCATATACTTCTGTAAAATTATAATTTTGGAGATATTTCTTTTTTTTGGACATCGACCATATAAGCTACTTAAAACCACAAGCTTTCTTTTACAGTGTATGAACATTGAGTGACAAATGGAGCAGTGGAGTGGAATCAGTCCATATAATGCATTTTCTCAGTATTTTAAATTGTTCTGTGATGTCTATATAATAAAAAAATTGTTTAGTTGTTTAACTTGGTTGAGCTCTGGTGACTGTGTAGACCTCAGCATATGGTTACATCAGTGGTCTCCAACCCTGATCTTGGTGAACTTCCTTCTTGCAGAGCCTAGCTTCAACCACCATTTGCCACACATGCTCCAGCTAATAAATCTCTTCCCAAGTTCCTGATTGGCTGATTCAGATATATTAGAGTTAAGTAAGGGGTGGGGCAGCTTATGGTATACAGGTTGGAAGTAAACTCTGCAGGAACATAGCTCGCCAGGATGAGGTTTGGAGACCACTGATGTTCATTCATTTTATATAAATCAAACAATTCAGTATTATTCAGTATTATTTCAATAATACTTGTATTACTGAGTGTGGCTGAGTCACTGGACCAGCTCAATGTAAGGGTCAAGCATTTTCAGGCCTGTACAGTACTCTTGGAGTACACTACACGTTCACTCTCCTTGTGGAGAATATGGTGAAGGATGATTCATTTGACCATTTCACTTTTTCCACATCTCTGTAGGCCAGTGTTCATGGTTTTATACACTGCAACTCTACTGTAACATCTTTCTCCGTGTAGGTGTGGACGGACTTATATGGCTGACACAGTCTAATAATGTCCTGCATCGACATCCTGAGGTAAGAGCTGCTCTTCTGTTTTTACTGACCTACTGCACTATTGCACAAGCATCACATTTGCTGAATGTACGCTTTCCACCACAATCTCCAGCCCTGCGTAATGATGTCTTTTCTTTAGAGGTGTGGATGTGAATGTACCTGTAATGGAGTGTCCAGTCTTATCCAGAAAGGGCTGGTGTGGCTAAAGGCCACCAATACAAACAAAGCAAGAGCACTCCTGACCAGTTAGCAGGAGACTGATTTAACAAGTAGAATCAATAGTGCTCCAGCTTGTTTAGAATGAAAACCTATAACCACACCAACCCATTACGGATAAGACTGGACACTCCTGCTTTAGTCACTGTTCATGATGAAACATTTGTGAAAACCTTTGTGGGTGCTTGCCACCCCCACCTCAAAAAATGAACCAATGTCACAAAAACCTTGCTCAGACTGCAATCCGAGCAGAATTTTTGGATTGATTCCCGATTGATTTTTTGATTAATTGTCTGGAAAACAAACATATATGAAATCTGAGTTTAGCCAATCGGATCCACACCACATTCGGAGGTGGTTTGAAATGCTATTCCAACTGGATTTTTACAGATATGCATGCTACATCATTACTACAGCTCCCCATGTAGCAATGACATAGTGGAATTTGACCTCCTCATTTCACCCATCCGTGCAGTGAAACTCCCACATACACACACACTAGTGAACATACACACTAGGGGGTAGTGAGACCTATCCACAGCACCCGGGAAGCAGACAGGGTTAGGTGACTTGCTCAAGGACACTTCAATCATGTCCTGTTGGTCCAGGGGATCGAACCAGCACCTTTCCGGTCACAAGACCGGATCCCTAACCTTCAGCCTACGACTGCTCACGACTCTGGACAAACAAATGTGAATAGCAGTGTGGACAAACATCTCAAAAGATCTGATTTGAGAAAACAAATGTGATTTACTGACAGTCTGAACCCAGTCCCAAATCTTCACCTCTGGTACTTGATCCAAAAGTGAGGTCACTGGGCCTGTTCAGCATTTTATATAGGCTACAGAGCACAGCAGGGTGTTAATTGGTTCATTAATTGGTTAATTGGTTTAATTGTACCATGCAATAAACCCTGTCTAGAAGCATCTGCACTCATTTATTCAGGCGTTTCCTTTCATTTGTCTGCACATGAATATGCATATTTCACCCCATACAGGAGGCTGAGAATGAATGAAGGCCGATTGCAGCCTTTTATACAGAGAGACGCTGCTTGAAAAACCCATTTTTCGCTGCATGTGTTCGTGGCTGAATGAGAAAAGATGAAGAGGGTCACATGACCTTCAGAGCACAGCTGGAGCCAGACACGTTGGGCTAGCCCACTGCTTCAGCAGCACACGCATCCAGGAGCTCTGATCGCCAAGGCCACAGATGAGTAAAACTCCATTTCATCCAATGGCTCCACACTGAGCCAGGAAGAACAACACAGAACACGTTGGGAGGGTGCGCTGTAATTGTGCAAAGGGAAACCACTTGCTTTTGCCAGCAAATGAGGCGCAGGAGAGAAGCCCCAGCCAGGATAGGGCAAGCTCCTGCACCGTTTCCAGCATGAATTTCCTTCAGAGTCGTTGATGAAAGAGAATGTCAGCAGGTTTTCACGAATCCAAAAAAGGCAGCCCTTGCATCACTGCAGTGCTCCCTTCAGGGCCTGGGCACCACTGCTGTGCAGGTGCTCCTCAAAATGATGCGGTGGCAAAACTGGAGAGCGTTTCACAGGGTTTTTTATTACCTCTGGGGTGTTGTTTGCAAGACTTCAAAGTGAAGCATGTAGAGAAGCTAAAGGTAAAATGAATGGATGTCCATTTGTCAGACACTGATGTGGCAGCTAGCGTTTTGGTTTTTGTGTGTGTGCGTGTTTTATTTGTGCCTCATGCTCAAGAGATCATCTAATGAGAAGCACAGAGAAAGACACAGCGACAAACTGAGAAAAAGTGAACGAATAGCATATGGATAGATGCTGAAAATAACTCACGGCAGATGCAGCGTTCATGATCCTCATTGCAAACACAAGGCATTTCTTTGACAGAGATGTGATTAGGTGAAAATATTGTTTGTATTGTTTTGTTGAGCTGATCTCACATCATGACGATGAAAACTTCTGATTACCATCTGTTTCTGATTAGAACTCCGCAGAAAATCTAGTTTGTGTTGGCAAGTGATCAAATAATTGCATTCGCATTCACTGAGCACTTTATTAGCAACACTGTGTTGATACTGGGTAGGGCCTCCTGTTGCTCTCAAAACAGCCTCAATTCTTCGTGGCATGAAATCAACAAGACGTGGAAACCGTCTCTGATGTTGGGAACCATTCCTGCAGGTTTTTGCAGCCGGGCTTTCATACTGTGGAGCTCTGGTTCTAGCAAAGCCTATAGGGGTTCTACTGGACTGGGACCCGTCGAAGGGAAAGGCCACTAAAGAACACTGAACTCACTGTCATGGTTGTGTTTGAGACAGGGTGAGTTATCAATGCTGGAAGTAGCCACTGGAAGATGATAAACTGTGGCCATGAAGGGGTCAACGTTTCTGTACCGAACTTTTCTGGCATCTCTTTAGAACATGGCTTTATGTACTGCTTTTTAGAGCTTCTAGCTGATTCACAATGTCAGACAGGTTCTGTATAAGTGATGTTTAGATTCAACAGGTCTGGTGCTAATCATGTCTGGGTGTATCTGTTGAAACTGAACCCAATAGTCAATTGAATTTGGTTAACTAAGGAGTGATTACTTTTTAACAGAGGGCCAGGCAGGACAGTACAGCATTTTCCTTCAGTAAATAAAATCATCATCTGGGTTATTTTAAAAGTGGGTTCATGAGCTGAAACAAAAGAGAAGTAACTGGAAAGAGGCTGATACTTTGTCATGGCACTGTAGGTGGTACATTTTAACTGTACCAAACTGAAAAGCCTACATAAAACTTTATTTTTTATTATATTTCTTTATCTTTATATTGCTGTATTATTATTCATTTTAGATTGATATGCATATTTTGCATATTCTAAAAATGATCTAATCCTACAATAAAGTTCTTTTTTTCCTAAAATATTGGACGTTTCTCTTTTATGTTTAATTGACTTTTGAATATCACAATCTAACGTGATCTTAGGAACAAGAAAGGATTTGATTTGCAAGAAAAAGGTTTATGTTTATTTGTTAAATTTTTGGTTGTGTATTAAAATCTAAACAAATCAACGCCCCCAGACCCCAAGTTATTTGAAATTTCATCCTTCTTTTGGCTTTTTACTGAATACTGAGGCATTTCATTAGTTGGAAATTTCAGTATTGAGAAAACTGTTTGCCTCTTTGATTCTAGTCTATGTATAGATTAGTTTGTTTTAGTCCATGTATATTTCATAATTTATTCTGTGTAGCGCTTTGGATTAATAGCTACATACTACATAATGGAAATGGTTTGCGAGAAACTGAGGGAGAGGGGTATTGGGTGTAACTAACTCTAAATGTTTCTGTAAAAAGGGAATGCCGTGAAATTCAAAGGAGTGCCATTCAAGTTCAGGATCTTTTATCCTAAACGACCTCGCCTGGTCGGCACACTTGCAAACACTCTGGCAGCAAGTGTAATACAGCCTTTGTTTAATGATTTATCTCTTTCCCTAATCAATAAATCATGACTTCTAAGTGCACTGCCATGGGAGCAGCCTAGGAGTGAATGATTAGATTAAGACTGACTGGGTGGCTAACATGAAGTGATAATTAATTCATGTAAATATAACAACCTGTTTCTAACAAAACTATAGCTAGCTCTTCCTAAGTACAACTGTTTCCTGATAATAATGCAAGCATTTTTATTTATGTGTCCAAGACTTCAAAAGAAAACTTTTCTATTATTTTTTCTTGTTGCTTTTAGGCACCGTTCACATGGGCCTGACATGCGGACCTGCCCTTTAATTGGCAATATCAATATGTTTATGAAAACAGCTTCAGCTGGAGCCGAGAAAATTAACTGTCAGTTTGTTTGCCCGCGAACGCAAATAAATGCGAAATAGATGTGTAGACAATTTGTTTTCATCCTCCTCCATTTGAGACCAAGTTTCAGGCTAGCTGTCAAGACAGATGAAAGGAAACACTTTGAAAGTTCTGCCGAGCGAGCGTGATCGCCTAGCATGAAGCGGTGATGGCTAGTACCTCAATAATGGCTCGCAGCGTTTTGCTTTAACAGGAGCTAAGGCATCAACTCTCTGTGAAGCAGAACAGTCCCCAGGCTCTGAACCCTGCTGCTTTTAGTCAACAGCTACTTACCAACATGCACTTCTCGAACCTTGAAAAGCAGAGGATGCCTTTGCCTGAGTGGTCACAGCACAAATCTGTCTGGACTTGAGTGACCAATGCTTGCACATCTCCACTCCCTCTGCAACCATATTCAAAGTAGTTAGCTATGCGTCATAGTTATCCAAAAAATTTTAACCTGCTCATACAAACTGTAGATCACCCAGGACATGTTTGGTGTCTGGAATCTGCTTCTTTACTTAACTTTTCTTTAGTATCATACAAACTGCATGGCTATATCATCACAAGCGTGCACTCAAGTTGTATTGTGTTAAAGGAATGATTCCGTGCTGTTCTGACCAAAAGAATCCAAATTTTTAACCTCTCTGAAAATTATCGATACAACAATTGTTGGGGTCTTTAGTAGCTTTAGTAAAGAAGACTACAACTCTCACAATGCAGTGCAGCAGCAAGCTACTCCCAGGGGCTAGTGTTGACAGATTGCTCCTATAGTTTCCATCCAAAAACGTTCAAATGCACCAAAAACTGCATACATCAAACGCAATTAGTAAATGTAACAATAATATTCAACGTATTTTACCACACCCACTTTCAAGCATGTGTTTCTTCCGCCTTTGTGTTAGAACTTGCGGTCAGCGAACCAAAATGAATACAATTACATGGGAGGAGACCAGACAGACAGTAAGAAGTTCAAATGGTACAACACTGCCTCATCCGAGGTTAATAAAACAGTGGGTGGATGATTATGAAAAGCCTGAGGTTACTTATAGCGACATTTTTAGACGGTTCAGCAATGAAAAACTATACAAGTACTAAAGCGTATCAGTACCTGCACAGTGGAAAGGTCAGCCGTGTACTCCTACACACAGACGGTGAGTTTATATTTCTGAAAGCCGGTGTAAACCCAAGTCAAGCCAGCTGCGTGGGAGTTAGTTACAGCCCAAATAGCCTAGCGCGGTGGATACTCATCATAAAATAGCTACTTAACTGACACGTCTGCTTCCTCTGAGCTTCATAAGCAAGCCATTTCCCTGGATAAGGATGCTCTGATGCTGGTTTCCCTCCACAGAAAGGTAAGAGCAGACATACGGAACTTTGGGTGGATGTTTTAATTTTAGCGCCTTCAGCCACAGACACAGGTCCTCTACTTTGGAAGGCGGCTCCACAACCCTCTGATCTTTATGATCTTTATTAAGTTTTCCTCTTCCTCCAATAACTGTGACCCCCTCTAACTGAACATATTATGCTAGTCATTTTATATGTTTGTAGTCGTTTTACTTTTATTTTGTATCATTGTATTCGCGCCGCACCGGAAGTTCTAACACAAAGTAAACAAAGATGGCGCCCCCAGTGTTGTCATGGAAAATAGCATGAATAACATAATACTAAATTTAACCAACTTGACATCACTGATACAGCTGCAGGAAAAAGTAAGGGAACTCATTGGAAGGACTTGGATTTCTGTATGATACTAATAAAATATGGCCTTGTGGTTATCCAAGTTACAATTATACACAAACACAATCTAACTAAACTAATAACACACAGGCTATGCAGTGCAGGCTAGAAAACATAAGTGAACCCTGGAATGTAATATCTTATAGAGCCCCATTAGCAGCATCACCTCCAGCATAACATTGAGGACATTCTCCCTGCAAATTGGCTTCAGTTCATCAGTATTTAAGAAATGCTTTGCCTGCATAGCACACTTCAGGTTACATCACAGCATCTCCATAGGATTAAGGTTAAAACTCGGACTTGGCCACAAACCTTTTTCAATCATTCTTTAGGTGATTTGCTTGTGGGCTTCAGGTAATTATCTTGTTGCATCATCTAATATGTCTTCAGCTTTAGGTCATAGGACCACTATCCTCCCTCCACCATGCTTCACACTTTCATGTGCAGTCTATTTTCTCTAACACAGTCCAGTGCATTTATGCTAAAAACCTTTGTAGAACTTCCAGGTGGACTTTTCCAAACTTGTTGCAATGTTTTTGGAGAACAGCTGCCTCCTCCATGGTCTACTTCAACGAACATCATTCTTGTTCAATGTTTTTTCTAATAGTGGACACATTAGTGGCATTTTACTGTTAATCATGGGTTCTTTCTCATCTCTTTGTGCTGTTGGAGTGGTCTTAACAGGATGCCCACTCGTAGAGAGTAGCTACAGTCCTGAATTTTCTCCATTTGTAAACAGTTTGTCTAACTGTGGATTAATGTACACACATAACTTCAACAATGCTTTTATAGCCTTTTCCAGCTACATGTGTCTCTATCTTCTGAGGATCCTCCGAAAGGTGTTTATGTCGTGGCATGGTTCACACTTGTGGTATCCTTTCCTGAGAAGAACAGGTTTGTCAGTAACCAGACTTTGTGTGTTGTCTTTATTTAAAGGTCAAAGCTATAAACACGTTCCATCTCGTCTCCTTAACTAAAACACCTTTTGCCAATTAGCTCTTGAAGAAGTCATTAACACAGAGGGTCACCTACTCTTTCTAACCAGCACTGTTGAAAAGTACAACTGTTTGTGTGTTATTAGTTTAGTTCGATTGTTTTTGTCTATAATCATGATTTAGATACAAATCAGAACACATTTTTATCAAAGTAGAACTCCAGGTAATTCCCAAGTGTTGACTTACTTTTTCTTGCAACTCTATATTAAGTGCTGGAGTCTTATCTTCCCAGTTTGTAGATAAGTATTTAAATTGCCAGTAGATGGCACTGTTGCCATACTAAATGTGTTTCTTTTGTCACTGCTATGAAGAACCAAAACATCTACACAACATCTGGACAAATTAACTAATTAAAAGAATCAGTTAATTATTTGATTTGCATGAGCATATTATTATCATTTGCAGCACTCACACATACTCAAATATTTTCAGTGTATATGTGTATATATCGTGGGACACATGATCGCATAAAATGACATGAAAAAGAAAGGAGAAAGCGTTGAAAGTCTTGAAAGACCAACGCGCCCACGTCTGAGGGTCTTGTTTTTCTGCTAACTGATGCAGGTGGATACCTAACATTATCAACAGCTTTGTGAAACATCTGTCTCTAAGCTCTGAACAATGTTGCTTTTAGTTAACACCTTCTCCCCAACATGCTCTTCTCAAATTGTGAAAAACAAATGTTGTCGACTGTGAGGCCACAGCACACATTTCTCTGGACTTCACTGAGCAGTTCTTTACTCTTTCTGAAAGACATAAGAATACTTATAGTTACAGTTTAGCCACAAACCAAATTTGCAGATTTCCCACTTACCCCACAATGTTGGGCAGTGAAGTTTGCTTTCATAATTTTTCATTGGAGCTACGTTTGCATTGTGCTAACTGCATGTATTAATCATCACAAACTTGCCTCAAATCTATTGAATTGCTACATAAGCTCAAATAGATTTGCTTATGTGGTTTCTAACTACCACCCGGACAATAGGGGGATGTATTTGATATGATGTTTTGCTATTTTGGGAAAAACAACAAAGATAGCTCATTTAATTTTAGACAACTTGCTAAATAAATAATGTCGTTATGTCGTTTGTCTAATGTCGTTTAACTAAGAAGGGGTCCACTATACAGTAACTGCCAGGTCAAAACACAGTTTAATTTTACATTATTTCCCATACAGTCTAGATATCATAGCTGTTTTCAAACCATTTGCCCCCTCCCCAAGTGTCTTTGTTATTCCTCTCATTGTCCTCTGTGAAATACATACATTTGCTCACCTAATTCTTGCTCTGCCTTCTGAATCCCAACACAATGATGGCTGGTAGAAAAAAGCACTGTAATCAGGCCTCCAAAATCCAGAAGAAAAAGTCCTCTTAACCTTGTTGAACAGCTGCTCTGCAAGCAATCAGTCCTGGTCCCAGTACAGGTGTTGTGAAACACATCCATGTGGATTACTCAGTAATCCAGGATGTATAGAAGTAATACATCAGCAGAACAAAAAACCCTATTGAGCAAATCAGTAGTCCACTCCTTAAAACAGGGAAAATAGGACAGATAGCAATCTGTCTTTGCTGACTCTCCTCTTTAGTAGACAGGAGTAGCAAGACCACTACATGACCAGTTCATGACATTTATAGCAAAGCTATGTCCTCTGTTCATGAAGTTCCAGGTGTGTAAAGGTACTGGAAACTATGTTCAAGCTCATGTATGCTGGGTGGCTGCAGCAGGCCTTCGCCATCCACCATGACCACCAGCAAGGACAGTGAAGTCTGGTCAAACATCCTGGTCATCTGCCTTTAAATGAAAGCCAGCATGTCCATCTGCATAACTTCCTATAGAGTGGTCAGACAATATAATATATATATATATATATATATATATATATATATATATATATATATAAAATATGCTATCGTCATTAGAAGGATAACTTCATCTGACTCAAAGCAAAGAGAGCCTGTGCAATAGCTGTGCTATTGGCCTATTTAAATAAGCGTGTGGTCACATGATTAGTCATCCAGCCCTTGAAAAGTTGCAGCAGAGTTTTTTAGTCCAAAAAGAAGACGAACAAATTCATAATGATGCTCCTTTGTCATGAAAGCTGTTTTTTTGGAATACTATGCTCTTCTACTTGCCAGCAGCCACTTTTGAGGTCCAGTGTACTGAATATATATCTTCTGGATCTGTGGCATAGGGAACCCATCTTAAGGTATTTTTGCATTGAGCTTTTGGTAATCAATGCAGAACCGTGTATCCCTGTCCTTTTTGGATACCAGCACTACTGGAGCAGCCCATGGGGACATGGATGGTCAGATAATAACTGATAACTGCCAGCATAGAGTTGATTTCCTCAACAATCAATTGCTGCTTATGTATTGGGACTGGATAAGCCTTCTTTCTAACTGGCAGGTCATTAGTGGTCATTATCCAATGTTTAATAACTGAGGTATGACCAGTGGCATCCGTGTAACATACAATTCCAGCTAACTCTGCCCAGAGCATTCTGTACCGGACCATTAGCCAGAGCGAATGACTGGCCCATGCTGGCTTTCCATGTCTCCCCACGAGCCTTTAACTAGCCTTTAACTATGACTAATGACTGCCAAACCAAGGAATATGTACTCTCAGTATCAAGGATGGCCTCACAGACCTGATTGTGGATCAACACCTTCAAAGATAGAGAGATAGCAAAATTTGCCCCGGCCCTGTAGAGATTTACCAGGTCCCCCATTCTTCATGTTCTCTTGTTGTGGCTGCTGTTGTTGTCTCCAAAAGGTCCTATCTTCTGTTTGGTCTCTCTCCACCAATGTTCCCACTCGCACCAGCTCATCCACTGTTGTCACCGTCCCTCTTAGGACACTGGCTATGCATGGATTACAATTTCTGAGGATGCAATATTTCTTTGTCTGTCATGATGGGCCTCCACAAGGCTCAATACTGGAAAGCAAAAGTCTAAATATTGGCATGCCGGCTTTGCTTCCTCTCTCTAATCCTCCTTTTTGCTTCCTCCTCATGGTCCCCAGACAGAAAGGCAGCAAAAACAAAGTTTTAAACTGACACCTGGTTTGTATGTGTTTTCTTTTCAGCCAACCACCAGTCTTTTGCAGTCTCTGTTAGCACAGAGGATAATGTGGCTGAGACCTCAGGGTCGCTGAGAGGACGAAATGCCAGATATTCTTCACAACATTCAATAAAAGTTACTGGATCCTCGCCTTCTCCGCTACCAAAACTTGGAAATGCCAGTTTGATTGGTGCCTTATACTGAATGGGGTAGGAACAAGTGCCAGTGGAGTAGGAACAAGTGCCAGTAACTTGTCAGCCTGAAGAACGCTGAGAATGGCGTTGTCATAGAACTATGGTTACCAATTCCAGGTATTGAGATAACAAGCAGCTTAGCACGAATCATGGACTTCAGTTAAACGTCCCTTCTCATTAGACAGTTGATTACTGTCTGTCCCAATGCCTTAATTTGCTCCTCAGTAGCTTCCCTTCCAGCACCACCAAGTTCTATCTTTCCAGATATTTTCACCATTTTTGCCTCCTGAGAGTGATATTCACAGATACCAGCTTGGCTCCTTTGCTGCTGTTAACACTTGGAGCTGGACTTCTATCTCATTACACCACTGCAGCACTTTACTTACCAGGTTTTCCATCTTTGTTTCAGTTGACATCAGGTCCAGAGTGGGTCCCTTTTCAGCCCGGGAGTTTCAGGGCCAAATCCAGCCCACTTTTTCCGTGGAGGAGGAATCTGAATAAATGAAACAGCAGCTAGATCTTACAGCGCCTTTTTATTGAGCATAAGTTCAGGTATATGTTGGTAAGCTAACAGAAAACAATGTATAAAAAAAATTAAAATAGCATCTTTCTTCCGCACAGAGAGGTGCTCTTTTGTTAGATTTACACTAAACTCCTAAGTAGCTACACTACACGTATGTTTAGTAGCTACCTACAGCATCAAAAGCCTCCTAAGCAGTGCACTGGTTTCTCAAATTCTATTAATAACAGTGTCTATAGACATGAGAATTTCCTTCTCTGTACATCAATATTAACACAATTTAACATATATCTTGTATATTCTCTATGTTATATTTTACATTACAAATAACTATGTTATTATACAGAGTTTGAATAACTTTGTTTGACTATCCTCTACCTGTCCATTCGGTATTCCTGGACTCAGGATCATCAGTAGCGTCGGAAGGTTCCATTAATGAGTTCGGCTATTAATATACTAAACTTTTAATTATGTTTATTATTTTCAGTTTGAAACTGGATATTTGTGATTAATAGTGTGTATTGGGCTCTACAAAATAAACCACGCTAAGCAATAGCCTGACAATACAACACCGACAAAACAAACTTATTTCTGTATCTCTGTTTACCGGCTGTAGCTCGGGACTGTCTTCTGCAGAACGGAATTCCCTCAGATGGTAGAACCCACCTAATCTACTGTGATGTAGGGGCTGTGCTGTCAGCTGAATGGAAAATGAATGCGTAGTTGAATAGAGAATGAATGCAAGATAAGTAATAGATAAGTACCGAAATTATTTTTCACATCCAACCAGCCCAAACTCGAGATTGACATGAGACAGCCCATCAGGAATCCCCCGATTAGCCACTCCGGGTCTGCCAGATGTTTATCCTCTTCTTCTTGAAGTAGGGGCAGAGGAAGAGGCACTTTAGCAAGATCATCTTCCCCTTCTTCACTCTCACTTTCAGACTCTATATAAAGCTGACTGAGTGTCTGGATAATGTCCTGCACAGGTTCCCAGCGTGTCACAAAGGATCTCTAGACTCGCAACAGGCAGATCATCCAGCTCAACATCAGATGCGACCATGGCCTTACTAGGAAAGCTAGAGTGAAGTATTGTAACAATTCGTGTTGATTTTACCAAGGCAACAGATTATTTACTTACTGTTAACCCAGATAATTTAGTAAAAGCAATCCACATATGTAAACAAAATACAACCCAGTAATCCCCCAGTTACAACAATAATCCCATCTGGCAAGGTTAACTACGAAGAGGTCCACTATACAGTAACTTCCAGGTCAAAATACAGGTTTATTTACATTTGGAGGCACCGCTGGGATACGAATTCAGGATCTCCTGTTTTTTAAATTATTATTTACATATAACGTTTTACTCACATATGGATTATTTTTTAACATTAATTAACCATCTCTGCTGGGACAACGTTCCTATGATTCATACAGCTTCACTGTCTCAGACTTCAGATTAGTTGTATAAGTTTGCTAATATAAAACTTTATATTTATTTTTTAAATATATAAATCACATTGATCTGGCTTTGAAACTTACTCACATGTGGCAGCCCTAAATTTGTCCTTAACGAGAAGCTATAAGTAAACAAGTTGTGATGAACCCACACCAGCAAATGCATGTTTGCAGTCTTTAAAACAAGCGGTAAAACATTGTGGCAATGGTATAGAAGAGACATGAAAAACATAGCACATATGTGCAAATTATATCTTATTTTAAACAGACATTTCAACAGGAAGCAAGAAATGCTGAGCCTAGCCATGGCTCAACATGAAACCCTGGGAGAGGTAACGCAGGAGGACATGACATCCATGGAGGATGGACACTTCACCACACTGTAAACCAAGCCTGCTTGGACCCAACTACTCCAAACAACACAGCACACTAATAACCTCAACGACAACAGCAGAAGGACAGAGTGTAGCATCTCACAGGGCTGCTTTGCATGGCACACCTGTTAGACTATAAATTATATAAAATGTGATTTTCATTAAAGATTTTCATAAACTCAGTTTAATCAAATAAGTATAGAAGCCAAAGATATCATAGTAAGTAGGTCTATGCTGCAGCGGACCGCGTGTTATTGTTTGATAATTGATTTGTAGATATTGCTCATGCTCAAAGACATACTGTTCTAGAAAACTGGAGAGATTTCACACTGCTAGCTGTTTTTTCAGCTATGCAGTGTGCTTTTGTCGATTTGTACTCTGCTATTTTGTTATGACAGTGTACACTCGCAACTTCTTTTCATTTCCACGATTTAAAGCAGGGATACATCAGTACAGCCAGATTCCAAACACTGAATCAGTCTCAGGAGCCTTTGTTCAATTCCCAGGGTCGCTATTGCTGTTCATGGTCAGAATGAAAATATGGTTGGCCGTGTTCTCGCTGGGTGAGATGGATTGCAGAGGTTCCCATTCCCTGTCTATACAGAGCAATGAAAGCCAGGCATCTCTTACATCACCTAGACACAGCTTCACCCCTTTACGCGACAGGGACAGCTGTTTTAGTTCTTCTTCTTAACAGAATCTCTAGACACTGTCATTTCATAGTTTGATTTTAAAGACAGCATAATCATTGAACAATTTCCTTCCTTGATTCAGACCATTACCGAAGACAATGCTTCTGGTATATTAGCACTAGGATTATGTGTGTTGGGAGTTCACTTAGTTTTTTTTTGTTTTTGTTTTTTTTGTAGACTTAAAGGAGCAATGTAAGATGGCACGGTTGATTTACTCCAAACAGTCGTGGGCTGAAGGTTAGGAATCCTATCTTGTGACCCGAAGGTGGCCGGTCCGAACCGCTCGGGCAAGGCACCTAACTTCCAACTGCTGCCCAGACACCGTGAATATGGCTGCCCACCATTCCAGGCATGTGTGCTCACTGCCCCCTAGTGTGTATGTTCAATAGTGTGTGTATATGTGGGTGTTTCACTGCATGGATAGGTTAAATGCAGAGGTCAAATTCAACTGTGTGCAAACACGTGGCAAATAGTGTCTAATTCTAATTCAATAGGGGCAACATATTACCAGCAAATATACAGTCCCTCCCCCAGATTAGTCCATATTAGTCTAGAGGAACTGTTGCGAGTTTAGCATCAAATTAAATTTCGGAGCATCTCCAGCGACGGAATGCAACTCCAATGATATCTCTTGCTTTGCTTCTATTATATCACCTATTCTTCAGCGGTGGTCGTTACAATGTTCAGTCCCCAGGAGCTTCATCCATTGTTGCATTACCTCCTCTCATTGGCTGTTTGTCGTTAAATGATCTAACTGGGAGCAAAACCTTCAACATGACTAACAAGAGGTTAGAGCAAGCAGTACTACTTCTTCATCCTCTCATGCTGGACTTAACACCATCACCTCTATCACCTCTTAAGCTACAAAGTGGTATTACAAGACAGAACAGGCTGGGGCTAACCAGCTCACAAGCTAACTTCAGGAGATATCTCTACAACACAATACATGAATGTGTTTGATGTACCATCACAACTGTTATTTCTTCACATTTCAATCATTCTGGTTGATTTTGAAATGTTTTAAACCACATCAACGGCTAAAAATCTTACATATTGCTCCTTTAAATATCCATGCTGTTGAAGCTGCTGCTTCTTGGAAAACAATGGACTGACGGAGTCACTTAAAAAAATGAGAATTGCTATTTTATTCATTTCCCAGGATCGTAAGCAGTGTGTGTGTGTTATGAATGCTGGTCACATTAATGAAAAAGAGCACTGGAGCTTACCTGGAGAAACATATGCGGTTCATCTGTGGCGAAGCCATTCTCTTAACCCACTCAAGCGGCATGCGACATCACACCCCCTTAAGTGATCTTGTCAAGTGAAATTATGTTGCAATGCTGGATAATTCTATTATCTTGTAGCTCCTAGCATTTGTTTTCAACTACTTAGTGTACTGAATTAGTCACAGCACTACTTATTTATTTAGGCGTTTGTCTCCTGAGTGGTTACGATGCTCCATCTATCACTGCACTGTCCTTCTCAAATTTACAGTGACCAACTCTAGCTGCTGCACTGGTAGTGTACTGAATGCTCAGATTATCCCAGGTACCTGCCATGGCTCGTGTTTCTGGAGGGATTCAATTGTGTGTGTGGGTGTGTGTGTGGTGGGGGTGGGGGGACGTTGTTGTGAGGGGGGACCAGGACCAAATCTCATTCACTTTTCATCTAAAGCATTTCACTGTGGGCTATTCACACGCCACACGCACAACACTTTCAGACATGATGGGATTTCCAGCAACAGGTGTTCTTCTCCCCTCCAAATATGGCAAGGATAAGAGAGATTATCAGCTTGTTGTTGCGCGTGGAGACACGCACACATACACGGCTCGGAACGCACAAACAACATTGATGATTATTTATTCCCTTTGAAGCGTTTCAGCCCAATCACGGAGAGGTACGAACAAAGGTTCAGTATCGCCGTTTGCTCTCCTGCAGAGAGATGCACCTAAGGCTTAATGATCCAATGAAATAAAGCCTCTTCATTTAATTGCCTTTCATCTGCCAGCGGCGTGGTCGTTAACAATATGAATTCCATTTTAATGCTAATCAGACGGGCTGCTTTCGACCCAAAACCCTTTCGCAAGCTGGGGATGAAAAAGGAGAGAAAAATAAAGGGCCAGGTGATCAAACTGCATCATGTTTAGTGATTATCGAGTGGCCTTTATTCTTCTCTCTTTGCAGGCCTACATGTGGGCGGGCATCAATATAAAACAACTACAACTAGTAATAAAGACAAGCAGCCCTAATTTCTTGTCTACTAGCTCAGATGCTGGGACGTGTTTCTGTCCATAAGGTGTCACTGGAAGTGCAGGGGAGGAGACACCTTGTCCATTCAGGATGAATAATAATGGAGAGTATTACAGGCTGCTGGCACCTGGAAAGTACACAGGCATAGTGGGAGACTGCCCTCTGCTGGTGAAAACACTGAGCTTCCACAGTCACAATCCAAAGTATAGCATAATCCATGGGGTCTCAATCCCAGACCTGGAGACCCTACGCTCTGCACATTGTGTTTTCAAAACTCTTCTCATCTGACTCAGAAAACGATGTTAATTCCAGGTTGAGTTTAATCAACTGAACTCAATGATACGACACACAAAAATGTGCACAGTGAGTCTGTTTACTCTTTGCACTAACATGTTCTTTGTGTCCTAACTGTATCTGGATAAACTTTAGCCAGACAGACATTAAACTAAACTGCGTCTCCAGGGTCCATACGGGATCCGGTGAGGTTCATGAGGACACTTTTATCAGCCTTTACTGCATGAAGTACTATTTTATCTATAAATCACTCTCTGGCCATTTGCCAGCTTACATCTCTTCTCTGATTTCAATAAATAACAATAATTATCAGGCTCGCTTTAGTGGCTGGAGCACCTGTCAGGTACCTAGAGTTTTTAGTGAACTGGGAAAATCTGCTTTTGCAACAGTGCACCAGCAAGCTGGAATTCTCTACAGGAAACTCTGAAGCTCAGCTCGCTGGGATCACTGAACCATTTTAAACTTTTAGTTTCTGGTCAGAAAGCCTGTGATTGTTTTAAATGAATTTATCTTTCTATTATGATTTTAATTTTTATCTTATTTGTTTATTTTTATGTATTACATTTATTTTATATTCTTTTATTAGATTTGTTCTATCGTGATAGTTTTAAATGACTATATTCTTTTATTAAATTTTTCTAAAAAATTTTACATATATATTTTATTCATCTATATAAAATGTTTATTTTAAAATTTGTATTATATTTATTATTATTATTTTTGTTCATTTTGATTTCAATCACTTAAAATGTAAATGCTTGGCTGCATTGCAAATGAGGGTCACCCCTCAATGTATTTCTGAGAAAAAATAAAGGTTAATTGATTGATTAATTAAAGGCTCAAACTCCAGCCTCACATGTTCTCCATCCTTTACTTGATTGTTTACTATTTGACCTGCCAGTAAGTGCTCTGCAGATTAGTGCTCCTTGCTCATTTTTAAAATATTGGAGCAAGATTAGTCCTTTTTGTAAACAACATGTACATTTTTACAAATAGAACCTATCATTCAGGAACATTTACAATATTACAACTGACCTTAGACAGATATAAGGGTTAATTGTAACAGTTGCACAGAAATATTTTAACAAAATTACATTCAAATTATAGTTAAAGCGAGTTAAAGCTAACCCTGCCATGTTAAAATGACAAAAAAGTAATTGAAACAGTGCAGATGCAAATTTTGTAGACAGTAATCAATAAAAGCTTACAGCCTTTTGTAGTAAAACAACAATCTTCATGGTGAAGGTGAAAATACGATTTGCTGGGAAAAAAAATCCAGATAGAGGTGCAATGCAAATGTCAAAAAATGGCCAAAAACTAAATCTAATTTAATTACATGAAAAAGCTGTTGCTGTTTCCAACTGTCTTTAACAGGTTACTGGTAACGGTTATATAAAGTGTATAGGGCCTACATGGCTCATGTTAGCTCTCAACATTGGGGTAAATATCACCTAAATATTGTTCAAGGAAACAGTTAACCAAGTAAACGTGACTGATCTGTTTTTGCCTCTATATTCATTTAAGCATAAAGTAGTCAGTCTTATTCTTATTGTCTTGTTGTCTTTATACATATTTTGATGTTGACCAGAGGAGGATGGGTTCCATTTTTCGAGTCTGGTTCCTCTTGAGGTTTCTTTCTCTTGATCTGCAGGAGTTTGTTCCTGCCACTGTCCTCTGGCTTGCTCACTGGGCGGTTGGACCTATAAATAATAGTGATTTTGGTGTGTCATGATTTGCTTGTGTTTAAACAGTTAAGTGATTATTTGTTCTTTTTCACAGTCATCACCACTGATACTTGAATTAAGGGGGTCTTAATTGAAAACCTGCTATCATAACATTATGGATCGTTACACCATACTTATATAACTACAGTTATGTCTGTAGAATTCCTATATGAATATTACAGACTGATGTGAGAGAGTACTACAGTTAATGAAATAACTGAAGTTTGTGAGGAGGAATCTGCCTGAAGCTCCTTTCGATCTAACAGCCTATAAATCTCCATCTGCACCTTCCGTTTCTCATGAAGGATTTTTCACACCCCAGTAAGATTCCATCTCCTCCCTGTTTCTTAGTACTCACTCAGTCCTAACTCTGTTTATTAAGAGGGTCTAGCAGAAGCCTTACAGAACTCTCAGGGTTCTATCCACTCCTCCAATCATACTGCCTTTTCTCTCACTGCTACCACAGACTGAAGGCACAGTCCAAACAAATCCACATATTATTAAAGAACTAAAATACAATACTATTAAACTCTTGCATTTTTTATGTTTTACTATAAATTGGACATCTGCACATACGTCCAGGCCACAGAACATTATGGCGGGGGCTGCTGGAGATCAGCAGCACAAAAAAGTAAACGTCTGTTCTGGTTACTGAGAATTAAACCTTGAGAATGGAGAGGCTCTCACTGCAGACATTTACTTTACCCTCATTTGCATACAGCAGGCTGGGAAGACATCTGTTCCTCACCACCACATTTCATAAACGTCTGCAAAGCACAGCCCAAATACTGAGTAATGAAAAATGGCTACACGCCAAGATTGTTATTGTGTATTTAGACTTTTCTATGTCGTCTGGTTTTAAGCAGAAGACATTGTGAAGAGCTGAGAGAGGAGAAAACAACGTTCAAGTAAGACATAAACTCACAAAATAAAGTAAACAGGCATCTAGGACACAGCTGTAAGATGCTATTCTGAGAACAAAAGTCTTAAGACATATTAATGTCATCAGTCCAGAGACAAACATGTGTTCAGTTTTTGTTGATTTTTTAATTTTTCTATATATCCTGTGAAGGTTTCAGAATGAATGGCCCAATATGAATTCTCCAAATCACTTAGAATAAACCTCCTTTAATTCACTTGTACTGAACATTTTTGACTTCTACTGTAAAGTTACTACTTTGGAGATGTTTATTTTCTTTAGAGAGTGACAATATATTCTCTACCTACTGCAGATGAAACAGTGGACCAACTAAACCTCCATGAAATATGAAAATAATAATAATAATAATGAAGATAATTGACGTGCTGTGGATGAAATACAGTTAGATTTCACACTAAGAAAGGCATAAAAACAGGAAAGATTTCTACGGTTCCACTGAACACACTCCCTAATATTGTTAAGAGAAGTAACCATCAACTCTGCTGCTACAGTTCTCAGAACTGGAAAAAACTGTTTTTAAATGTTGCAGCAGTCACACTCTAAAGCACAATACAAAGCTAGGAAGCTGACTTCAACTTTATCTACCTTTCAATGGTTGAAATGTCCAGTGAAGTGAGCTTTTAGATGTGTTTAGAACAAAGGAGGTTATCTTTGCATTAATTTCCTGTTTGGTGCAGCTTTGGTTTCAGAGTTGAGTTCAATAGTGATGGACATATGGTGGCAGATTAAACCATGACAGCGTAGCAACAGTGTACCAGCACTGGACGGCTATCAAACCCCCATAATAGTACCTAAAAAATAAAAGAATGATCTTACTAAAGAAGTACTAAAGTACTAAATAAGCACATTCAGGCTTCTGTGCATGAATGCTACCAGCAAAACAGCTATGAGTGGGTGGTTGTAAGACTGAGTACCATTTTAGCCTCACCCCATGGTTGTACTTTCCATTATATTCAGCATGACCTCACTCAGAGAGGGGTATTTCAGTGCACATGGAATACATTCAACATTAACATCAAGGCTCATCATCCTAAAATCAGTATCTGACTAATGCTCCAGTGACGGAATGCAGTTAATCCTCAGAGCACTGTTCCAACATCTAGTGCAAAGTCTGTTACTGCAGCAAAGATGATCAAACCCCTAGTAGCATCGTTGGTTTCAGAAGAAGGGTTGAATGAGCTGGTCTCTACAAACTTGTGGACATGTTTGTAGGCGACTGACTTTCATTCCTTTAATCTGCCACTTGTAATGCTACATAAATTTTGGGTTCTGTAAACCATCATATTTATAGGCTTCAGTGACACCGTAATTATGTTTCCAAATTACCTATAATATATTCTCCCTTCAGCAAAACGCTTTATTACATTCTGAAAATGTGCTCCTGCTCAAGTCCCATCTGGATCAACAGGTACATCACACTCAGAGAAAAACAGCATTATTTATTATGGAATGAACAGAAAAGGGCATATTACCATTTGCTTACAATTAAAAAATGCAGTCTGTGTTCACTTGGGGGCTCTACAGGCACAATACTAATAAATAATCTAACACTGTACCTTAGGCTATTCCACAGCTTTCAAAATATCGCTGCTTCTTTGTCGGAGGCGGATGTAGAGGTCATGCCATATTTGGTGTAATATATATGTAATACATACATTAACGTTAAGTACAATGATTTATATATTCACCAGCAGGGTTGTGTGATTATTGTCATATGGTCCAGAACACAGAAACACTACAGTTTATAATATCAATATATTATAGTCAGTTTTAACTGGAGGGCACAAAGATTATAAAATATTTACTATAACACAAAAAAAATTTATTTATATAAAAAATAATAATACTTACAATAACACATTTTAAATGTCCATATTTGTTTCATTATTTAACATGAAGAAATGAATAAATATATCTACAATTACAGACTGTGGTCCACTCACTGTCCATTCTGTTAGACATACATAGCTTGTTGGTCCACCATGTAGATGTAAAGTCAGAGACAGTAGCTCATCTGTTGCTGCACAGTTTGTGTTGGTCATCCTCTAGTCTTTCATCAGTGCTCACAGGACGCTGCCCAGAGGAAACTGTTGGATAGATATTTCTGGTTGTTGGACCATTCTCAGTCCAGCAGTGACACTGAGGTGTTTAAATACTCCAGCAGCACTGATGTGTCTAATCCACTCATACCAGCACAACACCCTGTCACCACAATGCTGAGAATAGTACCTGCTCTGTGGTGGTCCTGTGTTTACAAAGTGCATGTATATAGTAAGTGAGGCTGATAAAGTGGACAGTACGCACAGATGCACAATAAAGGGCTCAGTGAGAGTAGAGGCCCAATCTCACCAGATAGAGGAGAAAAATAGCACCCGTTGTCCCCCATCTCAGTTTACTGCAGCAATACGTCAAAAGTTACCAATGACTTTTTCTGTGGTCGTTGAGGGTTGTGCTGAAATAATGACTTATTTTCTCAACATGTGGACCGTTATGTCAAAAAAATAGCTTTCATTTTTGAACTAAACAAAAATCTACATCTGAACCGTGCGTGTGACAGCGTTTGCAAAACAGAGAGGGAGCGGCTCTTTAAGGCTGTGAATCACACCGAATGGAGACTGTTGATAAAGGTTAATTTGTTAGGCCAGACCACATACAAGCTGCAAGTTCAGCATCAAAACATCACCTCTTTACTCGCCAAGAGCTTTTATTTATTTATTTATTTGTTTATTTTTGTTTGTTTGAGACGGCGGCAGTGGCCATAAAGGTCACTTGCCAATTGCTTCAGCCATCGTTGCGTTTACTGTTCTTTGCATTGGCTACCTGTTCTTAAAATAACTAACCAGGAGGAGCACCTTCAGCATGATTGACAGGAGGTCAGAAAACACTGCTGGGTCAAAGCTCCTTCATCCTTTCATGTCAGACCGAAGGCAGACTCTTGAAGTACACAGTGGTTTTACATATCCATGCAACACACATCGACATTTTTGATATACTGTAAAAACATTTCTTCATGTACCATCGATAATTTTAATTAATTTAGGTTTTAAAAATTAGACATTGTACATGTTGCACATTTAATTAAACCTATTTTTGTAGATTATCACTGGCTTATTATGGGATGCTCCTTCAATTTTTAATAGAACCCTTTTTAGAAACCAAAGTAAATCAAAAATATTAAACCACACTGAGCTATAAGATATAGATAAACCAATGTCGACATTGCTTTCTGGCAAACAAGGTTGCCAGATACTCAGGACTAAATTTCTACAAAACCTAAGCTTTTTATTTGGCAGAATTTTCCATTCCACTTTATGAGAGTGTAACTGTAGCAGTGGAATGGGAAATTTGAATGAGCAGCCAATGTCAGCTTGGTTGAATTTCTAAAGTCAGGATGATAGTTTAGTTTGGTCAGGGCTGTAAAACACAACCACAAATAGAGATACCAGTAGTGGATAAAATAATGGAAACACCATGACTTAGTACCTAATCTCCAGCTGTGTACATCGCTGAAGTATTATAACCTGATATG
This sequence comes from Megaleporinus macrocephalus, assembly GCA_021613375.1. Taxonomy (NCBI): domain Eukaryota; kingdom Metazoa; phylum Chordata; class Actinopteri; order Characiformes; family Anostomidae; genus Megaleporinus; species Megaleporinus macrocephalus. Next base: position 25,057,708 of record CM038702.1, read on the forward strand.
AATGTTCCATGTTCCAGTTTAGCCACTTCTCTGGTGGTACAGAGGGAAGGTCAAAGCCAGACCTGGAAAGTCTCTATAGGGGAGTTAATAGCTGTAGGGCTGAAAGGGGTTGAAACATTAAGGGGCTGGGTGGGGTTTTATTAGGATTTTGGCTTATGCGAGGATAGAAGGGAACGAGCTGGCAGATAAGGCAGTTAAATCAGCATTAAGAAGGCAGAAGAGATTTGAATTAGGACAAACAGAATATTAAAATATAAAAGACGGGGTGACTCGTCAGTGGAAGAGGGAACAGAAAGATGAGAACTGAAGCAGACTTCTTTTATTTGGCACTGCTCTGATTTGGCAAAACTTAATTTATTTTAAATAATGGGACTTTTTCTTCCATGTTAAAATGAAAATGAAACCCCTAACAACTGGCGGTGGAATCCAGTATGAATCCAAATGATGGATCAACCAGCCCAGAGAGACTTCAGATATCAGAGCAAAAGTGCTATAAGTATGTTTAACTCTACATTTAGTGTACAAGCAATACAAGCGTTATGTTTTTCTTATTTTTGTACATTTTAATTCTAGGTTTATTTAAATGTAATAATGTGTTTGACAGGTATATGTCATATAGTGAGAATAAAACATGATTTGAAGAGGAAATAAATCCCTTTTTGTAATGTTTATGTCACGGACGGACAGGCTGAAGCCGGAGCAAAAGAGGCAGGGCAGACAAATGGCGGACTAAAACGCAAACTTAAACAACAAACGTACTTTAAGAAAAATAGAAACAAAACACTAAATACAAAACCACAACTAAGCTAACAAAGAAAACGAGGGGTAAACAAAAGACAAATAATAAAAGGACATGCAAAGGAACACAACTAGGCAAAACATCGAAGACAGGCCAACAATGACCGATAACATAAGGTAGCAAACACAGGGTATATAACAAGACAGGGAATACGAGACACCTGGACACAGGAAGGGTTACAGATACAAACCAGGTGGGGGGCGGAGACATGAGGAGCACATGACCAAAACACAGAACCACATGGTGAAGACCGTAAACACAAGCACATGACTACAAACAGGAATGTAAACAAACAGGTGAGGACGAGGGAAACAGGGCAGGACGTGACAGTTTAGAAAAAGACTGCTAAGAAGGGAAGATATTTACCTATTTATCTATTTATCAGTTGCTGTGTGGTTCAGAAAAGCATTTGAAAACACGTTTTCAGACCACCAGCCCAAGTCCGATTTTTGATATATCCATATTGTACACAGATATTTTTAATAGTCCGGACAGCAAACCACACATTTTTGGAATAGCAGGGTTTATGCTTATTTAAAACATAGTGTTTATACTTTTCTACCGTTTTACTTATATTGCTGTGTAAAGCACAAGCACAAGCTTTTCCTTGTGGCAACCCAGTATTAGTTATCATCTGATACCTGCTTTGACTACTTCATTAAATTAAATCAAGATTGCTGCTAAAGGAATGTAATAAATGTAATAAATTCATACAATGTCTGGGGAGTCTAAGAGAAATATGATCTACTTCTTTCACAATAAGATATTTATGCTACTCTGTATTCTATTTATGCTTATTTACATCTGGTCTAATGATATCTGGTGTTCTTACTGGTGATAACTACATTTATTTCTATATATAGTTATTGTTATTATTATTATTATAAACAGAGCACTGGCATTGGATCAGTTCTAAAGCAGATATCAGAATTTATGTTTGGAGAAAAAAAGTGTGTCCTTACAGTTGTATGTAAAAACACCCCCCGTTAAAATATTCTCTACAGAAAATACACACACATACTACATTACACACTATTTCTAATGCTGATTTTTACATATTTGAGGAAAAAATAAGGTATAACATACAACATTTTATTAATTTTCCCTCGACACGTTAAATTTAGAAAATAAAGTGAAACTGTAACCATGTTTAAATGTGTAGAACTGTGTTCTCTGTATTTGATGTGTAACTTATTTTCCTGCCATTTGGCCAGGGATGCGTAATTCCTTGCATAAGATTGTAGTAATATATTACATAGCATGCAGTTCACAGTATTCCATTCTGAAAGACAGCTTTGCTTGTATTGCAACACATTTCAGAACTTTTTCTATTTCAAGCGCAAATTTGAAAATGCTAATTGGGTATTTACAATTTGATTTCCTTTCTGAGAACCCATTATTATACATCATTTAAATTCATACGCAAACTGTGTATTTGGCTTTCTGTGTGTAAAGGTTAATATGCAAAAGCTGGTATGGACTTCATTTTCACTGTCTTACTGTTCTGAGTGATTAAAAAAGGAGAAACAATCCCATTTGTTGTAACTGCATCTCCTCATCATCACACTCCAACTTACCAAAATGAAAATGTACTTCCAGTCCAGCTCACAACTGCAGTTTCACTCTCAGCTAGGCTTCTTATCAAAGTCTGTGGGGGGAACGTCAGGAGGAACTTTTCAGTGGCGAACGTGTTTTAAGTGTCAAACTTTGGCAATGCTGGAGCTTTAGCAACCATTTTAGCATTTAGCATGAAGCTTTAGCATTTTAACACTCGCCACCAGCGTGGCAGTGATTCATGACTGACTCCACCAACCTTAGTGACACAGTGACAGGTTTCAGGCAGAGGCTCACAAGACCGTCAGAGGACTTGTAGGTCAATGATGGATATTTTTTTATTAGGGAGGCGCAGTGTTTATGAACTCTGGTTCTGGAGGAGCTAGATAATACGATCATTTTGAAAAAAACAGGCCGCCCGTTTTATATACAGCCCTTGACTGTTTCTAACGGGTGTGTTAAAACAGTTAAAGCACTAAACAGGCAGGGCAGAGCCTCCGGACACAGTGTCTCTAACCTCTGTGTTTGTGACAGCCACAAGCTCTCCTAGGCGGTCAAGGATCACTTCCACACAAGACAACAACTTGTAAAAACTGCTGACTGTTGTAGTGTTTGTGTGGGACCAAGGAAGGCACTAAAAAGTGCAGGACAATGTTTCTCCAACAGTCCTGAGAGCCTCTGCCTGAAACCTGTCACTGTGTCACTAACATTGGTGCTTGTGTAGTCTCAAGAATCACTTTGAACAGAATAACCTTTAGCCTGTTTAGCCAGTCACATTAAGATGTCACTAGCAGAGGCTGCTACTGCCAAAGTTTACACTTCTCACTTCCTTTTACCCATCTGCTGCATTCTGAAGCTCATCGGAAGGTGGTATATACCAGATGGTTAACTGGTAAATATGACTGCACTCTGGGGGGGTGCTTATTTATAGATGTGCCCACAGGATAAAAAGCATGGAGGTCCAGAGAATACTTACCTTGCTTTTTATATGCTGTGTTAAAAACCACATAGATCTCATCAAAGCAAGTCGGTTATACATTTTTACACACTGATTACAAGCTTGGCAAAAGGTCAAAGTTTGCGTTATATGTCACAACTTTCAATCTAGAATCCCGAGTTTATACGACTGTTATTTGAGCACAATCTACAAACGGAAAGATGAGTATTCCCCAGTTTCTGACACCATCTCAAAGCAGCCTTAAGAAGCTCAAACCTGCCTTAAAAAGCTCCTCCCAACATTACCTACACAGTCTCTGACTGACAGGAAGCCTTGTTGACAGTAAACATGCAAACGCAAACAGGTTTGACAGACTTGTTTAGAGTTTGACAGCATTGTCATGTCATTGCTGCACTTTCCAGTGACGACATGGGCGCTTAATTAAAAGGTACCTGCCTCAGTTCTGTATTTATATACAGATGATAAAAGTACGGCTATATGCTTTAAAAGGATATCAAAATACTCAAAACAGCCGGCATCTCCATACAGCACTTACGAGCACAGTCCTTTTCACAGCTAATACAACCATTTCACAAGATTTTAACACTGTGACTACCATGAACCTCAGGTGATTCGCCTCAGAGTACACTGCAAACACAGTTACGTTGTGACAGTCTATTGTTTTGGTGCCCAAAATGGTGTCTCACAAATAAAATGTAATTCCTTAGAAAGTTGTGATGACATAGTGTCACAACCTTCTAGAGTTCTTCATGTGTTCTATTACACCTGCATGGAGCTGTTGTGACAACCAACTTTTGACAACGTTGTAGCGACACAGAAAGAAAACAGACAACATTGTGACAACGTGTTCACTGGGTAGTTTGCTTTTCTTTCAGAAGCCAAGCTACAAGGTGGAGTGCTGATTTACTCTACTTAATAAATTCCGTAATCATATTATAAATTTCACTCATTCAGACTTTTAGTGAAATCAAAACTTTGTGTAGCAGTTGCCAGAGCTCCCTTCTCCCTTCTTTTTTATTATAAACCTACAAACACTAGCTATTCCATTCATACCACTGTGCTGCTAACTTTGTAATAAACTGTAACAAGTCAAACACAGCAGCATTTAAGGTGGAACAGACAGTTTGAATAAGAAACCAGATTTAGAATCAGTGACCTGTGATGCAGTTGACTAGAACTGCACACAATTCCATGAAGACGGTTAATCCAAAGTTTTACTTTACCCAATAAAGAAATAAACGTTAATCCTCTTGATCTGCTATGTAAAGCTGTTTGAACAGCTGAACTCTGGGAGAAACCTTTCATTCTGCATCCCTAATGCCCTTTGCATTTGGTCATTTCATCTTCAATGTGATTTAAATGTTGATTCTTGTCCCCAGCACTGCTAGAACCTGCGCTGGTAACCGGACTCCAGCGTGTTTTTGAGCCATAAAGACACAAAAAGGGAAGTTCTGTAGTGTAAGTGAAGGTCTTATTTTCCAGGCTATCTGTACTAGTGTTAAACGAAAAAAAAATCAAACGCATGCTTAAGTTTATCAGTGTGGGTTATTCTGTCATTCAGAGTTGCACTTACAGATAATGTGTGGATATATGTATATTGTATCTACAAGTATTCATGTTTGTTTTCTAGCTGTATATACAAAACAACTTATTCCAGTAATCTTTCAAGTGCACCTTTATCCAGTTTCTCTATATTTATTCCGATGGTTTCTTTAACCGGGTACTTGAGTAAAGTTATATTTTAGCAGACCTGTAGAGAAAAATCAATAAGAAAGTGATGGAATACTTACCCCACCAGGATATTAAAGAAAGTGGCAGGGGCGACATCAATACACTACTGCACCTAGACTGCAAGAAAATGTAAAAAGTAGTCACTTTAGCCTGAATCTTGATTTATGGAGTTCTTCAGTGTTTGGCAATGACAATATCCTTGATGTACTCATAAACGTGAACTGCAATGTGGTTTGTCAAGATTAGCAATATCACATTGTCATGGAGCCACAGATTTAGAACCTTTACAGAATTAGGAAAACACAAACCACTTAAACGACAGTATAGGTTTACAGATGCTGGAACGCCACTGAATATTTACACAAAACAAATCAAGGTAGTACATTTTAGTACATTAAGAGGGGCATGTCAATCAGCACTTTCTGTAGCAATCAAACTGCCTAAAAAGACAGAATGCAGGCTCAACAAACTCAACAATCAACAAAGATACCATGTAGCATAAAATAAAAAGAGCTAAAAATAATAATGGCCTCATATTCATTTCATTAACAACTCAAATGTGTTGGTGGTCCTATGTAATTAGTTAACATGGAAGTGCTTTGGTCCGTTTGCTCTTACTGGTTGTACAAAAATAGAAAGAAAAAAAAAAAGCACAATGAAGCACTTGCCATGCATTACAATGATGGTACCACAATCAAGGGTGCTGTTAGGAATGACCCAGCGATAAGTAATAATAATAACAATAATAATAATAATAATAATAGCAATGAATAGTTCTTGTACTATGAAACAGACTTTACCCACAATAAGCTATTAAGGACATTCCATTAAGAGCATAACGTGTTTTTAATAACTACAGAACTCATTTGATATGGAAAGTCATACATCATGTCTACATCAATGGCTTCCAAATGTGGCCCAGCCAATCAGATTTTAGAACCAGGGCTACCTGATCTTTTAATGACCAAGGAATATGAGACCATTGCAGGGGACCAGAGCAAACACAGTTTAGTGCTGACAATATAATCGACAATAAAGCCTCTATATGTACTGCTATAGAAAGCAAGGTAAAGTCAAACTTCATGGCCACCGAACCAAAACATTAAACGTCTGTGGAAAGTCTCCATCCCTTAGTTATTTCGGTTTTAAAGACTTCAGTAACACGCTTCCGGAGCGGGGATAATCCTGAACCTGGGGGCCCTTATAAAAAACACATGCACACATGCTGTTTTTGTGAGACAGTACAGTAATACACGTCTCAAACCTGACACACAAATATTTTGTAGCAGTGTTATAGAAACTGTGTGCTCACCCTCATGTAAATGCTGATAACGTATCAAATTTAGAATAGAATTCAGAAATAACGCCTGGAGTGGGGAACACGGGTTTGTCATAAGCAGGCCCTATGGGACGGAATTGAGCTGATAAGAGTTGACAAAACTGTTTTGTCTGTGTATGTGTACCAGACTGTCATCAGGGAGACTCTAAACACAGAACAGGCTGGAACATGCCTCCTGTGCCTGAATGAAAAGAAAGGGTCTGGTAACCAGGGGATTCTCCTAGTAACCTATGGACAAAGTCAACAACAAACGACAAAAGCACCTGCCACCAGCTGAGTACACAACACAGAGCAACAGGCTTTTCGGGGCCTCTTTCAGTGCCAGCCCTATGGTACAATAGCACTTTTTATTTTATAATAAATAAACTTTGAGTATGAGCTCATACAAAATCAATTTTTTGGGACAAAATAGTTAAACTGCTTTACCAACCCACAGGTAGAAATACACACAAAATTATACCCATGATATCCAAACTAGCATTTTCTGCTGATAACTGCCCAACAGGTCCCACCTCTAAACACCAGAGAAGCAATAAGCTAACCAAAACTTTCCGCAGATGCAACTGAGAATAATTGGCAAAGAGCAACAATGACAATGCAACAAGTAGAAAGATAAATAAATAAATAGATTTCAACATCTTATCTAGTTGCTCAGTACATCTTTTGTTTAAAAGCATCAATGCACCAGCTGTCACACAATTATCATGGTGATGTCAAATACAACATCACAATATTTTTAAAACAGGTCATGCTTAAAGTTAATGAACGCTTTGGTTAATGTGTCTGGTATGTAGAACATTTTTTTTTAGCACAGGGCCACAAAGCATCTTTAGGTGGTTCTCTGCCCAAAACCGAGGGGTGCCAGTGGTCCATAGTGGCTGGTGATGACATTTGTCATAAAAGCCAGTGAAGAATGAACTGACCTGACAATAAAAGAGAAATATGACAGCAAACAATATTAATACAAGCTCTGTAACAGCAGCACAGTTTGGTCAATTATTTCCCCTTGAAAGAAAATACACTGCTTCCGATATTTCAGTTGACTAATCGCTAACAACTGGTATGAAAAAAATTGTGCTGTAGAAACATCCCACTTCATTTACCAATATACAGCCTGATTTTTGTACAACCCAAACTTCCAAACTCACACCATCAGATCTTAGCAAAAGAGTTTTGCTTTCCTGTGGGCCTTGACGGTTCCTAGTAAAAAATCAGTGAGCACTACAGCAGAACTGTTTACAAGCATGACATGTTAAGCAGACAGAAATCACATTTTCCAAAAATATTTACTTCAGGTATTTTTTTACTTTTTTCTTTTCTGAGGCACCCAACAGAAGACACATGCTGTAGTTAACTAAGCTAGTATCTGTCAATACCACTGAAACTAAAAATCAGTTTCACTGTGCAACACCAAAATCAGTACAGCAATACAGCGTTCAGCATTAAGGCATCACCAATTCTTAGTACCAAACCTACCTGTTGACAAAGTACTGATATCAATAAACATTTTACATTATAATTACCAGAGGATATGTTGTGCTTAAACCCAGACTCTTATCTTAATCCCACAGCACAATAAGGTGCAATGAAATCCTATATTCCATATATTCTGATAACAGCATTGCAAAAGTGCCATTTAGTGCCACTACATCACTTCAGACTGCCAACTTCAAAACTGCATCTTCAATAGGATGAAACCACTTCTGCAATAAACTAACCTAGAGAGCCAAAGAATAAAGCTACAAACACATGGTTAAAAATAAAATAAATACATAAGCATCAATCATTTATTACCCCAGCAAACTCTGTGAAATTAATATATAAGGAGTGAGAATCAGTCTGTACAGTGCAAGAGAAAACTTCATATGCATTTCAAAAGGTTCCAACGTAAAATCTTCTTGAGCATCCAAAACATTACAAGCAACATTCATTTTGAACATATTCCCCAGTATAAATTATTAACTGTACAATCTTTACTGCATGTAAAAAGAATACATCATGCTAACAAACAATTTCTCCTACTGAATGGTAACTACACAAAGAAACTTTATAATAAGTTACACACGTGTACAAATATTTTATATGGTGTGAACGACTGCCAGAAAAAAGATATAAACAGTATTATGCAGCTCAAACTATTTGTTTCTTTAATCTATTAAATTATAACATTAGGTAATTAAAGTACTGCAACTTGCAAACAATACGTTAATTTAACGCAAAAATGTGTAATGCAGTATTTTTTTAAATTAATTATCTGTGGGGGTAGGGGGATTGAGGAATTTGAGGTAATCAATTAAATTTCATTCACGTGTTCCCTCAGCTCACATAAGTCAGCACGACTGACTGAATGGGCTCCCTGCACACGGGACACAGCTTGTTGCGGTTCTTCAGCTTCTTGGCACAGGTGTAACAGGCCATGAGGTGCCCTGTGCGGCCATGGACGATGCAGCCATTCTTTGGCCTGCTCTGGCAGATGACGCAGGGCTCCAGACAGGTGGCGGGGAGACAAGCCTCGAGACTATTGAAGCGCTCCAGCTCGGGGGCTTCCTCCTGACTGTTCACTTGTGAGGAGGAAGTGGAGGGCTGAGAGGAGCAAAGGCTTGAACCCTGGGAATCAAAAGTTGTTGCAGCAGCAGCTGCGGATTCATCTCTGCTCGTGGCAGATGATCGTGAACACTTGCCGTCCGGTACATCCATCCCTTCATCAGGATCATGGGTGGGGGTGGAAGGCTTTGAAGGCTGCGATTTGGATTCTGAGGCAGAGCTGACGTTTGTATTGCGACAGGTGGCATCAGCAGCTGTGCTGATTTGGGTGTCATTACTGAGATTCTCCAGGCAAGAGTTTGTCTCTGGAAGCCAGTCTGGCCGAACTTTCCAGCAGCTTTTGCAGTGTCGAGGGAGTGGAGGATTCAACTCATCACACTCAGAACACTTCCAGTAGTCCTGAAGATGCACACAACAAACAGATCATTATTGTTGTGCTTTTACAATCAGGGCTGTTAGGCAGAAGCCAAACGTCTACCAGTAATGTAGTCTTCACCAAACAAAAGGGACAGCATCTACTACTAAAAAAAATGTAATAATGAATAGCAATAGTAATAATAAAATATTTTGTGGTTGTAATAATCATGCCGTATGTTGTTAACCTACTATTACGAGTTTAAAAGAAAAAAGGAACTAGCAAACATACTGCCTCAGTGATCTCTGGATCTTCATCAAAGGAGTCTTCATCTTCTGCAAAGATTGTAACTTCATACACCTATGTGAAAAAGGTAAAGCATACATTAGTAACAAAAAAAGAAAGTCACTGCATGAAATTTCAATCCACGACCACAAGAGGGAGCACTAAGGCCTCTATTTTAATGGGATCATAGAAGTGAGAGCTGAGACCTCATCTTCTCCTGGGACTGAGTCATCATCATTCTCACTGTAGGCGTCCGAATCAATGGACTCCACCTCAAACTCCACACTGAAGTTATCAGAATCAGAATCTTCACTCTCATCACTGTCCTCACTGTGAGATATACCTACATCCTGTGGAGCAGAATCACAAACACCAGTCAGACCAAAATAACAATTTATGGCATATCATCAGCTCTCAGTTCTATGGGACTCTACTTCCCTGGGATTGTTTTGCATTCAGGGGCGTTAAAGTATGTGAAAACCCAAAAACTTGTCATTGTAAAAGAACCCCAAAAGTATATATGCTAACCGAATTGCTACGTGAATCTGAAGACTCGCTGCTCCCTCTGTCTCTGCGCAGGCCTCCGATCACACACCATGACAGGCTGTCATCAAACGTCAGGGAGAAGCTGTCTGACTTGTGCCTTTTCCTGGGCTCACCGCTTTCCTCCTCAACTGAGAAACTTGCTGTAAAAAAAAAAACAAATCAAATGTTAAAGTCTTGAGCTAAATCTTCACATGGGGTTTAGCTGACATCAGTGTTTTCTTAATTAATTAGATGACTTGACTCCATAGTCAACGCTGTCTGAAAGAGGTAAAGGCCAGGGACGTCCCTAATGGACAATGCTTAACCTTGGACTTGGATTTTCCCCCCTAAAACACTAAACTGCGAAATCGCAATTCTAGGCCTTTCTGAGATTCACTGATTTCACCTCTTACTGTTCATAACTACCTCAACTACCTCAATGATGACTACAATATAATCATCATTAGGGAAAAACCACATAAACTACAACTAGCTGGCTGTGCTACCTAATAATCGGACTTGTACAAACTGCTATGTCACAACTGCTTGAAGCAACAGCACAGTTTCTAAATGGTGCCTGAATAAGATTCCTAAGTGCTGCCTGATGAAACAGGCTGCCTTTGTATGGACGTTTACAGCTTGGAAATGAGCCACTGTAGAGAAACAGTCATCTGAGCACATTCTGCACTGCCTCCAGACCACTGTGTCCTTTATGGCTAATGGGTGGCTGTGCACTAAGATAAAGAGAGCAGTCATTAGCTGCCACATGTTGCCCACACATGCTCTCTTCACTGGGGTGAGGGACCTGTCTCACTCACACACATACAGGCTGTGAGAACTGTCACACACACACACACACACACACACACACACACACACACACACACACACACACACACACACACACACACACACACACAATCTCCAGGACTTTGCCTCACATCTTAATTCGGAAAATGTGAGAAAATAAAAAAGGTGAACTTGGCTCAGGTTTTTGGTTTTGACACACAACAGACGTTATCTAGGCCACCCAAACAAGTCTTTAGTCAAACCTAGTTCTGGACACACCTAAACCATGAATAAAGCATTTTAATGGCCCTTTAGAAAATAAAATGCATTAAGAGCTTGGGAAACAGGAGGAAAACAAAAGATTGGGCTGACTCATCTGTCTTTTTTTGATAACTTAAATCAAAACTCTATCCAACTTCATTCTATCCAACTTCAGTTTCAATTAATTTTAGAAAAATGCTTTCTGACCAACATTTAATTCCATTATAAGTTTTTTAAGTAAATACAGTCTAAGAAACAAAATACAGCTAACACTATCTAATGTAAAACTACAATGCTACTAAAAACACCTTGAATAGTTGGATCAGGTGTGCCATATAATTATATTAAAGTGATGTTACACAGGACATTCCTGCGTCACAGTGTCATATACATCCACTTAAGTAACATTTACTTCCATTGAACTAACACAGCACATGACATTTTTATTTGCTACAGTATGTTGACTTGACTTTGTGAACACCCTCTAGCTTTAGAAAATGGTCTCATTGCCTCTGTATATTTACCCTCCTTTCTCTCTGGTGTATGCCTGTGTGTGTATGTGTGTGTGCACTCACAGGGATCACTGCTTCGCCGTCTCCTGCGCTGTTGCTGCTGCTGTACTGAAGTAGATGAGTCCAAGTTTGTCTCCTAGAACACATAAACAAGAGTATGTCACGCTACTGAGGCCTCAAAAAGAGCTCTATTAAAACCTTTTAACCCATAACACCATCAGTGTGACAATGACATAGACAGCCAGTTGCCCTCATTTTGCTTTGCAAAAAAATGGAACAAAACAACTTTGTGTATTATGTGCATAAATGTCAAGTTAAAGCATGCATGGAACCAGGAGCCTCAGAGAAATAAAAATAAAAAATTAAAACGTCTGTATAATACAGTCACGCTAAACCAGTGCAATACACGTTCAAAACACTAGGAAAGGTCAGCTCAAGACCAGCTTCCCTTGCTAATTTGTGGTTTTAAATATGAAATGTGAGCGACATTGTGATGGATTAATTTTCAGTCACATTATTGTGGACAGGGGAGCTGCATTTATTTACCTCTGATCCTCTGTCAGGCTCAGTTCGACTCCTGGATTCTGAGAAAGTTGACTGAGACTCTGAAAAAGAAAAAATGGAGACAGATCTTAGAAGATTAGAATAAGAAAGTATAAAGTTGGAAAAAAAATAATCATCACTTTAAAAACATAAAGCTGAAGTACAAAGTAGGTGTTTATACCTGGGTTTTTCACTGCTATGAGGTTTTTTGAAATCATTGCAAACAAAGCTCTGAAAAGAAAAAAAGGCTAATAATTAACATCCAGGATAACTTTCAGTTTCATTCCCTGTTCTGCAAATTTGCACAAACACAGACAACACAATTGCAATTAAAATTAAGTTTTTAGAAATATATATTTAATACTGTTATACTCAAATCAATTACTCTATATATTTTTTTAAATTTAAGCAGGTAATGTAAGGTTTTATTGTCCCAACAGTTTTTTTAAAAAGCCACCTGTCGTTTATTAGCCCCACCTTACATTCCCAGAAGATAGCAGCAGCACAGCTGTTCAGCTGTTCCTGCCCCTCTCAAAATGCCAGAACTGCGCAGCAGATGGGTATACTTTCAGATAGCAGCATGAAGGGGAAACTCACCGTGGTTCTTTGACGGAGAAGCTGGCCACTCCGAGCACTGCACCGAGTGCGTCATTTCCACAGTGGACAATGTGCTGCTGCTGCTTATCGTATAACTCCTTGCTCATGATGTATTTTCCAAGGTAAAACATGACCTGAAAGGAAAAGGAAAAAAAGGAAAACACACACACAAAACACAATAGAGGCTGATTAGCAATACAAAGGTATGACATGTCTTTACAAAGGCAAAGCAACTGTGTTGATTAGAGAAACAAAGCAAATAATAAACAGCCTAAGGATGTAGTTAGTCTCCAAGCGCTGTAAGCTACAGTGAAGTCAAATTAGTAAAATGAGAGGCCTAGTGGCAATGACAGAACTTGCTTAATTACAGACCATGATAAGAGCGTCTGTACCACAGACAGGAATTCAGGCAGACTACTGTCAGCAATAAGGCAGGCTCAAAGTAACCTCAGATCACACTACAGTCATATCAGGTAAATATAATAAAAGCAAAGACAACTTTGAAAACACTCAGTGACTGAAGCATGATATTCTAATTTAGTGTTAAAGGCTTCAATAAACACAGAACATCTCAAGGATGCTGTCAATTCCTGTGCTTATACAGGAAAACTGTGGTTAACTTGTGACTAATACATTCCAATAAAGTATGCAGACAAAACCACAGTAAATGAGTCACAGTGACACATCAGCTATTTATCTGCACAACAGCCAATCGCAAGCTGTCCTTCTCTTATTCAAATATATTCAAAGCAATATAGAATAGTACTTTACACCCAGTGTATGAAATGATAACTTTTTTTAAGGAAATACAAAACTTACAAAACCGAAAGCACAGCAGAAAGTTATAATAATAAAAAAGGCTGTCAACCTTTTAAAGGACACACCTGCACAACTTACAGAGGTGTTTACTAGTTAGTATGAGGGAACGCAACTGAAACTTGAGAGGACTGATTATTTTTAACCCTCACAATTTGAAGACACTTTCATGTTAAGTGTACACTCTTTAAAGAGGCAATTTTCAACAAGTATTGCATCAGTACTTCTTCTAGGATAATATAAGCAACAATGACTTTACATTATTGTTAATGTTATTGTCTTAACATCAGATGTCACAAAACACAGAAAAAGTACATATTCAGACATTTTGTTCAGACAAGTCTTAGCCAGGGCATTATCCTGCAAGTGTCATTTTTCTATTAAAGCCCTTATCTTAATCTTTGCAATGCCTAGACACAAGTGTAATGTGAAGAGACAGGCAAAACCTGTCAGATACACCCTTTCTTACCTCCTTCATGGTGAAAACGTCCTTGTCTGCACCTGCATCTTTTAACAGAGTTTGCAACTGCACTTTGGGTCTTACCTAAACCAGAAACAAGAGAACATGAATTTCACACCACTAATACAAGTAAAACAGAGAATTTACACATAATCTTACTCAACATCACAAGAAACTGCCTGATCCAAGACAGAATATAAACAAATATATAAGTCCTCAAAAATAGTTACTTTCACTCACCAGCTTTTCATTGTCGATCTTGTTGATTTGGGAGCTGCTCAAACAACTCTCAGCAGCCATTCTGATAATCTGTGGGAATGAAAACACACAACATGTAGTTAGCTTCCTAACCAACACCTCACTTAAACATCAGAACAAGTCAGAATTCATGCCAAACGTTACCTACATAAATAGAGGTAATGCTAATATTCTAGGTACTCTTCATCTGTACACTGTACATAAAGTGCTTGGGTTCAGTGAGCAGTGGGAGCTTGCCGAGGGCCGGCTCTTGATTTAAATAGTCCTACAGAGGCATGTCAGGGCTAGCAAAAGATGTGTAAGGGCGGAGAGCAGCTGACATGTCGGAGCATGACTAGCGCAAGAGTGGGAGGCACCTAGCGGCCGGGAAGCATCAACACACACACACACAGACACACACTTCCCTAAAGCTACATGTCCGGACATGTTCCGCGACTCAGCGCCTGAGACACAAAGCGGTCTGCATTGTGTAATAGTCATCATAATGAGTCGGACTGAGCGGGGCTAAGCATATTAAGGTCTGGAGACAAGTGGACCAGCGCTGTCTTACTGGATCAATCCCTGGACATATAACAATGAAGATTAAAAGACTTTAAATGACGATACTGATCATTTGTACCCATCACTGTCACAGATGGAAGTATATAGCAAAACTGATGCTCCAGTCGCTTATCTTGTTGCGGTGCTACGACTTTACCCTTCCTGTGCAAGCTGCTGACTGTTGATACTACTGCTGCTGAGAACTTAATTTTAGCTACATTGTTTTGATCGATTTCACCATTCAAGAAGCTCAATAACATGCACCAAAAGGAAATGCAAAATGGCCAATATGGAAATTAAGTTATTGGCTTAAATGACTTTTGAGAGATACGAATGTTTACATCGACTATTAATAAAGAAAGTACATAAGCAACCGTTGCATTTGTATTATAAAGTGCTGCACCCGCTAGCTAAATTTTCAAAAATGTAGATTATGATGTTGAGCTGATTAAATAAATTGACAAGAGTCATCCGAATGAGTAATGTAACTTTCTATCAATAAATGCTAACCAAAGCACCTTTAGTGAACGTCTAATCGTGAAGCACTAAAGTCAACAGCAGCTGCAAAAACCGAATATGGAGTGACAGCTGAAGAGTTAGCTTAGCTAGCTGGTGAGTTTACAGCAAAGTTTGAAGACAACAAAGGCTAGACAGGTGCTTCGTACGTACAGATAAACAGAACAGTGGACATTTAATGAACTTAATTCTGAGGTAAACGGCAGAACTACGTGACCGCGCGCCCTACAAAAACACGAGCTACTTTTTCTGGCAAAAACTAAAACGGCAATGAAATTATGTGACTGATAAGTACATGAACCAAATATAACAGCTGTTTGTCACGTTACACTAGCATTGCTTTAAGGAAGACTTCTGTCACATCCATAATCATTTAGCTGTGCAAGTTCGCTAAAGCAGATATAGTTGGAAGCGCAGCGTTAGCTTAGCGGAGAAGCCCGTTCATCCTCCGTCGTTATCAGCGCCATTCACCAGGAAACACCGCCGCTTCGCCACCAGGCCTTGCCGCAGCACAGCTGCCTTGTCTAGTCTATTCTAATCTAACTCACCTGCTTACATTTCCAACCAAACTAAACAGATAACGCGTTTAAACAAGAAAGCAACGTTACGCGTCTGGATATTTACAGTTTTCTTAACGCCGAAATTATAAGTTCTAAAAAGACCAAAAACAAAATAGACGTTTCTCACCAGCGTTACCGTAGAGGAACTCCAGCGCGCGGCCAACTCAGCGCCTCCTGCCGGACGGACCGTTAGGAAATTAAACATTTGAAAAATAACGAACTACTAGCTCACGTGCGGTGCACGCGGGCAAAATAAAAAGCATAATAATTTTATAACAGTACAATACAGTAAAAAAAAAACGTTTCCACATTAAATAAACAAATCTTAACTAAATAGTATGAGACACACGTGTCAGTAATGATCAGCGTCTCATTTACATTTCACAGTTAAAGTAATAATTAAACGTTATACCTCAAATGTTTTTAACTTGTTGCATTAAAGTTTTAAAAGATTTTGCCATATTCTGCATGTGGAGTTGATAAAAACATTCACTAAATGATATAATCAGGCTTCATTCCTATCAAAACTGATTAGAGACACTGATTAGATACTTTAAGGAATTTTCCACCCAGTAAAAAAGCCACAACTTAAATGGGACCTAATCATGAATAATGACATTAACAGATATTAACATCAGATATTTCTCCAGACAGTATGTGAAGTGAACTGATCAGTGATTCTCACATTAAATGGAAAACCAATGCCTCAGTTTTCAGTGTTAATAACATTATTATTATTATTATTATTATTATTATTATTATTATTATTATTATTTATAAAATTAAGAGCTATACTTTTGCAAAATAACATTTTGTTATTGTGTGCCATTTACACAAAAATGTTCTAATATCATTAAATCCTTTTTCCGTTAATATTACACATTTTACTTACATATTGTCATATGCAAAAGTTTGCTTTGAATTAAATATTGTTGATTTTTTAAAGTTAAATAAATTACACATTAGTAAAGATGACACATTCTCTACAGGACACATTTCTACACAGTTTAATGCACAAATACCTTTTATTTGCTTAGTTTAATATATTGTAAAAACTAAACAAAAAAACAAAACAGAAAGTGTGATATGTGCAAAGGTTAAAGCACATTTCATATAATACATTTTTGACCTTTCAGCTCAATGTGCTTTATAAAAACCTATTAAATAAGAAAGTAAACAAATAAATTCTTATAAAAACTCAAAACAAAATGACAGAATAAGTCTGAAAATAACCAAAACAATATGAATACAAAGATGCTGTAGCAAACAAAAAGAATTGAAAAGTGTTAAGATGAAAAGTTAAGCATAGATGAACTACAGGAAATAAATAACAATATTCAATGTTAATTAAAGGACGATTATCTGCACCCCTGGAAAAACATGTCCTGGGCAGGTTCCGGAGGGGCAGACGATTGTTGTTATGACTCCATAGCTAAGTCTTATTCATTAGAGGAAGATGAGAATTTTTTTTCCTCTCTCTCTCTTATGAATCATTCATGTTGCTGTGAGTACCGAGATTAATGACTCAGGGTTTATTTTAGAACCACATGTTCCTTTGAGCTCAACATGTTTGGGCTTGTAAGTCTGAAAGAGTGACTCAATTCCTGGACGAGTAAAGATGCTGGTAAAGGTCCAAGATAAAGGGTCAAACATTCCAGATTAAATCCAAAGTATTGCATCCGTGTCCCAGCTGTTTAGTTGAGCCTTGCCAATCCAAACATGCCTCACATGCCTCCGGATTGTGTTTTATCTGTAATTACATTTTACACATTATTATAGAGCTACAACCTCAAATTACAGTAAATTACAGTGGAAGGAATACAGTCAAATTACATTTTGTGCCAGTTTTGGGTTGGGAGACAAAGAAGTGGCTGTTTGTGTGAACTCAAAGGTGCTTTACAGAAACATACACACTCGCACATATAAACACAGAGACGTTACGTTGTGACACACCCTGTCTTTCCAGCTCCTTCAGGCCAGTTTAACTCAACTCTTTTCATCTAAACCGAGCTTTGAATGTACAGTCATGTCTGGGCATAGTTCCACAGGAAAGGATAGCCACATTAAAACATTTTTGTTTTGTTATTTCATATCATTATATCATTTTGCATCATTCTGTTATCCTATTCATGTTTATGTATTCATTCATGTATTTCTGACAGACATTCAATTTAACATCATTGACTATAAAGCCATTTGGATTACGCTCACTGGCCACTTTATTAAAAATGCCACCCTTTAGATCCAGTTAGAGACTGGAGCCCATCTTCTTTGTGTATTTGTGTTATCCATTCTCTATCCCTTCATCAGTAGCCACTTTCTGACCACTGAGCCACTTTGGTTTGATACGTTTGGGTGGTGGACCGCTCTCAAATAAGCAGTGTAACTGACCTCTGTAAGACCTTAAGTACAAAGTGGGTGTTTCTAATAAAGTGGCCAGAGAGTGCAAGTACAAGGTAGGTGTTTCTAATAAAGTGGCCAGAGAGTGAAAGTACAAGGTAGGTGTTTTTAATAATGTGGCCAGAGAGTGCAGGGGGTTGCAATTAAAAAAATGTGTCAGTTTTCTCTGTTCTATATTGTTTGGTTCCGACAGCTGTTCTTTATATTCTGTGAAGGTTTCATGATAAATAAAATAAAAAATAAAAATTGTGAGTGCTTGTTTCTCCTCACCATATAAAGTCATGGTATATAGTAGTAAATACAATGGCTCTATTTGTGTTGAAGACACTGTGATCCCTGGTTCCCATCATCAGCACTCTAAACTGGTAAGATATCTACAATGAAGTATTTCACATGAAATCACTCTGACTGTTTAAATGTCCACAACTCAGTCATGTTCAACATTTGGACCACATATTAAACAGTTCTTTATTCATGTTTCGCACCTACATCTTGCTCTGTTAGATTCTGTAGAAGTTTTTCTGGAGCAGGTCATCAGCATGACTGGACACATATCACTCTGGAAGGCTTGAAGGCAGCGTTTACATGCAGAGGTGTAAGAAAGATAGCCGAAGGACTTTGGCAGGAAAAAAAAAACAAAACAAGAAAACATTTTTACAGATAACACGAAAGTCATTCCTTAGATAGTGAGCAGAGTCCCAGCCAAACAGGCCAGTCAGCTGCCTGCGAACTATGACCTTAATATGCGAATAAAGCGTCTTGGAGAGATTCAAAAACAAAGACTGAGTGTCTGTCTACTTCGATAAAAGAGGCAGTAAATAGTTTTTCTTCAGAGCCATATTTAGTTGAACAGAACGACAACCTGAATCAATAAAATATGTTTTATTGTAGACAACAGCATATGAAAAAATACATGACTAAATGAAATTATCAAAATAAAAATTGCAAAAACATTTGAACATTGAAACAGTGTAAACAAGCTGGAGATCATAACTTGAGCTTTGTTTAGACACAGCCAAACGCAACAATGTAATATTTGTACATTTCATAAATCTGATTTGTAACTAATACCTATGTTGAAAACAAAAAAAAACCTATTCAACAGCTTCTGTTCCAATTCTTCCAGTGACACTTCACTGAATTCCAATTTGGACAACGTTTATCTTGACCAATCAAGTCCCGAAGCACCAACATGTTGACAATCTAAACACAGCATAGTGACCTCACCTTGTGCAACCAAATACCATCCTTCTAGAAATGGGTTTCTCGGTGTTTTAGGGCCAATACTGATCAACTGTAGATTGGTTATACCGATACTGATACAGATACAGGGGGAGGCTGGACTGTTACGCTGTGTTCACGTCTGCATTACAAAAAAAGTCCATCTGAAACTTCATAGCACATGGATGATTATCAGACGACAGCTTTAGCAGAACAGAGCAGTGTTGTACCGTATACCAATACTAGACAAGTATTGTGATACCCAACCTTTTAAAACATATTTCATTTTAGTAGTACCGCTACTTCAAGGATGGCAGGGCCATTATTCTATGAGCTGTGTTGATGTGCCACAGTTTGCCTCCCTGCAGGCAAACTTGGCATGTAAGATGAAAAAACTTAAGTCACGACTGCTAATGTAACCGCTCCAGCTGAAAGGGGCCGCCCACGAATATTCTAAATTCTATCATAAATTAATAGTAAAAAACAGACATTTAATTGCTAGTTGATTGAAAAAAGCAGCACTATCCTGGCCCGTTTGGAAACCCACTTAAAGGTCACCAGACAACAAAACTGTTAAATCTGGAGATTAAGTTGTATGTAAGTTACAGTCAGCCAAAACCAGCAACCTTAAAAAACTGCATCCACTCCGGTTCCTCCCCAAATTCACATTCTTATTGATAAACCATGGTCACTTTCACACAGCACTGAAACAATGGACAGCTGAAACAATTAAAGCTCAGAGCAAATATTTTTTTATTTTTTTTACTCTCTGTAGTTTGGTGCTGATTTCTTGCCGCTCCTGAGTATGTGGTTGGTAAAGGGGGGCGTCCAAATACTTTGAACGTGTGTTTTAGAAGGATAATCAACGACATTTTCATCACAGTTGTCAGCCCTATTGCTGACGATCCATAGCTAAGCAAAGTTAAGTATTATTTCTTACACAGCCGACAGTCAGGGCAAACTCATAAGCACAACAAGCTCCATCTGTAAAACAAATTTCAAACCGGGACGATACCCAGCAAACACAATGTTGTCTACTTTCCTACAGTGTTGCCACAACGTTGTTGTACAGCAATATTGGTAATGGTAATCATGATGTGTACATTTTTGTTAATAATTATTAATATTACTTTAATATGCACTCACTAGAGCTCACACTGCCATGGAAGTCCATCAAGCTTTATTAAACACTGTTTAATTTGTGATATCTGGCAATTCTGAACTTAACTACTGAAGAAATCACAAACTGAGGAATATAGGGGACATCAGATTAATACATACCATGTAAAAGCCTTAATAACACTATAACCTTTATCTAATTACTTGCAATGATTCAATTTTTAATGTTTTAAATATTATAAACCTGTTTATTATCAAAAACACACTTATGTGTAGCTAAAAAATACCTAACAGCAACTACATTATTATTAAGCATGAAAATAATAATTATAAATTTTATTAACTGTAAGTCAGGCACTGCTGGCCTTGCATTGACATTGTCAAAACAGTTTTCTGTCCCCTGTTCTGTCATCTGTTACTCTTCTCTTGTGGTGGTGTTTTAAATTATTGTCACTCTACTGTTTTAGTGTTGGTATCAAGATATTTGATAAGGTTGGTTGTGTGATTATGGAGAAAGGTAGGAGGAGCTCTGTATTCTTTATTCTTTATTTTTTATATATAATGCAGGGTTTGTCTAGAATTCAAGAATGAAACATTTGGTGTGTTTGTGTGTGTGTGTGTGTGTATATGTATATATCTCAACATCCGATTTATACCAACGCTATGGTAGACAGCAAAACTCTTGATGAAGCACTCTTAACATTAACGCTCTCAATGTAACTGCTGGAAACAACAGAATATCATCGCTGTCCAATGAAAAATCTCCAAAATGGCAACTTTACCGGAGAGGACAAAAACTTTTATTTTCAATGTAAGCTAATAGAACCAGATTTTTTTCCAAGCTATTTTGGAGCATTTCTATTGGTCCATTCATCATTACCTTTTTAGATAATGTTAATTCCAGCCGTCATGTTTAAATGACAAACAAAAATGAAAGTCAACAAAAATGGAGATGCATGTTTTTCTTTAGACAGTGACGATATCCGTTTGTCCATCATTTGTCATGATGAAATGCAGTATCAGTCAGCTTTACTATTTGTTTTGTCCTCTGATACTGTACTGGGAATGAGTGATGTTCTCCCAAGTGTTGTATCAGGTTAGTGGTGTTCAGGGTCTTTTTTCCCACTTTGCTTTTCCTACTAGGCACATTAGTTTTACGCATTTTACAGGAGCTTTGGCTGAGTCAGCTATGGTAAAAAACAAAACAAACTGCCAGCCCGACATGTTTTCTATCAGACAAAAAGATCTATGTAGTTCTAGCAAAGAACTGCAGGGTCCTGTAACAAAGAGTCCTCATCCTTAACTCACAAAATATGGCTCTTATGTTTTGGGTCACTGATCAGCTCTCAGGATCAGCTAGTGTACAGAGGTATCGGCCAATAGCCGATTGCATATCTGAGCTGAAAATCGGCCGATACCGATGCATAGCTGATCAATCTTTACATCTCCACGCCATTTTATTGAGAACACTGTAGAAAGTTCTTACCAGTTTGGTAGAGCAAATTAACCCAGCATTTAGGTTTGTTGGTGTTGAGTCATTTGCCCTGGGCATATTAAAACAAAGCATTAAAAAAAAGAAAAACACACAAACAGCAGATATTAGTTTTGATTCAGAATATTTTTCATACTCAGTAATGCAAAAATACTATATTTAAAACATATGACACTTTTTTTTAAGGTGTCTAAGATGTAAAAAGACACTTGTTCATCAAGCAACAGTTGGGTTTGTTGGGTCATTTGCACTGGGTATATCAATTGAAAAATAATAAATATAAAAATATGTACACTGTATGTCCAGACATCTACTTGCCCACCATTTCTTCTTAAAGTAAAGTTTTTTTCCCTTTACTGCAGTAACAACCTCTACTCTTCTGAGATGTTGGAACATTGCGGTAAGAATTTCACTGCACTTAGCCACAAAAACATTAGTGGGGTCAGGAACTCTTGTTGGATGATTAGCTCTGGACCACAACTCATCATAAAGGTATAGGATGGAGCTCCATTATTAAACAGAGAATGCTTTTTGTTGCCAATGGATATTATGCAAACCAAGTACTGAATGCCTGTGTCAGCAGTGGGCGCACCTTGGTAGCTCAACTCACTCATCATAAAGACTGTCTGGACATAGAGTGTACTGTCCACTACTGTTTACAGTAGGCATTTACACTGAATAACACAATCAGACCCTTCCATCACATCTGAACATTTACCTTGCTCGTAAACCACTGCCTCATAACTCCAGCAGCTAAAACACCCCAGCATTTGGGTTATGGTCCATGATTTTGTCTCTTCAGGCACTGCCGGAACTCTTAACCAGCACATGAATAGCATGATGGATGGCCTACGGGCGCTGAGCCAGCCTGCTCTTGCCCTCCTCCTGCTCAGCTAGTTTGAAGTGTGTGTACGCGAGGATGCCACTGAGCGTGCAGAGGATGCCCAGGCCTTGATGCAGGGAGAGCGGGTCGTGGAACAGCATATATCCCCCCAGCAAAGTGATGCAGAACTTAAAGTGTCCAAACATGTTGTAGCTGAGACGTATAAGGTTAAAGAACAATAACACAACCCTGTTAAGACATTTACAGACATGGCCTAAACTCAGTGGCCAGAGAAAAACTTCAATTATTAGCATAAATAAAGAGGAGGTCTCTGCAACTGACAGGCCAGTGGGGGTAGGGCCAAAAAGTATCGATAACCAAAGCCGAGGTTATGCCCACTGCAAGGCTGAGCTCGCTACTGTTGTCACTAGTGATGGTTAAAGTTGATTCAGTATCACTCTTGAATTGGGTTTATGTCCTGTTAAGCAGGTTAACTGGGAATGAAAATGAAAGATTAGCTGTAAATACACACAGAAACAACTGAAGTTGGGTGTGTGATCTGTAGCATCCATATGTTTATATTCATATGTAAAAAAGGGTAGTCCGGTTCTGACAGGGAGATGGAATTCAGTGCGTACCTTCATTAAAACAAAGTTTTAAGGGCTTAAGGCTGAGTACCTGACACACTGAAAGTGGCAAACAGGATGCATTTGTGATACTGGGGGGTGTGGCCGGATTTGTTCACTGCACTTCATTCTAAAGTAATTCATTTAGCTCAACAGGTTCGCCTCTACAGGTACATATCGCATTTTGGCTGCAGCATAAAATAAAAAATAAAAATCATACTATCACAGCCCTTGGGTTGCACAAGTTTTGCATTAAGGTTAGGTTTGTACATAAACTTTATACCAAGTACTTAGTTAACACTATAACAGGAGGTTGTTGGAATAAACTAATGTCTGTTGTGTCTGATCAACACGTACCAGCACAACACACACTAACACATCACCAGCACATCAGTGTCACTGCAGTACTGAGAATGACCCACCACACTAATAAAACCTACTCTGAGCCAAAATGTCATAACAAATGGAGCAAACAAACTGTCAATGACTTTAGACACAGTTAACTATGTTCTTTTGTTTCTTCTGTACAGTTATGTGAAATATGGCTGGCGAAAAGGGTTGTATTATTATTATTATTATTATTATTATTATCATCCTGGGAAGACATCAATCATTAGCTGATTTAAGATAAAGTAATCCCATAGACTCACAGCAAGCCATTGGTTTAGTGGCCAGTTCATGCCTCTTATGCCAGAAGGATGTTAACAGAGCTCCCTCTACTGGTGAAATTGGGTTAAAATCTTAGAACAGTAAAGTTTTAAACAAGGCTGTATCAAAACCATAAACAGTAATTGTAGGACAAAGAGCACAGGCTGGGGAATCATAGTAAGCCCAACACAGCAACTGTTATGGTTATTTGTTTGTTTATCTATGTGTATCCTAGTCTGTTTCCTGTTCATTTTTTCTTTAAAATGCAGCCTTTAGTTGCAGGGCCTAAAAGAAAATAATATATAAATTCATCGCTACTACACTTTTTTTTCGTTTTGTATTCATTACACAATTCTAGCTTAAATCATTGGACATGGTGTGAAGGTTCCATTATGTGCCTAAACTGGCCTTCATACTACTGAATTATGACCCATGATACTGATTTCACCACGTTGTAGATGCCACCCATCCAACTGAAGGATCAGCATTATGTTATATAAACACAAGACTATAAGCCAGGAATGCCCGTGAAGGCAAACAAGACCAGTCTGATGCTTCAGAAAGAAAGGATACGTGACTGGAGAGGTGTTCCCGATGATCCAGTATATGGACAGGTTCACAAGGAATGCAACAACCCCTGACAGGAGGACCATCGTCTAGAAGAAGAGGGGAAGATAAAGAGAAAGGTGTTCAGACATAACATCCACAGTGATTCCACTCTGACTTTTGCTCATCATGACGATGGCTTTAAGACTGATAGCGGTAATGATTCCCTAGCGGGCTCAGTGGCTAAAAATTAGCATGCCATACCAGATAACGCCCCCCCACCCCAAACCCTGACAGGTTACCACTATGAAACATGGGGGAAAAGGTTTTTTCCTCTCTAGAAGGGTAAGGTGTGAGAAAAACAGCTGCCCCTCTGTGCTTAAAGCTGGTATAGCATGCTAAATGTAATCCCCAGTGATTCCGACCCCCATTTTCTTAGCGGGGGAAAGGGTGCCCCCTGGTGGTCATATGTAAGTGTTATTTTACTTTTCATATTGTCGCTGTCCAAAGACAAACATGCATCTCCATAGTGGATTTTTATTTTCCAACATCGTTTGAAAACGCCAGCTGCCGTTTATTCAGGATGATTTCAGGATGAATGGACCAATAGACATGCTCCAAAATCACTTGGAAAACTTTCCGGTTCCATTGACTTACAATGAAAGTGGAGAAGGCTTTTGATCTCACCTGTAAAGCTGCCATTTTAGAGATATGTGCTTTTCTTTGGACAGTGACGATATGCTACCTGTGAACTACTCAGTAGTCGGGGGAAATCATGTGGGAGTTTTTGATGGCTGACCTGATACAAGTGATAGAATTTGTTTCTGTTATACAGATAGAAAAACACAGTGCTTCAGTGATATAAACAAACTCTTAAACTCTTACTCCAAAAAAGCACTGAATCTTCTATGCTAAGGGCCCTGTGAACCTGATAAACCCTGTAAAGAGTTCAGGTAATGCCACTTAATACAGTGCACATTAATATAATGTGTTTTTTTTTTTTTTGAGGGGGGCTTCTAACATAGACTCCTCTGTTACGACTGTGTGTGTGCGCCTGAGTGTGTTCAGGAAATTCCTGTGGCTAAGTGGGTCGAGGTGTGTCTGCCCAGTCAAACAGAGGCGCTTTCTCGCTCACCACCGCCTGTATGGACCAGGGGCCGAAGATGCCGCCCTCTCCGGTGAGGGGCTCGAAGAAGGGGACGATCATGAGAAGGAAAGCTGAGGACATCGGGGCCTGGTAATACAGCAACTGCATGGAGTTCACCTGCAGCTCATGCTGCTTCGCACCCACCCACTGAAACAGAGGCCGAGGAGAACATTAGCCTATACAAACCTGGATTACTTATCACACAGTAAGACCTACCCATGTTCCACCCACACGTACTCTTTTGTAGCTAATACTGGAACAATTCACAAGTCTTACAGAACGCTGGAACGTGACCTTTCACATTCATACTACATCTACACCATTTCAGGTTAAAGTTCTGCAGAACTAAATGCATGCAGACTCGACCTTCCCATGCACCGCCCACACTTATTCTTTTGTAGCTAGTATTTGAATGTTGAACAAGCTTTACAGAACACTGGAATGTGACCTTTCACAGTCGAGCTAAATTAATACCATATGAGGTTAAAGAGGAATTCCACTCATATCTGACCAGCTTTGTAAAATTCAGTGCTTGAAATGTAAACAAAGTTATTCCAAGTGGTTTGATTAGAAATGGTTAATTGTGGAGAAACTCAACATTTCTTTACGCTGGTGGGAACAGAAACCAGGGGTTGCAACGTCTACAACTCAGACACAGGCTATTTTTTATGGTTACATAAACAAAGTGGGTAGGTCCTGACTCAGCATGTTCCTTTGCAATAGAGCATCATCTCTAAATCTCTTGATTTTAACCCTTTAATTATGCTGATTTTTTAAATAAGCAAAAATTCTCAAAAAAAAACATTGTTTCTTAAAAGGCTGTCTTTTAGCTAGGCTGCCAGTGTTTTGTATGTTTGGCCAAACTTGCAACAGCTGTTATGAAAGAACATTTTTTGAGGCAAAAGCACTCCCCTTTAAACATAAGTAACTATGCACTGTTGTCAAAGTAGCAACTTCAACTTAATCTTAAAGACAAGGCTGTTATACTTTACTGTCTCATTTTTCTGAATGATTTTGAGCATCCTATTCTGTTACACACAAATCCACACCCTCGACTAACAACATCATACACAACAAGCAGAACAGCAGCAATGAGCAAACAGATCACTCTACAATGTTTACACAATGCATTGCAAGTCGGACCCTACAGAAAAAAGCAGAGGTGACACAGGAGCTGCTGTTCCACAGACACTGCTCACTGCACTGATGGAACTTTAAATGATGAAGAGATGAACTGATAATACAAACAAATATAAACAAATATGAACTGAATACCACTGTACCCCCTCTAAAGGCCTGATCACAATGACGCTTCGCCTTCGGAGTATCCTGCTGTGTCAGGATGAAGGCGTGCTTGGCCTTATGAGAATTAAAATAAGTTAAAGGGCAACCATCACCTTCACAGCAGTGAGACTGCAATTCACTAGCAAAGAGCAAGTAACGAGTTCTACACTGATGATGATAACAGCAATCACAGAGTCACCAGAGTGCACTACGCCTGTTAATCAGTAACATGCTTTACTGAAATATCACACACACTTCACCAGTTTCAACACAGTCATTCTACACTTACCACTTGATACAGCGATGTGACAAACACTCCCAGCGTGGCGAAGACGATCCCCAGCAAATTAAACTTCACATCATAATACGAGTTCAGTATGACCCCCAGAGTGATCGGAACCTGTTAAAGAACACACACATATTAAAGCAACCCCACTGACCACTGTATTCAAAACCAATACCTTATACTTCCACTCACTGGCCACTTTATTAGAAACATCTACTGTGTACTTCTACTCACTGGCCACAAAAATAGAAACACCCACCTTGCACTTCCATTCTCTGGCCACTTTATTAGAAACACCTACCTTGTACTTCCACTCACTGGCCAATTTATTAGAAACACCTACCTTGTACTTCCACTCACTGGCCACTTTATTAGAAACACCTACCTTGTACTTCCACTCTCTGGCCGCTTTATTAGAAACCCCTACCTTGTACTTGCAGTGTAGCAGACCCCTTATACACCCTTCACCACTGGTCAGTTTCTGACCACAGCACCACTGCGTTCCTAAGCTTACTGGGCGGTTCATCATTCTAAGCAGTGACACTGACATCAGTGGTGATGGTACTTCTTGATGCTGGTCTGAGTGTATACACACACACACACACACACACACACACCAGTTTGTTACTGCTAGATTCAGAAAGGACCACCACCACAAACATACAGCCAAGAGTGACTCTGTGGTCAGAAACTAACCTCTGATGAAAGATAGCTTGATCACCACATGAGCAACACTACCTGTGGACCATCAACGTGGAACGTGGAGTTACAAGAGAGGGGTTTCTAATGAAGTGGACATGTAAACTGGAATAAATCCAACTAGGTCAGTGTGGAGTGGACAGAGCTGTGAGGTAAACCCTCACACAGGCTTCCAAACCTGATTTATTCAGACAGAGGCACAGCTGTACTCACCAAAGTCAGTTTAATCTTCATGGAGAAGGTTTTTCTGTAGTAGACAGTCTGGATGACGATGATAACAGGAGTGGTCATGGCTTTGGCCAGCTGGTACGTGCCTATGGTGTTGTTCTGGAGGGACAGATTGGTGAAAGCGACGAATCCACAGAAGCTGAGAGCCAGCAGAATGATTTTGGTGGGTCTGAGGCTTTTGGGGGAGAAAATGTCCATCTTGTGGCACACAAACAGCCCCAGCCAGGTCACCACGAAGTGCACCAGAGTCAGGGTCATGTTGGGGAAGCCGTAGTGGACGTAGATCCATTTGTTCAGAAAAACGATGCAGATAGAGGAGAGTAAATTCACCAGCAGTCCAGTGGCGATGCGGCTATTCTCAAACAGCCCGCTAGACATGGCGCAAAACTCGCCTTTAACAAACTTTCAACGCCGACTCTGGACCGAATACGTGCAGAACGAACCCTCTATGACGCGCATCAGCGCTCTCCGGGCGAGCAGTCCACACGCAGCCACGCTCCGGTCCCGTTTTCATCGCAGGTCGGACTCGGGTGAGCCGGTTTAGCGCGTCACGCCGCTGATACACAACTTTCAGCAAGACGCAGCGCGCATGACGTCAACAGCAGCGACGCTTCGCAGCAGGACGCCGGCGCCGCGCTGCCACGTCACTGCGCCCTACCGCCACCCAGCGGCACTAACCAGCACACTAAGGAAACAAAATGAGCTGTTCTTTCATTATAAGCCACCACGACGGTTTTAATATTTCCCATTACGTCCAGAAGTATAATTTTAGTAACACGTTTTTGATGTTTTCAGGGTAAACTTAGTAGAACTTATTAGTGTAAAAATTACCGTAATAAAAGTGGGATTTTAATCTCAAACGGCTCCCTACTTTCTACATAGTGCACCAAACAGGTGAAGAAACTGAGGCTTCTCAGCACTTAATCCTAGTTAGCGAGCCAAATATAAAGAACTTTATATTACACATAGTATACACCATTTAAATGTAGCTGCTCTCATTTCATGACCTACATAGTGCACTACATAGGGAGTACGGAGCAATTTGAGATGCAGCCCATCTTCTTTGATATTGTCGTTACTGCATTCGTGTGAAAAAACAAGATAAACGTCTAAGAGATGTATGAAAATGTTTATTAAAGGAGCAGTATGTAAAATGTGCAGAGGGGTCTATTAACAGAAATGGAAGAGTATACAAATACCATGTTCTCATTAGAGTTATAACTACAAAAAGCTTATCGTTAAGATTTATCCCTTCAAACCTACATAGGAGCGGGTCATCTTTCAGCAGAAGCCATTAAGTAGAACAGCAACGTTGCTACATAGTCCAGAACAGACAAACCACACAATCACTCTAAGAAGTGCCTTTCATATTTTGCGTTTTTTACATAAGTGGCAGCTTTTGAGGCTGAAGACAAGAAAAAAAGGAAGAATTCTTTTCAAACTGTCCTACAGTGGTGCTTTAGATAAAGACCATCTTATGATTTTTTTTACTATGATTTTAAAAATTAAAATTTTCCCCAAAAAAAAAAATAGATAAAAATTTTTGTTTGAAAATCTCATCCAATTAACAGAAGATGAGAAATGGCTGTTTGTTGTGGCAATCATAGCTACATGTGATAAAATACTTCACAACCCAAGACTGAATAATCATCTCAACTAATTTCTGGTGCTCCCTTTGCTAACGCAATAAGCAGGTGTATGGTCCTCTTCCTAAACTCAAATTCTTTACAATCTTTAAACTTACATGAACACTACTGATATTCCAAGCCCCGCACAGGCCTCTTAATGGCAGATAAAATGGCAGGCATGTAGCGCACCCAGTGTCAGGTTTGCTTCCACAAGGACATCCAAAAGGTTTTTATACAACAGGACAAATCTTTATTGAAATACAAAATAGAAAACATCTCAGATTCAGTTTTTTAAACATCATTAGAAGGACACAAAGCCATGGTGTTTAGGACTGAAGCTCATAGCCAAGAGGATCCAGTCCTTTATCCAGCAGCAGCAGAGACGACTCCCTCATCTTCTGAAGTAATTTCTGCAGCTCGTCCCTAGAAAACACCTACAACACACACATACACACAGTTTAGGCTGAGAGAAGAAGAAAGAATGCATATTTGAACAGATGGATTACAAAACATCCGTTTATGTGTTTACGTAAATGTAAAACATACTAAAAAGGGAAAAAAGGTTACTAGTCTTAAAGTTCAGCTAAAAATTGAATGTGCAATGTTTCCCCTTTTCCCAAACGCAGTTGATCAGCCAAGACATTTGGTGTCTCAAGTTTGGACCACACCAATAAGCTTTGTGTTAATTGCACGGCGAAATCACACACTGCCTCAGACAGTACTCTCAAACAGACTTGCTTATGTGGTTTCGGACACTGTGTAACACCCTATATACACCCTGTAAAGACCCTGTTATCTATAAACATGGACAAACATACAGACATTATTCAAGTTTCAAATGTCTGCTGCTACTGTTTTTGGCTAGGCCTTGGAATTCTTTGCATTCAGTAAATCAAGTTAGCATTCAATACAGTGGTCCTTAACTTCCGACCCATTAGATAACTTCATACACAATGTCACATTTGCTTCATCATCAGACACTGGTTACCTCACATAAGCTGTATAAAGAGAACCTAAACCTGAAATCCATTTATGTTAATGTTTTTGTTTAAAAGCAAAATTAAAATTAATTATTGCACTCAAGAGGAGCTCAAATTTAAAAAATGCCACTGAATGAACACTGAGCACGCATGACTGGAGCCCTTCAGCTACAATTAACTTGACTCCATGACTATGACTACTAAATACTAATTTGAATTAACCATTGACAGAGCAGTTGACACAGCATGTTTTAATTTATTAATAAATGAACCAAACTACCACACAAACACGCTGAGAATGCAGATTATCTACTCATTTCAGGAATCCTACGTTTCTACTGCATGCAACTTAACACTAAAAGAGTTTGTGTACTGAAGGAATGAACTGCTGTCATATGCTATTGTATTCAGTATGTGTATTGTACAGTCTAGGTATGTTTTCCCTGTGAAGCTATTCCTAGAACATTCAGGGCATTCTGTTCTTTTTTTTCTCTGTCTGCCCCTATAATGTCTGTAGCCACTCTTATTTGTTATGCTAAGACTTTGCCTTATCTTGCCATCAGTCCAGTTTTACTGCTCTTTGTTTAACAGGCTGTGAACGTGGGTCAGGAAATACAGATCCAGAGGCAGGGCTGGCCTCCTGATCTGAAGAGGGTTTGGATACTTTACACTCGGTGTGTATTTTTATATGTATCTTATAATGAACTATATCAACTACAATAATTATTATTATAACTAGTAGCAGCTAGTGGCACAAGAATTGCTAATGTCAGCTTCTTTTCCTTATAAATAATAGCTTTTTTAATCATGTTACCAGAGGCAACCAAGCAACATGTAGAAGTTTGTGGCCCTTGCACACTAGCTTGCTTCCGCTGCGGTAAATATCCGAAAAGTAGAGAAAACAGGGCATTGTGCGAAAGAGAGGATAGAAGGGAGGTAGAAGAAGTAAGAATAAGCGGAGAAAATAAAACCGAGACTGACCTCATATAGCCGGTGCTGGTCAGAGGCGATGATGTCAGCAAGGCGGAGGCTCTCCTGGTGCCGCTCCGTTCGCTGCAGAACTGTCAGCAGCAGAAATGTCATCATTGGTAAACACAGACGCCGCAGAAGGGCCATCTGGATAGAGCGCTCAGAGTCTTCTTCAGCATCCTGAGAATAAACCCAAACGACACGATTCAGCCTTGTACCCGGTTTCTGACATGTCTGATCTACAAATGCACAGCTGTAACCAACGATCACGGGGACACAAACCATGTCGGCTTCGGGACATGTTCCTCAGTTGATTAGACAATCCTATTACTGTCTGTCGTAGACCAAACCAGCACAGACCTGACACTCGACTTCACAGCTCTATTACAGAGCAGGTAGCTTCTTAAATTAAACAGCAGCAGCCACACTGCCCCCTGTGCTTCCTGTAGCGTATCGCAAATTGTCCAGAACGATCATATGAACGATACAGGGCACTCTTTAATGAGACAATAGCAGTCATATCACTTTTTTAAAAAAAGTGTATTACAATTACAACAATGACTGCAGAGAGCATTATAGAGTAAAGCATTACAGAGGGCACCTTCTTTTTTATCAAACATCTTGAGGCCAAACATTTCCTTTATAGTTAAAGTCTTTGTTAATAGCGTGATGTAAACAGAGAATATACAAAACCTCTGTAAATGTATCTCCACTAGAACTGGATGGAATGCTAAGGGGCTTTGAGGTATTCAGACTAAAACTGAAACAGACTAGACTGACTACAGGCCGGTACATCTTACCTCTCTGACGTCCACCATCCAGCCTCCATCCACAAACAGCAGAACGTTATAGATCCTTTCCTTTACCTCCTCTGTCAGAGCATCCAGACGACCTTGCCAGTTCTCATGCTCCATCTGTGCATGAATACACAAAGAAGGACGGCGAGAGGGAGAGAATTATATTTATACATAGAAAAAAAAGAACAATTTTATTCTTTCTCCTGACATCATTCAGATTTTGCTATTAATTTGCTATAAATACACACTAAATATTACTATTTCTTTGTTTGTTTTTTTCAAACCAATAACAGCCTGCCATTGAACATGGTGTGCCACCCTTGACATGACACAGTATTTTTATTTCTAGACTAAAGTAGGGCTGCACAATCAAGCGTCTTTTTACTGCTGCTATAAATATGATAAGGACTACAGTAACAGAACAGATCAAATAGCCTGATGAACAGTGCTAAAGTAACATAATGAAATGGTGGAAAACAGTGTTAGAAGTCCAACAAGTGATTCATGGTGTGAGGCTTTAACCCTGCTCTCCCACATCCCTCAAGTAACAAAACCTAGAAGTGCACAGCCTTAACTGATTCCTTCCTGAACTACCAGCCTGTAAAACTGCTTAAGCCTACAGCTGAGTAATATAACTATACATACCATTATTGTTTTAAATCACAATACAATAAAATGCAGCATTCTGAACATGTTGTGGATATCATCAGTATTTGTTACACTGACCAACTGCATGCTTTATAATAGAGAGCATAATTAGCCTCTTTAACTATATTTTACAGAACACAGTATACTGAATAAAACTCACTGTGTTTTTAATGTGGGGCTACTGGTATTTTTTTCAGTTACTTTATAAAAATAAATTTTCAATGAAATATTAAATACTGTTACATCTCATGTATCAGGCACATTTCTTGATATATCGGAATACTATAACTTTGTCATATTGCCTCTAGTTACAAGATTCATAATGACTATCCTGCCTCTAGGAGTAAACTGTAACATGATTACTCTGTATGCTAAACTACACAAAGCAGTAATGCCCACTGTCACAACAAATAAGCAGCTATAGAGCTTCACTCTATGAAGAGTGTAGACTGCCCACCTTGTACTCTTTCTCCTTCATCTCAAAGGCCACCTTCTCTGTGAACTTGGCCTGGGCCGGCATAGTGGGCTTCACGGGTGGAGAGTTCATGTGTCTGAACCATTCATTAAAGGCCTCATGAGCTTCCTAAAAAAAAAAAAAAATACATAAACGCAACCTTAGCACAGTATGAGGACCTTGCTTACATTATTTGAAGACTAGAATAAACACACATTTCTACAATGTAAACTTGCAACTAACAATCATTTCTATAATCAGTTAGTCTACTTATTGTTAGATTAACCTTCATGTCCGCTGCCGATTTCTCTTACTTGGAATCAGAATTACTGTGTAGACTGCATTGTTAACAGAAGAACAGTAAAAGCCATATCGTACCTATACTTAATGGTGTGAATTACAATGTATGAGGGATGCTTGCGTGTGTTTTGAATGCGTGTGTGTGGAATGCTTGTGTGAGTGCTTTTAATAAACAACAAAAACTGTGGGATATTGTTATCACATACATCACACAAATACAATTAAATACTGTATATCGTTTCTGTTTAAGTAACATTTTCCATAAAAAACAGATTTTGATGAATAATCACTGGATCTCATGATCCGTCACAATGAGACTCAAACTTGCGCAGAAAGGGGGCAGGATTCCTTACCAGGTAGGCCCTGATACAGAGGTGTTCACGAATAGCATTTTCCTCCTCAGCAGGAAGGGGTGTGTTCATTCCTTGCTCCTCCCATTGGCGGTAGATTTCCCTCATGGAATCTTCTGGAACTTTGGCAAACACCAGCTTAGCAGCGTCATGTTTCTTAGAGGCTGGAAAGGAGAGATTAGACACAAGATCAGAAACAATTAGAGATCAGAAACAACGTTGTAGTAAGCGTTAAACAATTCACCACAAAAAGATTTTTAGATTTAAAGACTCTTGTTCTTCGCTTTAGATTGCTGCTAAATAATAAAGGACATGCTGAGGACAACAGGTTCCAGGACTCCTTAAAACATTAAAGCTCTTTGTAATTCCACATTTCATTATTCTGAATAAGTTCTGTCGATTTAATAAATCTGTTTAATAAAGCCTGAGACAGTATGCATATGTCCTGTGGCTTCAAAGTAGCTTTTTTTTTTTCCTTACGACTGAAAGAATGTGAAGAGGAAAGAATGTAGTAATTTACGAGGCATCAGGGAGAACCAGTCTGACTGTAAATACCACCTTGTTATGTTATAATATTACAAGCTTGTGGTTATTAGATACACTAGAAAAACATGAATGACAATTTTACACATGCCAAAATAAACAATTCCATATCTGCAACGATCCATTATATTCTTCATACAGACATATGTACTATAAAAACTACGAAGCAGATTTAAAGTGCTGCTGCTAGTCTATAAATAACATTTCCATTCAGAATATATTTGATATGCTTTACCATTACCGTCTCTGTCCAAACAAAAATGAGTATCTAGGGTTAGGGTTATTTTTTTTTTTTTTTTTTTTTGTTTTCTGCATAATTTGAATTTTTAACTTTTTAAAAAAGTTTGTGAAACTTTCATGATGATTAGACCAGCAGAAATGCTCCACAATACTTCAAACACAATCTCTTTACATTAACTTTGGCTGAAAGCCAAGTTGTATAAAGTTATCATTTGAGATTCTTGTTTTTCTCTGGACAGCAATGATTATATACCTAATGTCAGCTAGTAGCACCTAGAATCCATAAGATTCATGACAGACACAGAAGCTGTTACACCACAAATTAAATGAGCAATACGTATATTTAATTTAAAACACTGAAAAATGAGCTGAAATTATTAGCAGAATGTGAAGAAAGACTCTTTTGGCACTGTAGTGACAAAAGTAAAAGGGAGGCACTGTAGCGTCAAATCAAATCAGTCCTACATGAGAGCCTGAGGTAACATTTTCCTGATGGTGTATTCTTATCCTGTCAATCAGGTGCTGGTCTTTGTCTGAACATTTAAGGACGGGATTACATCTTATGTCTGGAGCCTATTTGGACATACAGTAAGTGCTCTGAGTGCAACATATTCATTTTTCAGATTATATTTCTGAATTGGTTGGATATACGATAGCCCACCGGCACAAAGTAGAACAAAGTTAAAGAAAGGTGGAATAAATAAAAGTTAAAGAATGGTTCAATAAAGTACTAATAGATAAAGAAAAAGTATATCATACAAATTACCAAACTGTCACCATCAGATCAACAGAACATAAAGCACTCATTTTTGAGAGTAAGGGTAAAGCTCCACCCTTGCTTTAAAACCCACAAATTCACAGATATTTCTGTCCATCCTTCCACTGTCAGAACACATCTCAGCGCTACAGGCTGTCAATAGGCTTCTGGAGTTCTCAGAACAATGGACTGGCCACCCCAGAATGCAGACCTCAACATAACTGAATGTATCCATGATTAACTGAATAGTGAACAGCAGATAATTCCATAAGTTTCAAGGAAGGAAAGATATCCCTGATTTTTTTTCTTTGAGAAACTGAAAGCAGGTCTCCAAAAAGAGAAGGGAAGCTGTAATGAAGGCAAAGAATGAGAGTATCACACTACATACTGAGAGAAATGTGATGACACATAACCGCACGCTTAAATCTGTCCCTCAGTCACAAATCTGAAAATAGTGAGAGTGAAGATACCAGTGGTGTGGAAAAATAAACAGATATATTTTGTTGGGCTCTGCTGAAGCTCCACCCACCCAGGAATTTCCTCATGATGGCATTACTCTGCTTCAAAGCCTCGGCACGCTGGGCGGGATCAAATACTAGCCAATCAATGACATCAATCTTCTGCTGATCTTCCTGAAAAAGAGAAAGACTTTTTTTTAGATTTTACATACTTTTTTGTATTACGTACAGATTTAATACACTTGTTCATGTTTCTATTTATGCAGAGTCACATGTTTTATGACTCCTAATCCATCTAGGGTCTAAAACATTTGAACAGATCTATTTTCTTTTACCAGGCCTGGTCAAACTGTCTCAATAATGTCTGAGCTACAAGGTTCTCAGTAACACTTTCATTTGAAAGACTTATAAAGATTTTCCTCAGATGCTTAAAATATTAAATACTTGGTTATTTTCACCTACCAACAGTGTTAGCGTTCAAAAATAGAAGTCAGAAGTTAGATTTAATAATATCTGTTGCATTCTACTCAAAAATTTTGTTGTATGAAACAGATATTTTAATGAATTACATTTAAATAAGCAGAGTCTCTATCACGGATGAGTCAGAATTTCCACATTTTTTATGAAATTATTTAAAAAAAAAAAATCACAAAGTATAAGCAATAAGCAATTCAGCATCTCTCTAATGTTGTGCTGTTTTGATTCTTCTCCACAAGAGGGCAGTGTAGACCCTGCATCTCAGCATCAACTGTGATATTTCAAAATGCTGTCAAATTTCTGTTCTACATTGGAGATACACTCATATGTTTTAGAGGGGCTCAAAAATAGTTGGTATAGGAAGTCACTGATAACTGATAGATGTTTATCTTGATGCTGCTAGTTTTTTGTATGAATCGCTTGAAACTGTATCTACTATCTTAAATCTTACTTCTCTATAATAGACTCCTAATGTCTAGAAATACGTAGGCTTAAAGAGGATTGACGTAAAAAAAAAAAAAAAAAAAAATAATCATGCCCTTGAAAAAGAAAAAATCAGAAAAAAAAATCCTATCTGTGTGTGTGTGTGTGTGTGTGTGTGTGTGTTACCGCTGAAGTCCCTGTGTCCAGTGCAGGTGTCAGGTCATGGTGGGAAAATTCCTCACTGTCTCTTTCTCTGATGGCCTCTACCACTGTTTTAGTGACCGCTGCTACATCCAGACCTGAAAACCAAACCACACACACACACACACAATAAATTTTTGTTCTCTGGTGTTAATTCCCTCAGTCAGGAGCTTCAAAGTAACTGAGCTGAGTGAATATGTTATCTTAAGTGTCTATCTACGGCTGAATAATTAAAACAGGTAACACATCCTCTTTCTCTGGCCTGAGGCTTGAACGCTAAATGTAGCGTTGCATTAGTTGTGGGGGTGTTGTCAGGTACACGGGACATGGCTGATCGACTGCTTCGGGCGGCTCACATCTCACTGTTATTAGGTGCAAATTACCAACCAAAACATGTTGCAGCAACATTGCTGACAATGCTGTCTATAATAACAACAACAGTAGCAGCTGTTGTGAGTTTGATACAGAAGCAATTCATCTTTCAGCCCTAGCCCTGCCTCTGGAACTGAGCTGTCAGAATCTGACTGGTTGTGGGTTCATCTCACAAAGAGAAGACATTCAATCACTGCATTTTAAAAAGTACTAATTAATTATTCTCTTTAATAGGAATAATTAGCAATGGTTTAGTGCAAAGTTGCTCAGAAGTTAAGGCTGCTAAATGATTGAAAATTCCTTGAATGAACATGTTGAGGAATGGCTGCTAAAATTGATTAAAAAAACTATAACTATACAACTATAAAAGAATGAATTCAAAGAACGGTGAGCTAAATTAATGGAAAAACATTATGAAATGAAAGATGAACTGACAGAAGGTCTGCACAAGAGCTGGACAGATGGGTAAATCCACAAGACATGGACGAACGCACACAGGCTGGATAAATGAATGGACGGATGCACTGATGGATTAAGGGATATGTGCATAAACTGATGGGTTCATTAGACAGGAGAATAGAATGATGACTTGACGAATGAGCTGATTGGGGATGAATGCACAAGATGAAGAATAGACAGATGCATGAAACAGGATGGAGAACTACACTCACTCAGAGACAGGCAGACAAATGCATGATATGATGAATAATGAATTGATGGCTGGATTGATGAATTTTTAGATATGTGTCATGATCATATGGATAGATATAGTACAGCATGCAGTATATGACTGAAGGAGGTGATTTCTCTTACCGGCTTGGCTAGCAAGCTCTAGGCAGCGCTTCCGTTGCTCTGTCTCGATCACTTCCTCGAGGAATCGCGCGTACTGAGTAACGGCTGTGTCCGCAGGCAGGTTACTGACATAAAACGCGATCAGCTCCACCTGTTTCTCCTTCACTAACAGCGAGATGTATGCCTTTAACACATCCACACATACCTCCTCCTGCAGGGTGGAGAGAGAGCAGAGCGACAGAGACAAACATTTAAAAAAAAAAAATCATGATAGCTAGGATCTGTTGTTGGATACAGTGGAAGTGGAGTTAAATCACTGTAACTGATGACCTCAAGGGGATTACTTACAAACCTGTTACTTCTGACAGCACAATATGATTATAATAACTTTCCTCCTCCCAATAACAGCTTTATTCAGCTGCTAGATTGGGACTCACTTACAAACAAAATCAGAAATATATTATACATTAGATAATGTCTATTAGATAATATTTGATCAGCAGCAATGAAAGCAGAACAAATTAGTCAGAAACAAACAGAAAACAGTTCAGATTAAATGATTTACAAGCTGACAGGAAGAAATTAATTTGTCAAACATTTAAATAAACAGAGCTGTTGTGATATATTGGAATGGGATGGTCACAGGAGACATGTACCTCACCAAAATACTGGAAGCTAAAGCTTTGTGCAAAGCACCTGCTGGGGCATGCAGGCCCAGTAAGCGAGCAGGCTTCCTATCTGATTATTCGTCTGTAACTTCTTTATTGTTTATACTTGTATGGGTTTGTGGGAGGAGGGTAGGCAAAAAAGTTTTTTATAGGAAACTTTCATAACAAACTTCTAGGCATCTATAAACTCTCCTTGTCCTGAAAAATTAATGTCTGTACCTTCAGCTGCATGCCCAGACTGCGGTAAAACAACACCAGGTGTGTCATGAAGCGCAGCAGATGGGCCGGCAACGGCGGACTCCTCCCCAACCAATCGCTGAACTCCTCCAGAAGACCTACAACAAAACAAAAACACATTAAAACTCACACAACAGAACTTAACACTGCACTGTAAACACACTCCATCATTCCATTAAATCATTACCGTCCAAATCTCCAAGGATGACAAACTTCTGGATGATGTGGTAGTGCTCCTTAGTTGCCTCCACAACCCTCTGTCAAACACACAGGTGTGAACAATTACAAGAAAAAGCTAAATGACTGACATCTTGACTTTAATCTAGGACTGCAACTGCTATATATATACATACACACACACACACATAAACATACATACACACACACACACACACGCATATATTCATCAATTCACCAATTGTTTAGTAAACTACAAAAATTAAGATGCAATAAGTAAGATGTTTATAATGATACAGAGCTGTAAGGGGGTTCATGATAACTGAGAAATATGTACAGCACTGACAGTGAACTTAGAGAAAATGGCATCAACACAATCTCATATTTGGAAAGTAATAACAAAATCCCACTAATTAATTGGGTTATTCTTACTTTGCCGTTCCCAAAATACAAAAACTGTGAATAAGGTTTAATTTTTGATGTCTAGTTTATAAAATTTTAACCCATACTGTATGAGTAATTACTGAATAGCAATTACTTATACGACTAGTGGCCCAAACTTTTGAGTGGCAGCTCAAGACTGCAACAAGCTTTGGTGTAAGTCTATAATGACATTACTGCAGGGTAAATACCATCCATCACACCAACCTTTGACTCAGTTGCTTGTAGCTCCTCAAATACTTTCTCCATCGTCCAACTGAAAAAACAATACAATAGAAAGAATCAAATCCAGCTCTACACAGTCTACTTTTAACTCACTTAATAGCAAACAATATATACAGAGCGCTTTCCACCTCCACTATCTGAGGCAGAAGTGAAAATGCCTGTAGCATTGTAACTTGTAGATCCAGAAAAGTCAGCTTCGGTGGGC
This sequence comes from Megaleporinus macrocephalus, assembly GCA_021613375.1. Taxonomy (NCBI): domain Eukaryota; kingdom Metazoa; phylum Chordata; class Actinopteri; order Characiformes; family Anostomidae; genus Megaleporinus; species Megaleporinus macrocephalus. The sequence continues at coordinate 25,098,511 of CM038702.1, forward strand.
TTATATTTGAAATTATGCAAGCTTAATGTCAATAAACACAAAGAAAATCATGTTGCACAGTTTAAAAAAAAACAAAAAAAAAAACAAAACAAAACAAAAAAAAACAGTAGTAGAAGCCACCTTGAAGACTGGAATCTGTCTGTACTTTATTTTGTTATATGTCATTTGCCATACAGTGTCAAAAACCACATAAGCAGCGATTCGATTTCAGATTACCTAACAAACATATGTTTTGAGGTGCATGTGGGATAATTTAGGCAGTTAACACATTGCTAACTGGTGAATACAAGATTCCATTAGACTTGCTGCACCAATGCAAAACTAAAAGAAAGAAAAAAAAACAAAGCTCCTCGCTGATCAATTTGGGAAACGAGGAAAACTAAACTAATTAGATTTTTCACTGACTTTAATAAATTAACTTTTCACAACTTTCTAAAAGACTGGACGCTGCCCACTCTTACCTAGCCTCCAGGTATTCTCTAGGCAGCTCCTCCAGGTCCTCATGACTCATCCCTGAAGAACGGAGCTCCTGCTCCAACAGAGAATCCACCAGGACACGGAAGTACGCCCAGACAGTGTCTTCCCACGTCTCACACACAGGTAGGAGCTGTGAAGTGAGAGATACCAAAGTTACATACATGTACATGTACTCAAGTACATGCTCTGGTGGATTTTCTTCTTGGTAAGTATTTTTAAAAGATACTTTTACTTTAATACATTAGTGAGTAAAAGAACTTTTTACTCAGTTATATTTTATCATTATATTTATATTTTGTCATTAACATATGTTTACTAGTTTCTTTAAGGTTTTAATTTCATTCAGTTTTTTTGTATCAGAAGTGTTGAAAAAGAAAAGAGTAGAGGATAACAAACATCAGTTCCTATGCTGTTAGATGCAAGATGGACCATGAAGTTCCAAAGCAGTTCTATTAATTACTTCTTATTTTTATTACTTCTTCTTATGCAGTATTTTGAGCTGCTACTTTCATTAAAACTTTTACTAGAGCAGGTTTAGCCTACTCTTACTCGTCTGGATGAATAACAAAAAGACAACAGTAAAAGTAAAAAACAGTTTAAGAAAAAAAAAATAGGGGTGCACAATGGTATCGGAACCTCCAGACATTTGCTTTGTTAAGTAGTTTAGATTAATATATTAAACAGATATTTCAGGACATATTATTTGTGCCCATGGGGATGTTAATGCGTAGGTGATGCTGAACTACTGGGCTAAAATATATACAGTTTATTAATTGCGTTTTCAGCTCTACAGAAATAAACAGTGGGTTTTCTATGTAGTGTGTTTTAAAAAAAAGTCTATGTACCAGCATCAACTAAAGTGGAGAAAAAAGAATAAAGTAAGATCTCTGAAATACAGGTAAGTTAGACTAGCGTAAAAGATGTGAACATCCAGAAAGGACTATACAGCTAGAGAAGAAGTGGTATTTTTGAGTTACCTGTCTGAGGTTTCCACTCAGCACAGCATAGATGGCTCTCTCGTACCTGTTAAACTGCTCCTGCACACAATTATCAAATGCATATACATGACAGACTTAATTCAATTTTTTTTCAAATTTTGACTGAATAAATAAATAACTAAAAAACAAAAACAAAAACAAAAAAAGACCTGGAGACAGCAGATACATAATTAAATGTCTAAAACTTGATTTGTTTGTAGGATTACTTAAGGTAGAAAAATGTGATAAAGAAAAGCGTTAAAAATAAAAATACATAATAGTTCATTATATTTTTACATGTAGGGCTATTAAAATAAACAAAACAGCAATGAAACACTTCCCAACATTAAAGACTTTTCTGTAAACTTGTTTCATATTCTCTGTAGAAACATGGTGCTTGCACAGAGCTGTTACTATCCCCTAAACTTCACTTATTCAGAGGGAGAACCTCACTGGATATTCACTGGACTCTTTTTTTTGAGGGAAGTGATCAGTGTTTGGATCTTACCTCCTCTGCCATTCTCCAACAGCACACCTTCCAAACACACCTGTGAGGATTCCCCTCCACTGGCTGCAGCTCTGCATCACCTGCACAAATACACACCAGAAATTAGAAATAAGCAGACTGAGAACAACAGGAAGGTTTATAACAGCAGTCGAAGCATTTACAGGGCTTTAATCATCATTGGAGATTGTCTTTAATAGCCTATAATATAGTCACCTATTCACATTTGAGTGGGTGTACTGGTTTCCTCTGAGTAAAGGCTAGCTGTTTAATCCTTAGTAAATCCAAATAAGCCCATCATTAATGACTTCCTATGCCACAGAAAAAAGGTCTTAAGCCTGTCCAAACATTTCTTTACTTCTTTACTTAGCACTCAGAAGTTTTCTCGGCCAAAAAAAAACTGTAGACTAAGCTACGACATTATGGCAAAGGCCTTTATATAGAACAGTTAGTTATATATGAAAAATGATTTGTTTGGAAATTGTAAATAAACTGTAGCTTGTTTAGATTAATGCTTTATAATTGTATTGCCAGGCATTCACGTTAACCTCGTCTTGCCCTACTTACAAGTGGCCACTAAAGTAAAATGTTTTAGAAATCACATGCGAGAACATTGTAAATTATTAATCCTAGCATACTTTATACTCAATTTACTGATGCAATTGCTGGTTTTTGCTATTAATACACTGAATGTGTTTTGGATTTGAGTAACAAACCTGGCTACAATTATGAGTAATTAAGAAACGTAGATGTCACTCCTTTCACCATGTTTTTTAACAAGTATTCTGGTTCTTGTTTTGAAACTTGTAAAATATGTTACAGTGCAAAATAAAACTTCTACTCTGTGGCATGTTCCTTTTATTTAACTCAAACATCAAATCAGTTCAGCCTGCTACAGTCAAGTAGGCCAAGTCTTTTCTACCAAATTCTAAAGCTTCAGCTTCAAATCTCTCATGGAAACTGCGTTTTGGGTCCATAACAAATCTTATTTGTATTAGTACTAATGGAACATTTGTTAGTCTTTACAAACAACTAAGAAAAAATGTTTGCCTAAATTGCACAGACTCATAGCACAGACTAAAAGCACAGACTAAAATATTAATTAGTGATGTCAAAAGTGTTAATGTGAAAAATTAACACCTCTAATGCATTTTCCTAGTCTGACCTTTCAAAGCACCCATGGTAGTACAGGCTCAAACCGAGCTGCTTGTGGGTTGTTGCCATAATAGAAGCCATTGCTGTAACCTTCGCTGTCAAATACAGACTTTCAATGAAAAGAAGTTCCATTATTGGGCTACAGTTTCTGTGGGTTAGTGATTAAACTGGAAACTGTGCTCACTCTGGGGAAGTCTATACAGGGAAGGCAATATGAGCTTTCATGTTCACACAGCTATGACAAACTGCAAAATACACTTTTACAAAAAACAAATATTTCTTTAGGCTGAAACAAGTCACAATTAACTACACAAGAGAAGATGATCAATCATTATTAGCAACAGAAATCATTTGACAGCCCTAATATTAATGCGGCACCAACATGTGTGTACATGTGTTTACATTCTCACCTCCGTTGATGTTAGGATCGTGGTAAAGTTTCCATCCTTCCAAAGTAGCAGCGCGCCAAGCCTGACCACAGCGCTTACATAACCTCTGAGCCTATGAGTGAAAGAGAAAATGAGGAATGTGAGAAAACGAAAAATTCATAAAAAGAAGCACGGCACAGAATAATCCATCAAAATATTCTATGTCTTTAATATTCTTCCACTTATTCCATTAAGACCCACCTCATCAGTCATTCCTGCGCGAATGAGCGTGAAGAGAAATCTAAGCAGTCGAGCGTCGTCCTCTCTGTCCAAATCGGCCAGTGGCCTTTTCTGCCTGATGGGGGCGTCGGGGTCCAGCTCTGTCACCAGTGGCCTGCTGAAACCTGCACTGGACTGATCTCGCCTCAGCTTCAGAGTGTGCAGGGTGTTCTCCCTACACACAACAGCAAACACAGATAAGTCTACTGACATCTCTCACAGCTTAGTTACCAACATATCTCTTAAATTTATTCAGTGGTTAACTGCCTAATCATCCTGTTCTTGGAGATCTAACATCCTGCACTGGTGAACAATAATAAATGGATGGATGGAATTCGAGATGGATGGATGGATAGATAGATGGATACTTTATTGACCCCAGAGGTAAATTCAAGGCATCCAGTAGCTATTCCACAAGTGCACAAGGTAAGACAGAACAGGACAGTTACAACAAAAAATAAAGATACATTAAAAAAATAAACAGTATATACAAAATAGAAATAGAAACAGACTCACAGTGTGTATGTGAGAGTGATGACAGTAGTGCAGTTAAACAGTGTAAACAGTGTAGACTTCGGTAGTGCAAATACACATGCAGACAGCAGTAATATAATAAGTATATAATAAAAAGCAGCAGTACTGTTTATATGTATAGACTGTATACATGATGTATAATATATAATAGGCATATTGTAATAATAATAACAGTGTAGTCATTATTATATATAGTTAACATTATAGTATATATATATATATATATATATATATATATATATATATATATAAAACATACAGTTACACAGATACATCTGTGAAATAAATATATAATATGATACAGTCTGATAACTGATGACTGATATAGGGGTCCAGAGTATAACAGTGCTACAGGATTATTTTTTACTGTGCTGGGATGAGTTAAACAGCCTGACGGCCTGAGGCACAAAAGACTCTGTGGAGCAGGACTGGGACAGCAGCCTGCCGCTGAATGCAGAATGTGGTCAACACTGTCCATGATGGTCAGCAGTTTATGAGGGACTCTCTGCCACTGATGTAAGATCTAGAAAGTTAAGGCTTTTAGTGGCATTTATATATTAGGGCCATGAATGGTAGATCTCCAGGACCATGACTGAACACATCTGCTCTAGGAAAACAAAGGAGTTCAAGTGCAAAGGTCCCTTAAGGTTTCTGTGGTCTTTGTGTATTACTCACAAATCATAAAGCAGACTACCAATACAGAAACTATAAAATCTCTCATCAATACATAAGGAGATATGTTCACTTACCAATAAACAGACTTGGCATAGTACTCAATATTATCAGAGAAATCACCAATGTCATCTTTGGCAATGCTCTCCAGCCAGTCCACTACCAGCTGCAGGGAAAACCCAAATAAACAGTTAAAAGAGATAAGGCACAATCCTGCATCTACCTATAAACAAGTGAGAAAATGAATATATGAGGAACAGTGTGTGTGTGTGTGTGTGTGTGTGTGTGTGTGTGTGTGTGTGTGTGTGTGTGTGTGTACCTGGCTCTGTCGGACCATGCTGTCCCTCTGAAAGAACTGCTCCATTATTGCCTTCTCACTTTCACTGGGTGCCTAATGCAAACCATTATAACACAATTAGGAACCATCACAGCACCATTACAGACCATTATAACGTCATTATAATCTCTCTTTTTCCTCATACACAAACGTCCCTCCTTTTCTCCTCAGGTCATTCAGTGCCGATGCCGAGAAGGTCAGAAAGAAACGCAGAGTAAGCATGCACTCACACCAAGCACACACTCGCAGACAGAAAGAAACCTCACTGTCTGAGATCACAACTCACTCACAGTTATATCCATCATCAGACCATCCTCCATAGCTGTCTGGATCCTGTCTCTGAGAGAGAAAGAGTAAGAGAGCAGGAAGGAGAGAGGGGGAGAGAGGGATGGACAGACAAAGAAGAAACAAACAAACAGAAAAGAAAAAATAAATGAAAACAATCAGACACAGAGGGCAATGTTAAACATCTGCTAGTGAGTGTATCTGTGCAGGAAGGATGAATGCTGATATAGGTCAGCGTGTACCTGTAGAGAGAGGTGATGAGTCTCCAGGTGACCATCTCCTGCTGCAGTAGCCAGGTGATGCTGGCAGTTTTAGAGGATTTCTGCTGACTGGAGGACGAGCGAAGAACCAATTTCTGCAGCGTGTTCACCTAAACAACACTTCACCATCAGGACCATGTGGACTTAATGAAAGTTTAATAGTAGCCATCATCATCACTGTCATAAGACACTTTAAAATATCTTTTTTTCTGCTTTTCTCACTATTTGAAACTTTGCTTACTGACATTACATAAACATATCATAATTCACTGAGAATCAACTATTAATCATTATTAGTCATGATGTTTTTGTCATTATGTTAACTTATGGGCGTAGTGATGCGCAGTTCCACATCTGATGTGACTGTTAAACTGGAGTTTAAGAACTGATCACACTTTTAATACTTTATGTTTATAAATGTCTTCTGCAGTCAGATTGAGGAGATTAATTAGCATATTATAAAGTCTCTGAACTCGGAGTGTTGGTGGATCTAGCACAGACTTGTTTAACTTTTGGTGCTAGATTGCATTTGGATAACAAGGGCACACTTCTCTAACTGCGTTTTTTGGGTGGTCTTTTAAAACTTGCATCACATTAACAACAGGTAATGTCGATCAGCACCACCTTCACTAAGAACAGAGCAAACATTCAGCTTAGTGTGAGTTTAGAGATATAAGACCTTGTTGTAACAGCAGCAACATCCATGTACTGTAGCATGGTACCTTATCCTGACAGATAGCCTCATAGTCCTCCAACAGGTCAAATACAGCGCTGGACGAATGACGCAGATACGACTGCAGAAACTCTGGAAACAGACTCACAGAGGCTGAGAGAGAGAGAGAGAGAGAGAGAGAGAGAGAGAGAGAGAGAGAGAGAGAGAGAGAGAGAGAGAGAGAGAGAGAGAGAGAGAGAGAGAGAGAGAGAGAGAGAGAGAGAGAGAGAGAGAGAGAGAGAGAGAGAGAGAGAGAGAGAGAGAGAGAGAGAGAGAGAGAGAGAGAGAGAGATGCATTATTACTAAAACAGAAAATAAACTTTTAAATATTAATAAAATGAAAATAAAGATAAGAAGTTAGACATTGTTACCCAGACATAGACTATACTTGGGTTCCCATTTCTACGGATTTCTCAAGCAAAATATAATATAAACTTATGCCTTTTAAACAAATTGAAACACAATGTTATTCATTTTTCTCTGCGACTATCAGCTTCCTGTTTAAAACATTTAAAAACTGCAGACATTTTAAGCGCTTTCTTATTTTCTAAAGAACGTTCACTGTTGCAGGCTGGGAAAATATGTCCATTAAAGGCATCTCAGTGACAATGAACTGACTGCACAAACAAAACAAAGGATGGAAACTGGACAGGGTTATTTTAGCCAGCACCCAGTCCATTAAAATAAATATGGAATTGTGTACCACTAACTACTTAAAATAACAGACATAATTACCAGATTGCTGATATCTATTTTAAGAGTTTAAAACACATTTAAAACTAACTCTATGCAAAAGTTAATTTGTAAATGGTCATAAGAATTACAACATTAGATAAGACCATTCAGCTGAATGCTGGCCAACAACACACAAAAGCACAGGCAACCGAGAGAGGTACTTTTGAAGCATTTCATTTTCTTTCTCTCGTAATTCATTTTTAGCAGCTGTCATGAATCTAAGGATTAAGGAATTTGGTGAATTCCAGCTCAATTTCTGCAGTTAGGCACCTTCAGTTCATGCAAAATACAAAAAGAAAAAAAGGGAGGCAACGTCAGTATCGGTTCTACCCTTCAGTCCTTCAGCAGTGGCCAGTTTAGACCACAGGGCAGCAGGAACCCAGTACTGACTCGATTATAATATTACTATAGGTACTGCAGGTTTGGGACATTATAGAAGATAATTCACTCCAGATATATTACTTAGAAGACTTGTAAAAACTATGAACATTGTAGATTCACCCTGGATGAAAAACCACAGACCTCCTTGATAATTTGCAAAGTACTTGGAAATTTTTATATCATGCTTTGTAATAATAAGAAACAAACAAACAAACAGAATTATATGTTACAAATATTCAGGAATGCGAGCATGTACCAGCTTCTCCAGGGTCCTCCTCCTTCAGCATCACAGCACTCATGTTCATCTCATCCGTGAAGCTGCCATCTCCCAGCACTGACAGCGGAGAGGGATACAGGCTGTTCGTCCAGTCACTGTCATCCAGGTTCTGACAAGTGGAGCACAAAGCAGAGAGATTTTAGCTGTAGCGCTGTAATGATTTACAAATCCTTCTATGTTTTTCAGCCTGGACTATATTTTAAATGAGGTAGACAACTACACCAATGTTTATTTACATTTATCAGTCTTAAAGGCACAGCAACAAAAATGACCTGCTGTATTAGACAAAGAGAGGGTGTATAATGGGTGCATAAAAATAAATGACTATTCTGGTGGTTGCACACACACACACATTTCATTTAGGTTTAGGGGAAATGAATGCAATAAAAAGTAGGACACGGACTCTTAAACATGTTAATGGTTTTCATTTTCAGTTCGGAGTATTTAATAAGTTCAATATTTAAAGCAAAGTTTACCCAGATGTTTTTTTATATCTCTGCAACACAAACGGAAGAAAGCTGCTTTCTAAAAAACATAATGGACTGGTAGTGAAATTAAAAAGATTTGAGCTGTTCATTCATGACCTGGTGTGACTCTCACCATGCTGAGGCTGCCTTTGGGGCGCGGTGTGTTCACAAAGCGGGACGGCCTGCTCCCTGTGCCTAAAATAGCTGACACATCTGGGTTCTTCAGTGCACTTCTGGGGGTGACTATGTGAGTGAGAGAGAACAAACACCATCAGAGACTACGCACTCAGCAATGGAAAATCAACTGTGTGTCCATCCTAGGCAAACCCTGTTTCCACACATAACCTTCACACCACAGTCCATACAGTACATGTTTAAACTAAGCTGCAAAATCAACTTTGTTTTGAATTCATTGATTAAGTGAGGTTGCAAAAAGGCATATTTATACGCACATCTAGTCATTATCACTACAGCACTGCCAATTTATACTGATGTCTTAAGCAGTGTTTCAAGGACAATAGTAAATCAGAAATTATAACGATTGCAATAAATATACTTCCCTATCAAGTCAGGTAGCTTTTTTTTAGTGCTATTTAATCCCAATCAACCATTGACGGACAGGCTTTCCCAGAAGACGTCACAGCCTCCGATACAGCACACAACACAGGCCAGAGCAACAATTACGATTGTGTCAATTAAGTTGTCCGCAGCTCAGTATCTCCTTGCACTGTAGAAATATTCTTACTTTCACTGTGAAACACAGGTGTGAGTTTTGCTGACAATTCTTTTAGAATTAGACTTCACTAAGTGTTTAAGTAATACCAAATCACAGTTGTTCAAAATTCACCACGATCCAGCCAAGTTTTAATAAAATTTTAGATAGTTTGTAATCTAATTTCAGTCTTTTCAATATCTCCAATATCTACTGTTTTCTTTGCTTGATGCAGGACAAAAAATTTGTCCCTCTGAGACACAATAATATCTGTACTACAACCACCAACCATCTTCCTACACAGCTGTTTATGAAATAAGAAGCTACTCTGAGTCAGTTAGGGTTTACCGAATTGTTGCTAGCTAAAACAGCAGTACTGCAGAAATTGTCCAATCAAAACCTGAAGTATCTGCTGAGTCAACTCCAATCAGAAACTGTTTTTTGGGCCAAACAGTGCATACTATTATTAACTAATGTATCAGGGTTTCTCCCCTAGGCTAACAATTACTGTGTAATTCTGTGTGAGCGGGGCAGCAGCGCTGGTAGTGGGGACAGGACTTTAGTGTTTAGGGAGAAATCTTACAGGACTGTTTGAAGAGTGAGCCCGGGGTGTGCCGTGGCAGAGCTCGAGCAGGAGTGGCAGTGGAGGCTGAAGGAGATTCATCCTGTGCAAGGGGAACTTAACAAACAGTTAAGGAACAAACACAGAGCACTATAGACAAATCCTACTACTGGAAGTACACTGATGCATAGCTACATTTCCATTTACACCAAAAGTTCATTATTAGTCTAAATATAGTTATGGTCTCACTAAGCTTAATGCAATTAAATGAGATCTGGACATAAACATAATCTTTCCAAATAGTTGTGACAACTGCTTTATGACACCAAGACAAACAAAACATGCCAGGAAAACACTCCACACAGTATAACAGAGCCACCACACCCCTTGACTGCAGGGGTCAAGCATTCAGGTCTGTGCTGTCTTTGTTGTGCATCACACACATATTTGCTCACTTGTGAAGAATAAAGTAAGGAATGCCTCATTAGACCGTATCACTTTTATCCACATCTCTACAGGCCACAGCCTCTATTTTTACCACTAAACTCTCAAAGGAGCGTTCATCTTTGTCAGTTATATTTATACACTGCAGCTCTATTATTACCCCTCTCTGTGGTGTGGACAAACGGTTCCTTACATATCATATTAATGCGCAAGCATCATGTTCACCTAATGTGCACCTTCAACTACAGTTTCCAACCCCACTTACTGCGACTGCTCATCAATCATGTGAGCAGTCTATGTAACTAATGCACCTAAACCTCTTTTAAAATCACTAAGATTGTTAACTTCTCAACTATACCATGCAGCTCATCTATCTGGAAGCATCTGCACTTGTTATGTTTTTGTCCCCCACTCATTTACACTGATCTTTCCTTTATTCGTCACCTGTACAACTCAGGGTTTGGGCCAGTGTCTTGGCCTAATTAAGAACTGCTGGCTATTGTGTACACACAGATACAAGTACTGGTGACTAATTAAAAATTTGGCCTGCATTGTTTTAACCAAAATAATTCACTTATGTTTGATTATGTGATGGCCTTGATTCATCAGATCACTTGCAAAAACATGCATTTACATTTAATGGACTAGGTTTCAGTTAAAGCTTGATAAGGATACACGCCACCTTTTTATGAGAGCTTTTTCTTCGTGCAGCTCGAGTCACCTCCGAGTCACGAACCACAGGAGAACTCAGCCAGTTCTGGCTCCTACAGAGGTCGAAGGGGAAGCATGACAATTAGGATTTACTTCCAACCTTGAGTGCTACATTTGGAGTAAAGACTTCTACATCTAGATGTAGAATCTATATTTAGGGCATATCTATACCTAGGGTTAGACATCTATATTAGGATTCTTTTACTTGTCCTCATTTGCCTTTTAAATGAACATAGACACAAAGAAATCTTTTTTTTGACCTGCAACATTTGTTTACAGTAACAGTGATTACTCTTAAACTTCCACTCAAGGAACACTAAATAAGTACACAAGCAGACCAAGAATAAACAACTAAACAAATACATTAAGCAAACCTTGAATAGCGACTAATGATTTAGATGAATGAATGTAATCTTTTCCAGTCTTGCTGAAGTAGCTTTTCTGTAATATTAGACAGACAAAATAGCCACAATACTGTGACAGTAGAATAAAGACGGCTATAGAAAGGTTATGAGTACAGCACAGGGGGAAACTTGCTGTTTTAAAAGCTCAAAAAAAAGTAAACACAAATGAAGTCTCTAAATTTCAGACAGTTAGATTAGCATCTGATGCTAACTACTTTACACTATTTCATTAGAAACGCTTCTTTCGCGTTAGCTTGCTGACACCTGATTTAAAAGCGCAAAAGATAATCGCTAGTTATTAATATTAGAGCACAGAAAGATTATAAAATGATTAATATTACCATTCCATTTTGAACTCGTGCGGCAGAGTTTGCGCCTTCGTCGTTGCGTTTCTTCGCCGCCTTTACGCGAAGCCGCTTCCGCTCACTGGTGCCCTCAGCGGCGACAGCGGGAAACACCCGCCAGCACATCATCATTACTGTACAAAGCAGATAATTTTCATTTATTACATTTTAAACGCATAAAAATAAAGATAATCATTCATACAGCACGGAGGCAGAATCCACATAATACTTGACCAGACAACCAGATTTACATTTGATAAAAAAGGAAGAAAACAAGCATTTTTACCAACAGCGCTCACAGTCTTTATCAATAGGATGAAATATTATGGCAGCTGCTTTTCTCTAGGTTCTACAATATAGAGAATATTCAGAAATGAGAGCTCAAATTCGACGAGCAGGTACATCTGACAGTAGAGGGCGCTCGCCTGTTCAAAATGAATGGTGCTGTGACGCTACGTGCAAAACTGTGATTTGCATATAGTGTAGTAGCAGAAAGCGCCCTGATGCCCTCAGCCTGGGTAGATGTAGAAAAGCAGAGAGAGGCAGGTGAGTTTTTAATGTACTGTAAGATCATTAACATAGCGGTGTAGCTCTGGTCAGTCTCGTGCACTGAGGAGTATTTAACGCATGTGCTCCAGCATTGGGCAGTCACGTATTTGGTGGGGTGGGATGAATGAGAATGAGGCAGTGATCCTCTAAATCTGGCTGTAGATGCAAGAGTCTGTCCAGATCAGGCGCAGTTCACCTGTGCTGTACATCTATCTTAACTGATTCAGCTTCACACGGATCATTAGGTACTGTAATGATGTCACTCAGCTGCAAGGGAGCACTGAGTTGGGCTGCAAGACTGCAGCAGAGGAACAATGTGCTACATAAAATCAAACACATTACATGCTGTGATTTCTTTTTTTGCACCTGAGTCACACCTTTAGCTGCAAAAAGCCATCTGGAGCTCAATCAGCTTTAATGAGTTTGCATTCTTGCCCAGTTCCTGAAATAGCACTTAACCTCCAAAAGCCCATTTTCAGCTTTCCTGAAATTATACCTTTAAAGGAGAACTCCACTCATTCTTCAAAACATTCTACATAATTTAAAGATTGAGATGTGAACATCTTGTCAGTAGATTGATGTGACATGCGAAACTTGCCGAGTCAGGATCGTTCACGGTGGTGGTGAGAGAACCAGACCCGAGCAAAATCACTCTTCAAGTTCTCTCTCAGAAAGTTACAGCATGAAGTTGTTAGGTAGCCTATATGCTGCCTGATGACTGTCCTCCCGTCCTGCTGAACGCTGTTGGAGGACTGTACATCAGGGCCTTTTCTTCACCTATCACCAGCCAGCTCTCCTGTTCATTTGTGCAAACTGCAACACTCTCAGTTACATCACTCTGCCTCTGTGCCACTGTGCTGATGCACCAGCATTGAGATAGGATGGAACTGTTTCAGTTCTCTCCCACTTTTCATAAAGACTCAGTCAGAGCCTCTGCCTGTGTAGTTTGTAACATTTTGCCATCCAGACTTCAAACCGAGATTCTCTTAGCTTTTCTTTGGTATTTAGTTTATTAAATTGTAAATAATCTTTGACCAAAGGAGGATGGGTCTCCCCTTAAGGGGTTTTGGTTTCTCCCAAGGTTTTTTCCTCCAGTCTGAGGGAGTTTTTCTTGCCACTGCTGCCTCTGGCTTGCTCACTGGGGGATATACATGTTGTAACTGTTGTTGTAAAAAGCGCTACACAAAAAACTTGAACTGAATTTAATTGAATATATGACAATTTTTTTTTTGATACAGTTTTGGCTTAAAATGTATTTTAATCCATTTCTTTCAATGAAAGAACAACTAATTCAGGATGTAGATGTACATGAAGGGTGTCGTAAGGCCAAATAGTCCCCAAAGAAAACCGCTCTGAATGGCACTGTTTACATCTTAGAAACTGAATTATTCCAAAAGTTGGTATTTCCCCCTAACACCCAGCTTGTTTGCTAGTCCACACCAGAGTGTATTTTTTGTGACGTCTCTCTTGTTTGGTTTAGTTTTGTTTTGGTTTAGATGTTCTTTGATTGGTCACCCATACAGAAATCTGATATAAGGCAATATACAGATTTTAAATATATTGTTGCTGTCCAATGAAAAACGTGTATTTTCAAAATGGCTATTTTACAGGCAAGGCCAAAACCTTCTTTACTTTCTATGTAAGTAAAAGGAACCAGACTTTTTACAGACTGTGTTGGAGCATTTCTATTGGTCCATTAAGCACGACATTTTTACACAGTGTAAACAGCAGATTAACTGGTGCAGAAAAATAAAAATTGCCAAAAATGGACATATATGGTTTTCTTTAGATAGCAACAATATGACCCATTAAAGCATATAGAGATTAATATTTCATCACTGTCCAAAGAAAAGCATGTATGTCCATTTTTTGTCAGTTTGCAGTCATCTTTATCACTTAACTCTTTACATGATGTGCAAGTTTCATAATAAGTGTACCAATAGAAATGACCTGAATCACTTCTAACAAAACCTCTTTAACTTAATTTTAACTTTCATTGAAAGTAAAGGATGTTTTTTGTAAGATACTATTTTGGAGATACTTATTTTTTATTGGACAGCGACATTTTGTTATATATGGACGTATATGTGGCACATTTGTTAAGTTATCTGAAATTGGGAGATTTATTTTACAACATTTACATACATATACATATGTGTGACACGTATATACAGTATGTAAGGGAGTAAAATTGTTGTTTCACATAATGAGAAACACCCTCACGGAAAGTTATTACATGAAATCGTTACAAACAGTAACAATGACAGAGATGTTTGTTTTGAGATGATGGTTTGGTGTAAAAGATCATTTTTAGAATCTACTCATTGCAGAGAGGTGTGTGCACTCTGCCTAAACGAAATTCAGACAAAGTTTTACTTACGTTTGAAGTTAAAACACTGAATATTTTTATGGTGTGAAAAGTGTTAGAAAGAACACATGCAGTGACCGCCCCCTGACACGATACCCTAAAAAAACAAATAAATCTTAGAGCTGAATTTTACTATCCTGTAAACAATTAGTTCTACTGACTGACAGTGTGTCAGCACTCACAGATATATTAAGTTGGATATGTGGTTCCTGAGAAATACAATTCAGTCAGTCCCACTTTTCTTTTTCTCCTTTGACATTTCCAGCATTTGGAAGTGGCTTTTATCAAATGAATGCGAGATATGTGAAGTTTACACAAGTTTTTTTATTGGACAGCGACGATATCCTGCTTAAGGACTCTTTTTGATATAGCATGGTGTTCTAGCTCAAGCAGTCAACTGAAGTGAGCAGAGTTAACCACTACACTACAGCAGCCCACCATAGTTCCGTACAGATATTCAGTTGTTAAGAAAGGCTGGTTGACTTGTGATAGTCATGCATAATGGAGTATGACTTATAATGTAGAAATATCAAACATCACATGACCTCACATTTATATATCCTGCATTAAATGACACAATAGTATACTTTGTTTATTGATTATTGGGGATTGGTGTTAGTATAGTGGCTAACACTGCTACCGACCCCATGGCAGTTTACTCATTTGATTAACTGCTACACCATTAAGATGCCTAGCACTACATCTGCTTACCTCTGTAACATGACCGACCTGTACGTCACTCTGGATTAAAGCATTTGCCCAAAATTATGTCACTAGAACAGGAAAAAATAGCTATGAATTAGAGTTTTTTTAATTTTACCACAACAAATATTCTTATGTTAGCTCAACTGAATGTTTGTTTCAGTGCACAGATTGTCCACCAACATTAAACCCTGCACACTGTTGATTTTGATTGGTCCATGGCAATCATGTAAATGGCCTAAAGGAAGAAAAGAACATGTTTAACCTTAATGAAAAATTATATAACATAACACAACCCATTTTTACTTATAAGCAAAACTAGGCAGGATCGTAACACAGATGCGAGGTACATACTCTGCACATGCACATAAATGAAGTTAGAAACTACAGAGAAAACCTGATTCTGAGTTATGAAAGTAGCTTACCTGTGTAGAGTATTTACAGTATTAAAGTACATAGTAAAGTACAGTAATAAGCTTCTACAGTTGACTCATTCAGTGGTAGATTAGGAAAGAATTGCTGTGGTGAGTTTTGTATGGGGGAACAAAATGCTGCTTTAAGAGCTAACAGGTCGATAAGCACCAGTAAATGATCCAGTGTTGAACATAGTGCGCAGCACTGCACAGAATATGCTTCACAGTTATCTCGAGGATGGAAGAGGCTGCGTTAGAGAACAGAAAGCACAAAACAGTTTAGAGTCTGAAAGAGGATGTAACTGATTCTGATCCAAAATAAAGGCAGCGGTTTGATTTAAAGCCTTGCATTGAGTTGAGGTGATAAGATCCAGAGTTCAATGCCTGTTAAAGCGACCTCAACTAAAATGCATAACAAAAAACGATTACAGTTATGCTTCCTGACACCTGAGACCTTGTTGGTTTGATAGTGTTGTGGTAAACATTCTTTCATGGTGGAGAGGTACATGTGGGGCATTGTGAGGCAAAATAGTTCCTAAAGAAAACAACATTTTCAGATTTGTAAAAAATCATCATCAGCATCTATCCGTTTATTCATTATCACCATCAACAGAGGTGTCAAGTAATGAAGTACAAATACTACTTAAGTAGAAATTTTGGTTATTTATACTTTACTGGAGTAATTATTTTTCAGCTGACTTTTTACTTCTACTCCTTACATTTACACTCCATTATCAGTGCTTTCTACTTCTTGCATTTAAAATAGTCTCCATACTGCTATTTCATTACAGCTTGTTTTCATTCATCTACATTTACATTCCAGTAAAGATTATTGATAACATGCCTTTGAACTTTTTGCACCATTACAATACTTATAGACAGCTAGTCATCATATCTTCTGCTCCATGAAACACATGTTGATGCTCAGTAGTACACAGATATGCTTCTTTAATATATTTACATTGTACTGAAATACATTCATTTTCAATGGGCGTATATGCAGCTGAAACAGGAAGCCTTGTGCATCCCAAACTTACCAACATTAACATTTTAATATAACATTATAGTCATTATGTCTTTTAGAAGAATTATTTTTATAGAGATTGGCTAGAGCACTATAGACCCTTGTGGTGCGGCCTAAGCTTTTGTACTTAATGCCATTTTTCCCCCTACATTACTTTTTACTTTTATACATTAAGTAGTTTTGAAAGCAGTACTTTTACACTTTTACTGGAGTAAAAATCTGATACTTCAACTTCTACAGAAATATTTTTAAACCCTAGTATTTATACTTCTACCTGAGTAATGCATGTGAATACTTTTGACACCTTTGCTGATCAACCTATCATGCATGTGTTTGGACTGTGGGAGGAGACTGAAATACCCAGAGGAAACCTACTTAAGCATGGGGAGAACATGTAGACTCCACACAGAACGACCCGGACTGGGAATCCAACCCTGGATCTTGCTGTGAGGTCACCAGCATTGTCAACATATAAAAACTCTAAACACTCGCCTGGGTTCAGTACATGAAGTGGCTATATTAGTGTTGTAGACACCATGACCCCTGATTTCTATGCCCACCACTGTAAACAAACAGTCTGTATGTTCCTCCACAATGAACCTATTACTGTCAAAGCACCCTGAATGACATCTCAATCACTGATTTCTGCATGTTTTTAAAGAAGGCTAGTGTATTCGAAGTAGATGGTGTGTTATGAAGAAAAGCAGTAATAAAAGCCTACAGTGTGCTGGCTCTCATTTATGTTTTGACTTACCTGGGCAGAAATTCTAATTGAGCATAAGCGTGAAATGAATTTTTATCTCCTTCCTTTTAGGCTACAGGACGCTCAACCTAATTCACGTTCCTGAGCCTTTTCCAAGAGAAAGCCCACAAATTGTGAAATTACAGATGATTCTCAAGAGAAAAAGCCCTGCATCAGGAAATCAGCCGCATTGTAAAATGAAAGGAAGCGCACCACGGCCACAATAGTGACTTAATGGAATATATTTTACACCATGTCAAGGTTTTATTTGACAGTATTTCAGAGTATTGTACAATAAACAAGTTGTTCTGCAAAAGTTATTATATCCATAGAGTTGCATTTCATAAAAAATAGTTGCTCGCTTACAGTCTTTTGTGACTAGTAATAGTATACATGGAGTTTGTTTGATAGAGCTTTACAGGTTGAACAGTGTCACTGCTAATATAACACTACACAGTGATTTCGAGCCCAGTCAGACTCATCATTCCTCCTTTCCCCCCACAGGATGCAAAGAGATCGTCTCGTTTCATACCACATTGTGTCACGTACTGCACGCTGCCATAAACTATTTTGGGATTCTGTTGATCATAAAAGCCTGGACAGAAAGGCGAGTGGAATGGAATCACACCTATGAGATGCAGATTTGTATGCCAATAGTATGGCCATCACGCCGAGTGCTAACAGAGTTAGAAAGCATGGTGTCTCTGTCTCTTCGTCGTATATAAAGTGATGTTGTTACACATATAAGCAATGTGACATATACTGATAATTAGGCAAAACACAATTGTGGCCATTGCTTAAACCAGGGCCAGCGCTCAGCAATGGTCTGCTCTGTTACCCGCTCAGTGGAGTTAAAACAAAGTGACTTTGCATCAGGTTCAAATCTAATTTACACAGTTTGTACTCCAGATCATCCAGATAGTAACTCATTCTGAACATGTGGCTTTCTGAAACTTCATGTGTTACTTTTCATAAATATGAAATGAGAAGTTAACATGTGAAAAAAGTGTGTGATCACATGTGGAAAAACATTTTAACACATAAAAAACGTGATTGTATGTGGGGAGTGTCAACAAAAAAAATTGTGGTCAATTAAAAACCGATATCACAAAAAAAAAAACATGATCAAATGTGAAAAATGTGTTATTATATCAAATATTTAAAAAATCATGGACAAATCATGTGTTATGACATAAAAACATGTGATCATGTGGAAAAAAACATGAAATATGAAAAAGGTGTTATCACATGTGGAACAACGTGCTACCACTTAGGAAAAACAAGGGATCACATTAAAAGAGGGTGTTAAATGGAAAAACGTGGATGTATTTACATCCATTTCCTTGTGGTTACGTGATATGTATGTGACTTTCCTGTAAAGGTGGTAGGAACATAAATGTGTGGATAATTATGGCAGATGATTACGTCCTTGTAAGAGCACAGTGCTTCACGGAGCTGTTAAATGTGGCATTTGTTTTATATGCACAGTGAAACCTTCTGTACTGGGATTAAAGCAGAGTCAGTCTCCTGTTAAGGGGGTTTTATGAAGAAATTTATCAAGCCAGGTTTAACCGCTCCAGAGGCAGGACCACGTTCCAATTGTTCAATTACTTTTTTCTTTATCGGTGAAATGACCCGCACTATCTTGTAATTACTAGATCACTGTCAGGTCTCCCTGTCCTCATTTACAATTTGAAAGAGAGGGTCTAATTAATCTTTGCTTTTTCCCTCCCTCGGAACAGAGGACCAGTGAGGACCTGGTGGGAGACGGCAGATAGAAAAAAAACAAAACATACACATACACATTTCAGGGTCACCTTAAAAAACCTTAGAAAGCTTCAGCTCATCACAGGATGCAGAGAAGTAAATGAAAAGAGAACTCCAGCAATTTTTTTCAACCTAATCTCTGTATGCTTCGTCTGTAACATATGGTTGATTAACACAGACAGTAATTTTCCTGTACTTAAAATACATTTTTAATACAGGCCAGTGGGCAGATGCTGAAGCCAAGTTTTTTTAATTCAGCATCTGCCCATTGGCTTCTACAGTAAGTGTGTTTGAGTCAGCATTTATTTAACACAAAGGAAATTACTGCCCATTGTTTGGGATCATATGCTGCACAGGCAGCAAATTGAGATTAAGTTGAAACACACTAGACTTTTCCATTAATGTCTTCACCTACATAGATGAGTTATCAGTGATATTAAGGGGCCCGTTTTCTGAAAATAAAAAGATTTTGTGTATAAACATCACTCAAATGTAAAAAGCATTCACTCCAGAGTCTGTACTGTCCATACACAGAAACCAAGGTGCAGAAACGGCCTTTTAAATTCATTTATATTCTGTGATGTCCTGAATACCAACATGTTCACATATCTCCACCTATTCAGCCTACAGCAGGTAGGTCTCGCTCAGTGTGCAAAACATGGTCTTCGAGGGGGGGTCCCATGATGGCTGGCTGTTATCTACTATGCCTGAACAGTAGGTTTTATTGCCAGACCAGAGCTGCATCTCCAGTTAGTAAAGAATTCCAAAGACAGCTTCCTGATTGAAGGTGAAGCAGCTAAGCTGTGACCTTCCCCTGAATTTGTGTTTGAGCATCTATTTTACAGCGTAATGTCTCCCCCCCACCATATTTGATTTTTTTATTTTAAGACATTAAGGGGATTCAGGAGGAAAAATAGCCCCCCCCCCCAACAATCCCCTACATTTCGCACCCTGGCCTTGTTCATTTATGCTGATGTTATAAAGAGCCTTTGGGCCCAGACTGCTT
This sequence comes from Megaleporinus macrocephalus, assembly GCA_021613375.1. Classification (NCBI taxonomy): domain Eukaryota; kingdom Metazoa; phylum Chordata; class Actinopteri; order Characiformes; family Anostomidae; genus Megaleporinus; species Megaleporinus macrocephalus. The sequence continues at coordinate 25,118,680 of CM038702.1, forward strand.
TTCAATGGCGACTCAGTCCAGTACAGCCAGTCAGAACAGAGATCATTTACATACACCAGCTTTAAAGAGACAGTAACAAAACCAAACCAAGCAACTGATAAACACAGACTAGACAGTGGTCATGCAAAAATGAGTCATGTCTGATTGTGGTATAAATAAAAACACAAATAATGTGGACCTGTGGGGATGAAAAAAAGCAGGAGGACGTAGGATACGGGCCCTGTAAAAACCTCAGTGATATAAATAGTGGAGTGTGTATATATGATGGCCTTTTGGGATGTTTCTACATGAAACTTCATCATTTCATCATTACTTGTACATCTTTTTTCTTTATGGTGATACAAGCTGCTACATTGCATTCCTATCTGTGAGTACCTCTGGGTACCTCTGGGTGATCCACATTGGGTGATATTTTTGCACAGTATGGACTACAGTATGGAGCAAATGACATTGCACCTACCTGCTGATTCTAGAGTACAACACACAGGTAAAACCGAAGCTATCAGAGACAGGTACCACTGATTTGTATAATACAGTTATTTTTTTAAAAAAGGAAAGAAATCTGAAAGATGAACATTAAAGATGATGTTCCTTCAAAGAAATAGAGTCTAACATCCTTGCCCACTCTTTCCTCCTATATTCCAATACTGCATATATATCAAAGCTACCATTCAGTGTCTACTTATAGACAAAGTGCTGAACACCCACATGGACTCTTGCCTCCTGCTAGAGAAATCTCTGATAAATATATACACTTCTCTTAAAAGAATCTGCCACCTTTAGAGTATATTTTCCGTATATGAAAATAGCCTCTTTAAATTACATAGTGATCTCTATATCTATCTAAATTAGGAATTACACAAATCCTGCCCTTTTTTGTGGCTGGACTCATCAGCTTCCGTTACAGGAACATATAAAACACATGTTCAATCCAGAGCCCATATGTACACAGTGCAGTCACAGAGTAATGCACTGCACTGAAGATGGCAATGCAATGAATTTACTCCAGATGTATTTCCACATGGCTAAAATATCGCAGCTGTTGGGGCAAAACCTTATTTCTTATTACCAGTTTTGTTCACTAATTTTAAATTGCCAGCTTTCCTTTACATTGTGTAGAAATTTCACAATGATTACACCGAAATAAATGGTAGAAAAGTATTTGGAATTAGTAATTTCTCTAATAAAGAAGAATTTTCTCTAATATCACCGTGTGATACATCAACAGCACTGTCTGTCATTGCAGTATCTGAATGATACTGAAGAATGTGCACAACTAAATCAAGTAATTTCAATGCATTGCTGAGGGTACTGAGCTACAATCAGGTCCCCTCTGTCTGCATAACTCTATTTACCAGGGTGTAAAAGACAAAACCCTCCATTAAGTCAGCGGTTTTGGATCTGAGTGTACTTTCATGCTGACTTGATTCAACATCATGTTGTGAACATATGGTCGGTTTCCCAAAACAAGGATTAAGTGTAGAAACCCATTGCAATTCACCCATCCATGCTCTGCTCACAAATATATATATATAGTTCAGATTCTAAAATATAATATATTCTAAAGTATACTCAGCGTACATACATTTATCACCACCTCACAATAACTGAATTCTGTATCACTGCGCTAGGTCACTAAAAGCCTGTGCTGTTAATGTGTGTGATTGTTGTGCTGCATGCATAGACAACCAAGTGTATTCATAGATGAAGCAATTACTGAATAATTTAGCCTAATATTTGGCAGACACTCCAAATCCAGAACAGCTTACAGTTTACATTTATACAGGTAAGCAAAGATAGCGATAGGAATCTTGTCCAAGGACTCTTACTGGTATAGTGTAAGCTTGGTGCCTAGGTAGGGAATAAAACCCCACTACAGCATTGAGGAAAGCAATGTAATGTACTACACTATACTAACCACCACTTTTTATATGGGTGTGTGTATATGTCTTAGATGTTCATGTTTTTGCTTAGATTTGTCTTTTACACTCATAAACACAATGTGGGAACAGGTTGCTTGGCACAAACCTAGAAAATGGAAAAGCTGGAAAGCACAAATGGGTACTAATACCCTGGTGTTAAAAATAACCACCACAATTCGACTGACTGTAATCACAAATTCTGAGTGGTTTAAAAACTATACTCTATTGATTTAAGACTATTAGGAGACCAAATCCTGTGGCCAGTCAGGCAAACTATTATGTGCCAGGCAAACTATTACTGCCAATCCACAGTCTGCTTTGTTATATAGAAAAATAAAATAGAATAAAATAGAGGTTTAGGAGTGTCCTTTCAGTCTGCCTACATCAAAACGAATGAACAATCCAAAGTCACATATGGTTTACTAAATTACCAGATTAAGTATTTCTGACATCTGTCACATTTTCTGTCAGTAAGACACTTTTCTATTTCAGTAGTCTGTCCAATGTGACATTTATGTAAATTGATTCAATTGCTAACATTAATATGTTAGCAGGCTAATTAGCACACTGCAACAATAAGATTTTGCATTACTCATTTTTAGTATTTTCAATTCAAGTTTTTTTGGAGAGATTATTCATACAACAGGCACGTGGCCTGCTGTCATCAACAGTAACAAGTTGCATTATTGTTGCAGTGATACATCACTAATTATGCAGCAAGGAATTCAGTAAGCAGTAAGCAATTTCAGTAAATAAAAGCAAAATATAAATTGATGGGCCTAAAAACAACCAAAATACTAATTACTAACCCTCAGCCTCTTGTGTTTATTGTTTTATTCATCACTCTAAATATAAGTTAGTGCCGTATTCAGAAGTATCTATATAGAGTGAGTTTTTAATTTCTGTTGTTTCCCAGCCAGCATGTTCAGGTGGGCCCCACATGGGATTTACCTGGGTTTATGGGGCTTAAACTGGGCTTGGGCTCAAAGTGGGCAAATTTATGGGCTGTGAGTGGGCATCACTTGGGCTTCCCATTCAAAGTGCATAGTTTCATGTGGGACAGCCCACTTGGGTCTCCAGTGGGCAATTGCATGGGCTATGTTTGGGCACTGCTTGAGCAACCCATGAAACTAGTTTATAACTAACTGGGTTTCACATGGGCTTTCCTGGTGGGTTTATTGTGGGCCATCTGATGGGTTTTGGCTGGGTCCCACATGGGAATTAGGCAAGCCCAGTTTGGTCTTTAGTGGGCAATTGCATGGGCTGTGTTTGGGCACTGCGTGGGCTGACCGTTGGTATAGCTGGATTTTAAACAGTCTAAAATGTTTTTTGTGCTTTGTAAAATATTACATTTAATCTATCAGATCATTTTTACACGACTGTACACTTATTAAGTTAAGTTAAATTAAGTAGGTAATTTAATTAATTTGGAGTGAGAGGGAGGGAGTGAGTGAATGAGAGAGAGAGAGAGAGAGAGAGATTCCCTCCCGCGCTTTTTTTCTTTCTTCAGCTGACAGACCGTCTCCCTCAGAACGAACATTTGACAGGTAATTGTTGTTTTCTGTGTTTATATTTCGAAACATAAAATAATATTATTTGCTATATTACGTAGAACTTAACGGTATACGATTGTTCCGTGGACTAGGGTTTGCTTAATGGATTTACTAAGTATTAACTGACAGTCCCAGCTAGCGTTTGATAAAACATTCCTAGCTAGCTAGCTAGCGTGGTAGTTCTTGCTTTAGCTCTTCAAGCAGTTTCGCTTTGAAATAACGTTATTACCTTCAGAATTTCTGATATACAAAAATTTGGATATATTCAGATATGGTAGCCTTCGTAACTTACGTTTGACAGTTTGGTTCTAAATGTAGGTTAAAGAAACTTAGCTACGTAGCAAGCTAGTTTAGGAGCATGTTTGCTTAGTATCGATGGCATTAGCTGAAAATCCAGCTAGCTGCTCACCCTTCCTGACTGTTCCTTCACTGTACCCATCTTATACAAGTCATTAACCCAAATGGGCTGCTGCATAAGTGGCCCTCATGGAGATAGAGTACAAAAAGAGAGGGTCCAGAATGGGCTACCTTGATGGGGCCTATTATACATTGCACATATGGGCCCCGGTGTCCTCAGCCCTATTTGCCCATGAAGGGCCCAGCCTGTGCCCATATTGCACCCATATAAAACCCACTTGGGTTGTAAATCAAGGACCCATATGAACCCAACATATGCTACCCATTAGGGTCACACAGTGTACCCATCCTAAACCCATCGTTAACCCATATGGGCTGCTACTCAAGGGGCCCGCGTGGAGACTGAGGACAAAATGTGTTGGGTCAAAATGGGCAACCTTGTTGGGGCCCATCATTTAGCCCTTCATAAACCCACATGGGGCCCACATAAATTTGCTGGAAAGATTTTTTCAGTGTTTAACTGTCAGGGAATATAACTTAGACAGATCGTGTGTAGGGTTGTTTGTGCCAGCATTTAAACTAGATAATGCAATGTTACTTAGTGTCCTAAAACAACGATTGTAGTGATCCCATGTAAACAATTTGGGTATTTGACAATATAATGTTGAGATTCCAGATTGAGATGCTATGCTACCGAGTTGGAGTGCATTGTAGCAGCTATTTGAAACTATTTGAAGCTATTTGAATATATTACAACATGCTACCATGATCACCTAATCTATCCTAACAGTGGACTTTCAACACATGTCCAGAATTAATATTATTCACAGTTAGGTACTCTAAATGTAGGTGTTTCGACAAAAGCTGAGTTGCACGGTAGCATCATGCTAGCTTGAATGGGACTTTTGCTAGTGCTTTGCAACTGCTACAAGGAATACACTTGTGAGTGGAGCATGGAAAGGCAGTAGTATTACAATCTAATCCCAAACTTAACCCACATTTGGGAGACCATCCGGTTGTTGGTTAGCAGCCTCTGTTCTCGGTATTAAGATAGTTTGATGGTAATTGGAGCTCAAAAATATTAAATCTTCTGGATAAGGCACTCCGCCCAGGCTTAACCCATTCTTTTTTCACCTGAACCCTCCTAAAGCCTCTTCTGATAGCTTTGTCGAAGAATGAAGCCAGTGGTCACCGAAAAACGAAGGAAAGGTCAGAGCCTAATGCTTTCCACATAAAGACTGACCAATCCCAGGCCTTTAGTGAAGAAATACTGAATGGGTTCTGGTCTTTAACACTTGCTGCGGTGTGGGATGTTGTGACAATGACCATATTTACACTGTGTCTCAGATCTATAGCCATATAATATACCTATTTCTAGAATCATTACATTAATCTTTATTAGAGATATCTGCAGGTCAGTACAGCTTTCTTATATTTAAGGCAGAGTTCAACTGTAGAGTTTCTTCTGATATTCGAATATACTCTTTATCTCCGTTTACTCACTTGCATTCGTTCGCTTCAAATGCACAAAAAAAGCTATATGTCAGGCAAACTCCTTCAACATTTTCTTCTTCATCTCTTCTTTTTTTCGTAAAATAGATTCCATTGTATAAAACTTGCCGTGGCCACAAGCTTGTGGCTGAAAGTCAGTGGGTCTGTAATGCATGTAAAGAGTTTAGTTTTGGTGCTTCTCCTCTGCCGGACACACAGAAGGCCAGCCGCACGCTACACACACACACGCACGCACATCCTGCCACGGGTCCTTTTCCGAGAGGATACTTCCAGTTTTTTAAGGTGGTGGGTGTCACGTCTCTTCAAAATAATAAGTTAGAAATAAAATATAACTTAAAAAATGCTGATCCGTCTGTGAATGCGTGAAAGAATTCCTTCATGAACGTTGCGGGGGAAAGGATTTATGCCCCTAACTGGTTGAGTCCAGGTAAGGAATGTAGGTTTTTAACCAGGATTCTTAGCCAAAGCAGGTGGACACTGGTCAGCCAGGCATGACAGCAAACCAAAGGAGGGCAAAAAGCAAGCTATATGGAACTGAGCCTACACCTAGCTTAGCCAGGCCTGAAATCAGAGCCGTGCTGGTGGACTTGAGGTAGGGCTGGGCGATGTGGTCCAAAAATTTCATCTGAATATATTTTTATTTCATATTTATGTCAGTCGATATCGATAATTATTAATGAGAATTTTTTGTGTTTTCTTCTGCTGAATATTAAGCAATATTCTGACCCCTGGAGGAAATTCGATGTAAGAGGACTGAACTCATTTCACACTTTCCAAGCTGTTTTCCTCCAAACCCAGCTTGCAAGCTAACTCTACCAACGAACCTCCTAATTTGTGCTGAAAACATCTCAAACATCCCAGGACGTCCCAATTTTCCTCCCATTCCTAAACAAAGTCCTTGAAGTGGCATTCTGGGTGAAATGTAACTATATGCCTACCTGCATCCCATAACTTCTTCAACAAAAACCTTGTATCTGGAGCAGAAACATGAGGCTGTTTGAAATGCCCAATATTTCTAACAGCTAGCTAACATTACTGCTAGGACACTGAATATCAAATCTGTATTGAGTAGCCTCTACATCAGTGGCTATGTCAGTGGTTGTATGATGATTGTGCAATGCATTCTGATTTATATGAAATAACTGATTTCTAGTGTTGTAAATGTGCTACAAAGCTGCTTTAACTTGAGTGCATTAGTGACTTGCCTGCCTCTTCCTTTACATCAAATCATGACATTTCTAGGTGTGTTTTGATTTTAATAATTATCGATATTGATTCATCGCCCAGGCCCTAAAAGGAGGCTTGTTATCTGCTGATAGTGGAGGTGGCCGAACGCAGGCTGCTGGGTAGTTTGTCTGAGCCGGGAATTTTCCAGGGTCCGGGGGACACTGTAGCTTTTCTGCCTGCCATACTGCTGCTATTGCTGGTGGTGCTGTTGGTGGTCTTGGAGACACGACCGGGCTGGGTCTCTCCTGCAACCTTTTCTGGCTCTTTTAGCTGCGCTTTGCCATCCCGGCTGTTGCTGTTGCCTCCGTTTATGCCAGTATCCGGTTTAGGAGACTTAGGCACGTCCCGTTTTCTCGACTGGCTGCTACTGGACCGCTCCTTGGATCGCGCCCGGCTGCTTTTGGCTGGTTTGGCATCCCGGGGCGCTCCTGATACTTCGTCCAAGTGCTGCTGCTGATATCCCTTGCCTCCATTGCTATGGCGACCACTCTTGCCACTGCCCCCCTCTCTGGGTTTGTTTCGCCCCCCGGCCTGTCCTGACCGCCTCCCGGCACTGTGGGGCTCTGGGCCTTTGCCTCTAAGACCCTCCAGACAGCTTTCAGGGGCTTCCATTGGAGAAACGTGAGGTGAATCTAATGGTGAGTTCACGTGAGATGAAGGCGATTGGTTGTTTAAGCTGTCCAGGGGTGAGGCTACTACTTCCGACAGGCTTGGGGAGGCTGTAGGCCTAGCATCCCAGGGGGCGGAGCTATCTGCTGAAAGAAAAACACAGCAATGAAGTGAGTGACAGCACAAAGCCTAAACAAGATTAACACTTGAATGTGAAATAACACACAAGCAAGAATAAGAGCACGATAGAGAACAACAAAAAAGAATGACAACACAACTTGAAAAGATGATGTCATTAAAAGATTCCCCAAAAAAAAGGGTAAAACATGTTTGGTGCCAAAAGTCTGCATTGGTAGGGCTAATGTTGCTAATGTAGCTAATGTCCACCGTCTGAAAGGCCACAGGTTATACAATTATATATACATCGAGTCGCACTATCATGACCACATCCTACTTTCTGCAGCAGCATGTAGGTGGCAGTGTTGTGGTCTGGGGAATATTTTCATAATATTCGCTTAGCCCACTCATCCATGTGGAAGACACTCTCAACCGATTTGGGTCTGAATCCATCCTTGCAGATCACGAACACTCATACATGCTGATTGTCTTCGCTGGGGTGGATGGGCTCTTCCAGCGAGACAATGTGACCAACACATGGCTAAGAATCTTTGCCACTGATTGGAAGAGTATGACCAAGACTTCTAAGTACTACCTTGGCCCCCCAAATCCCCAGACTTGAACCCAATTGAGCATCTGTGGGACCACCTCGATCATCATGTTCACTCTGTGGATCCTCCCCCCGTGTACCCTCCAGTAGCTGCAGGATGCACTGCAGTCAGCATGGCTCCAAATACCTGTGACAACCTACCAGGACCTTACTGCGTCTCTCAGCCCGTCTAGCTGCTGTCTGTGCTGCACACGGTGGTTACTCTGAATATTAGCTGGTGGTCATAATAATGTGACCCGACTGTGTGTATATAGCAGTACTAGACTGTTTGGTGAGGAGTTTTATGTATGATAAAGTTTTAGTAGTGTTATTACGTTCCAAACAAAGTAGTGATACAGTGTTCTATAACGGTTTCAATTCCTATTATTTTTATTTTAGTTTATAAGAATTCACAAAAAATTCAATACTTGCTTTACTTACATCTCAAAGAAAACAAAATTTTTTATGTGGGATGCATAAAAATGTTCTGTATAGATTATGTGTATCTGACTACATGACTTGGCATGTGAGTACTGGCAGTGTCATAATGTTTTCAAAGCATCTAATTATTATGATGTGAAACGGGTGGTGTTGATATAGAACGAGCCCCAGTCTCACCGAAACAGGAAAACTTTTTCAATAATAAACAGATGTGTAAACATTATTTTATTTGGAGGCTGCTTTGATGAAGCTGTGTTTGCTGTCCATTTTCTATGTTTTCAAGCAGCATCAGCGGTTGGTAATTTTAATTAATACAACTGACTGTGTTTTGCTGAAAGGCAGTGATACGGACAGGACTTTTAAGGACTTTTTTTCTGCGGCTACCGGCACTTTTAGTGGCTGTTTGGATTCACATTGTTAAACATAGAAAATAGTTTATTAGTGTCATTACACATTTTTAATATTAATATTAATGTAATTTATGAAGCAAGTTTTGGACAAAATACTAGCTTTAATCATGCCCTGCACCTGTGATCTTACTCTTCAAACACCTACATAAGTTGCAGAAGAAGCACAGTATGAATGATAAATAGCTAAACATTCTAACAAATACAGTGCAATATAATATATTTTTTTTAAATGTCCGCTTCATTTTATATGTCCTTATCCTGACTGAGTGACATTTAATGATTTTTTTTAAAGCCAAACAAGCCTATATTTGGTGGAGGTATAAGCAAAGAGTAGACAAAATGGAGCTCATAAAAGATGTTTCTCATATTCAATATTTTCTACATAACATTTTCAATGTGATTTTTAAAGTATTTCATATACATGTTAAATATAAAAACATTAGATATTGTCTACCAATGATAATGTAACAGACCAAGCAGTTTATTTATACTCAGAAGCAGTGAAAAGGTTTGTACCATACAAGTCCTTACCACAAGGCTGTCTAAATATTTGTACACAAACTGTCTGTAATAGCAGAAACTACCTTCAAATGATATTTACCGTGATTGTATATTTCTTTTTAAAATTAATAACAGAAAATAAGTTTTCTCTAGTATAAGTAGTTATGAGTACAATTAGATTACTTGCTCCAGACAAGGTTGGATTGAAAATGTTTGAATTTGCATTGAATCACTCAAAATAATCTCTACAAATAAAATCTACTTTCAAAATGTTTACATATCTTACAATAAGCTATTTAACATGAACACATATTGTAAGCTGAGCTGTATTTTAATGGGGCATCTGGCTCACACTAGCTGCCAACCTTCACCTAGGGCAAAGACGGCCCCTGGTTGCAGAAACAAATGAGTAAAGTAATCCTGTTACAATTTGAGAGAAGTAATTAGTCATTTGTATTTTTTAGTAACTACCCCAAGACTTGTGCTATCACACCACACTGCACAGCAGTCCAGTTAAGAAAAGGAAATAGATGGTGATGTTCAGTATGTTCGGTGTCGACTGAGACACACTTTCTAATCCTGCAACACATTACTCTAAACTTTGATATCAGAATGACACACACACACACACACACAGAATAAATACTATGGTCCCAAAGGGTTCCTGTAGGGCACACACACATTATGAGAAAGAAACATTGTGTTCACCACTCACCACACACACACACACACACACACACACTGGAATAAAATAAAATCAGCCTGACATTTTTATGGATGTCAACAACCAAAGTGTGGCCAAACAATTCATTCACACAGACAAGACAAGAGCAAACAAATACCCACATATCCACTCCTGCTCTATAAACCAGCACTCCTAAGAAAGCCAATAGGCGTTTGATTTAGCACGCCTAGTGCGGGCTGGCTGCAGAGTGGCTATGGGGTGTGTATTTCCCTGGGTTTATTTTGCCCTGGAGCAGAAGCTTGGTGACTCAGACACACTAAAACCTGGATCACAAAGGGCTATGAACACACACACACACACACACACTCACACATACACACACTGCTGCAGACAGAGACAGACAGACAGCCTGCAGCACTAACTGAGGGAGAGAGTGTTTTAGCCAAGTCTAACACTGCTACTCTCAACCCGAATCCAGAACCTGCTCTGTGTGTGACTGTGTGTCAATATATATATATATACAATCATAATTTATAGTGTAATTTCTATTTGGAGGTCCTAAATTAATACAAAACAATACAAAATATATATTGTTTATGCAATTATTCAATGTTGCTTTTAAAACTTTCTTTTTGAATTACTTTTGAATTACAACTGTCCCATGTCTTTATGCCACTACTAAAACATAGAAGGATTAATTTAGCCATTGCAGCAGTCACTACGGGTAAGATTTCGGTAGTGCTATGATTGTTTTGGTAGTGTAAAAATGCAAAATTCAATCATGTATATAATAATAAAATAAACACAATTACATAATACGGGCAAAAAGATTTTAATTTAAAGTCCAAGTAAATTTTAAGGCTGAAACTCTGACCAAGCATGTTTTAGGAAGAATGGACCAATAGAAATGCTTCAAAATCACTTGGAATAGAACCTCTGAAAATATATATATATATATATATATATATATATATATATATGTGTGTGTGTGTGTGAGTCTGTGTCTATATATATACTCTGTATATACACTCTATTTTTCTCCCTAAAACAAAACAGTGACAGAGTCTTGAGAACACACTGTTACATCATTCCAAACAGATAAATAATAAAGAACTTCAAACCTCCACAACCCACACAATCACACCAGACAGCACTCCACTGACAAAAGCCCTATTGGAGCCGCATTCTTTTAGCAGAGGAAGTTGTGTAATGTAATTTGCCAGACTGGATGATGCCACAGGACACTGTAACAATAGGAATACCCTGCACAGGAGGTTTTGTTATTCCATTAGCATGACGTAAACAGAACTGTATTCAATCTGCAATTCATCTATACAAATACAATCTCCCAGAGTTACTGTTGCCAGGTAGGACAAGTTTTTAGTAAGGTCAAAATCTTACAGTTCAATTCTGGGAGTTTTAGTTGTTTTTATATACTATCATTATGACTATTTTCAAACTCTGCAAAAGTTAAGTAAAGTGATGTCCTAGTAAATGGATGGGACCAATTTAATGAGAAAAACATCACTTCAAGCATTGCAATCATCAGTGGTAGCCAAACCATTAGGCTTCCGTCAGAAATGGAAAACAGTGGTATATATAAGCCCTATTGTAAAAAAGTTGGGAAAATGTAATTAAATGTAGATAAAAACAGAATGCAATAATTTGCAAATCTCACAGACCCGTATTTTATTCACAATAAAGCATAGAACACATACCAGATGTTGAAAGTGAGACCATATTACCATTTCATGAAAAATATGACTTCATTTAGAACTTGATGGCAGCAAAACATGCCAAAAACAGAGCAACAAATGGAAATGAAAGTGGTACCAATAAAAACTGACATTGTAGGGAGGCTGTGAAAAACTGTGTCTAAAAAATGTGGAACAATTTTAGAAAAATGTTCCCCAACATAATATTGCAAAGATTTTTGGATGTCCCACCTTCTACAGCACATAACATTATCAAAAACCTCAGAGAACTCTGCGGTCAGATGAAATTCTTTCCGGAAACCATGGACATTGTGTCCTGCAGACTCAAGAGGAGACAGACCATCCAGCTTGTTATCAGCGCACAGTTCAAAAGCTGCATCTCTGATGGTATTCAGTCACATTAGTGCCTGTGGTGTGAGCAGCATACACATCTAAAAGGACTCTATCAGTGCTGAAGAGTATACGGAGGTTTTAGAACAACATATGCTCCCATCCAGACAGCGTCTCTTTCAGGGAAGACCTTGCATATTCCAGCAAGACAATGTTAAACCACATACTGCCTTTATCAAAACAGCATGACTTCACAGAAGAGGAGTCCAGTTGCTGAAGTGTCCTGCCTGCAGTCCAGACCTTCACCATGTAGACCCAGAATTCTACATCACACAAACTGGGAAAACATTCCTCTCCCAAAACTCCAGCAACTGGTCTCACTTTCCAGACATCTACAGAGTTGCGTTGCTGCCATCAAGTTCTAAATGAGTTGTCATGAGATGTTAAATTGTCTCCTTTCCAACATCTGATATGTGCTGTATGTTCTATTGCAAATCATTGCATCCTTTTTTATTTTTTTACATTTTACATATATTACACTGTTTGAAACTGGGGCTGTGTGTTAAATGTGTTAGCAAGCTTCAAATGCCTTATACAAGCTTCAGCTGTCCATGTTTAAATCTAGAGTTCTTTAGCACCATCGTTAGCCTAGCACTAAAATATTAGAAGCACTGGCTGAAATGGAAGTTTTTTCCCATGGTTTTAAAATCACGGCTCCTGTATTTCTAATCCAGCTCCAATACAGCTAATGTCATTCATTAAGAAAGAAAGTAAATCACCACATAAAGTATATACAAATAATCCCATGGAAAAATTACACTTCAAACAGAGGAAGAAAACCACAAGCAACCTATAGAACATGAATTCTCCATCCACAGCACACAACGGCAGTAGTAGTTTTGGTGTTAGAACGCATGCACTCTGTTACAAACCGTATCTTTAGACTGTCCCATTAGGAAGAAATAGGGGGAGCCATGCTTGTCACTTTTCATGCACATGGAGAGGCTGGAAGGTACCATTCCTATAAAAGGGGAAGTAACAACCTAGACCAATCATTAGGGTTAGAACAACAGCCTGAAGATCAAATGTTATTCTATAGTGCGAGAGAGATTATATTAGATTGAGAAAGGCCCTGTGTCTCAATTCGGGTACTATGTCCTTCATTCTTACACCATTCATCTTTCAGATCTGGAGTCCAGTTTCGGGTCCTGCATTTTGTAATAGGTAATTAAACTGCTGATGTAAGTAATAGCACAGAGGTGTTAAACATACTTCCCGTGGGCTTGGACCAACCTGATTATGGTTCTCAGACGAATTTAGAATCCGTGTTCTAAATTAAAATCATCTCGTGGACCATAATTGATCGTTTGTATTATGACTGACACGACGCTCAATCAGTCACTCCTTAGCAGCCGTCTCTAAGCACCACTTCTTCCAACAAGTCAATTAAAAACTCCAGAAAAACTCCTCAGAGCAAACCTGGGGTGAGAACGGGGCTGGTGGTAAATTAGTCACAGTTTGTAGGCTAAGAGAGGCAGAAAGGTGTTATCGAGAACATGTAATTCAGACAAGCTACCCTCATCATTTGAAGTGGGGGATGTTGTTCGTGTTTCCTGGATAAAACTGTGTGGAAGACCACATTCAGAGCTTAATGATGGAACTAATCCATTTTTAACAAGATATCTTAAAGCCACCACACTGGACACATACTTGAAAAACATTTATTTTAATGGAGCTATGTACATCAGTGCTGACACTGCACAGTGACTCCAAGCACTGAGTTCGTCAGTGTGTCACAGCGCACCATTTTGTCATTACTAAATTTGATTACTGCCATATTGAGACACTACAGCAGGGGTCCCTAATAGGCAGACCCAGACGTTGTCCAATGCGGACCCAAACCGATAAACTATTGAGAATGATTTCATTTTGACTGTGTTTATTTTAAGCGGCGGAGCTTTTCTTGTCTTTACGGTATACAGGCTTTACGGCGCTCAGAGACTAATTGCGTGCGCTGTAAGATCACCAAAGGCGCTTCTCAGCCAATCAGATCAGTTCACATTGGAGCGTGCAGCGCGCACACAGGCGAGATATGAAGCTAGGAGCAGCAGCCAGAGACTAAAACGAGTCAGAAAGAATAACGTAAGATCTGAAAAGTCAATAATGAAAACTGACCAGGAACGGTTATGGAATGGACCTGCTCGTCCAGTTTTAAAGAATACCACTGTGTAAAACCAACATATTAATTTGTGAAGCTGACTTAAGACGTTTTATTTACTTTCTCTATAAAACACTTTAAGATGCACTTTCTTCAAAAGCATTCTGTTTTTTTGAATGTACCCTTTGTTCTTACTTGAAGAAGGAAGGAGGAAATCTCCTCTAACTGGACCATAATTAAAACCCCTGCACTAGATCAGTTGTGATCAAAGGAGATCATAACTGCCTTGATATGTACACAGAGAAAGGCAGCCAGCACTGTTAAAAATCTTTGGTTGGTTCAACCTAACAATTGACTTGATGTGGTAAATGAACTTGTGTTATTCTTTCTAAATATGTAGTTCCAAGGAACAATTTTTTTCAATCTATTTGTTGAGTGGAGTTATTACCACATGTAGACACTCTATTTGGTTAAACCAACAAAAGATTTTTATAGTGAGTCTTTTAGATAAGCAGAGAGATGTTTTTTCAGCTTGCATCTTTAAGCCAGTTTGTGAAGAAGTAGTAAATTGATGCCAAGCATGGGAAGTGATGCTGAAAACCTTATTTCACACAATCTACATACAGTAAGAAGAGTGTAAAAATGAACTTAAACCTGACGTTTTTTGACTCTACCTGCCTGCATTCTATGCGTCCAGCAATGCACCCAGAGTGTAGTGGCTTTAACAATAAATATCCTTGCAAGTCAATGTTACAATCAGTTGGCTAGCTAGATTAGCTTTTCCCATCTTAGACAAATTAGACTCACATTGGCATTTAAAACATTGTGTGGAAGATGAATCTCAACGCACCTGCATGCATTATTTGAGGTTTGCTAAAAACCTTAAAAAGACTTTAAAAGTTACAGATCCTCAGCATCCAACATCTGAAAACCTGATCTGTTTTGTAGTTAAAACTTGTTTGTTCCCTCCAAATGTGCCTTTCAGATGAAATTAACACGTTTCTAAAGAGCTGCTGATGTGTTACTGGCCTACAAAACTGATTTTTTTTTTGGTCCCACCCACTAAACACATTACTGAAGCTGCATTCAGAAGCTCGTCAGAAGCTTGTACATAACAGATGATTAACTAGTTAAATGACTTCACGACTCAGTTCGGGTGCTTGTTTGAAGATACGCCCACCACAAATATTCTGCTAATGGAAGCAAGTCTGTTATATTTTTTTCCACATTCACATTCAAGTTTAGCATGGGGCTCACTCGTGTAAAAGGTGAACAGTTGTGTTATACGTCACATTTCATAAGCATACGCATCATTTACAATTCAGAGTGGATGAATTATAAATTTGACTTTGTCTGCCGTTCAAGCCCAATTTACATGTGGGACGAGGGGCATTTTTGACACCACCTTAAATGCAGCATAGCTGTACTGTGAAAAAGTTACCTAAAATGAGACACATCTGGCCTTCTGATTAGAGCAGTGATTAGAAAAATACCATAAAATCTGTAGCTGCATATTGCAAAACGCCTAATGTGAAATCTAGAAGTCTTTTGACTGGAGCTTCTTTTAATGGATCACACTATTTACACCAAAAGTGATCTGTACACTACACCAGTACTCAATTTGAGACACAGGAAGAAAGCACAGATGTTTATACTTCACTAACTCTAGAGAAAATGAGTATACCAATTATATTAAACCATTGTTAATAAATAGAAAGAGCATGCTTTGATAAGGTTTGTTAAGAAAGATTGTTGGCAAGAAAGACGAATGACTACTAGTGTTAAAAGGTATTAAATGGATGTTACAATACTTTGAGTCTGACTGACATTAATGAAGTAAATGTTGCAAATTTCTCTGTAAAATGTCAAAACAAAATATTTAAAAAGTAGTTGCATATACAGTACTATGTAAATGTAACAAGAGAGAAGTTTTTAAGAAAGTAGTATTACAACACAGGTTTGGTTCTAGATGTTCTCCACCATCACATGGATTTTTAAAATTCTATCACCAGTACACGTAATTTAACAAAGGATTGATTAGACAAGCCAGATGATTATAACTGGGAATTATTCTGGGCCGCTACGAGGAGAAATGTGCAAATCGCAAAGTGAAAACATTAATATTCTTAAAATCACTACTTTATGTATTACTATTATTTGGGTTTATTGTAATATTAGTGGGTTTTTGGAGCAAATAAATGTGTACCGCCCATGTCTTTCTTAAATATATTTTTTCTCAGGTGCCTAAAACTTGCGCAGTACATAATACTTTCAGGATACATTATTATAAAATAGAAATATTCTACTAGACCGTAAGTGGCGACAGGTTCGGAAAAGATACTGACTACTTTACTCATTACTACATTACTACATTTAAGCTTATCTGTGTGTACATATTCTAAGAGTATACAATGCTTTTACAGGGACAAACACAGTTATTGCAGAGATAAACAGTTGCAGAAAATGTACTTAGATAAAGATATTCATATGGCCAGTTTCCATTTATTTGTAATAAACAAACAAACAAATAAATAAATAAATAAACCAGTTCTAACCCCCTCTTTAAGAAATCCAGTACTTAAGATTACCATTTAATACCTACTTGATCTGATAAAATCAGGTGCTGCTGATGGAATTTAAATCATAAAACATTTCATAATGATTTTACTTTAAAACAATAGTTTTAAAACTGTTTTTTGCTCTGATTTATAATATGAAGAATAGCATCTGTCATTGCAAGTCCAGGCCCGGAGAGCCTGCTACAGTGATGTGTAACTTTCATCAAAGAGATAAAGGGGTGCAAGTAAGATGTCTAGCTGGCTTTTTCCTGCTGGACTAGTAAATAACTCATTAGCCCACTTTTTTGTCAATAAGTTTTGATAGGTTTAGCCACTAGCTCGGCAACCTGAGGTGATATAAGCAAACTTGCTAGACACCACACTGATACTGATAATAAGTGATCTTTAGTTGACTAGCTGTAACTACAAGCAGTCTTATTTACTCTACCTACTTAATCAACATGGCTCATTATTCTCTGACGATGTCTTTGCTGGATCAAAGTGTGATTTGTATTTACGACAGTGGTGTAAAAGTGGATTACACACCACAGCTATGGGTGGGGGGTCCCTAGTATCAAAAAATACCAATTCTCACATAATGTTGTTTTAAGAAATCCATGCAATGACTGGAGTGCAGCAAGAAGTCAGAATCCAAAACCTGTGTTCCCTCAAACAACATATTAATATAAGAATGTTACGTCTTACTGTACTGATGTTATGTAGTGTTTCCACTGGCAAGAATAAATAGTTTTAATGATTGTTGTGACTGTCTAACTACAAATACATAAGGGTTGTGCTATTACTGCACCATGCTCTTAGGAGTTGATAAAAACGTGTGTGTGTACAGAACAGGGTTAAACCCACCATACTCAGGGACCTGCCCTGTTCCTCTCTTCAGCAGCAGACGAACTCTGCGGCCGCCGGATTTGATGAGCTCGATGGCCCGAGCGTGGGTCATGTCCCTTGTGCTCTCTCCATTTATCTCAATGATTTGATCTCCAACCTACACACACACACACACAGGGGAAACACAGTGGTTAGTGTGTAGAAAAGCATCCAGTACTACAGTCCAGTGGGAGGAAATAACTAGCGGTTGTGGGTTGGAAATCCAGCAATAAAACCATTTAATCCAGCCAAACATTAAACACGGACGTATTTAATGCAAAACTATAGCAATTTAAATAGGCAGAGAAAAATAAGAGCCTGTGTTTGGGTAAGCAGAAGCAGACACATTTTATTATTATTTGAATTGGATGAAATCTTGTTTTACAGAAATAAATAATAAAAAAAAATGTAAATCTTTTTTTTGACATTTTAATGCACTGATAAAAGTGTAGTAAAGTGGAGGTGTGGTATACACACACGCTGTCCAAACATTGGAAGTACATGTAATAAACAATAACACAATTATGTAATAATTCAGCAGAGAACCCATAAAGTCTTCTAAAGAAAAGCTCCAGAAGCTCTAAAGCTCTTAAAGAACACCTACTGTGAACTAGAACCTTCATACTTATGTTGAATTCTGCAAGTTCATAGTAATACTCTTTACTTCTCATTGTTATGATTTGGTTGGAAACAAAATGGCTAAATTTGTGAATAACTCACATTCCTCAATCAAGTTGTTTTTGTTTGTTTGTTGTTGTTTTTTTATATTGTTTTAAGGTAAATACAGTTTACCCTCCTATTGGTTAGGCCTTCAGGAGTTGCACAGAAAGCCTAACATGTTAAATTACCCACATAATTAGGAAGTAGGTACTGCACAAGATTTTTTGAAGCTGACAGTTATGTGAAGGAAGTGAGAGTCAGTGTTGATGATTGCTTCTGACACCACAAATAAAACCACAATAGAAGGTAATGTTTTGCAACAAGGGACAAAAATACGGACCCATAGAAATTTGTATCTGACTTGAGCCATCTATGGTGCGAGTAAGTCGAATCTCCATATCTAGAGCACCGTAACTTGGCAAAAATAAGCTCCCTCTGCAACGACACATGCCATTTTAGTGTAGTCCTCAGGCAAACAGATAACAATGTTCAATATCTGATCTCTGGAGAAGATCAATTTAGAACAATGCTAAACTGTGCAGGTCAGTACAGCACTTTCCAACTCATGTGCCCTGATGTGCCTTTTCCAACGAGACCCAGATCCGCATTGCTAACTTTCAGGAAATTAAAGATATGGTCCCCATAATCACCAGGCTTCTCAATTGTTGTGTTTTATGAGACGTCCATGTTGTTAGTGTCTTAATCACGTGATCAGCGACTAGTTAACAATCTGGCTGAAGTCACACAGCAGAATCAGCCACTCAATTTTGTTAAACTCTAAACCTAGCTATGTCACATTTAACACTGAAGTAATTATGCAACTATGAGGCTTTATTATTATTAAAATAACAATGTATTGCAACTTCCTATTCAATTGTACTGCTGAACTGTTGTAGTGTCAGTTGGGAGTGGGAACTCATTGAAAACCTGAATTGATTCAATTTTAGTTTATTCACTGCAAACACTCCCGTTTAAAACTATAATTGAAATATCATGTTAATATAATCAAACCGTAAAAAACAACAACAATAAAAAGTTTTTTAGACAATTAATGTAAATACAACTAACCTGGCATCAGTGATAATGTGTGTATGAATGTCATTCATTATGAATAACGGCTCATTAGGATCAATAGAAATCATAGCTCAGGCTGAAGTCTAATGGGTGCTGGCACTCATGGATGGCCGTCAGCAGTAATTAACTGCAGCAGCATTTTGCTAATGTCAGTGAATGAATGAATAAATGAATGAATCATGGCTGCCGTCTCTCTGTGGGCAGTGATGACTGATGGGAGAATACTGAGGATCTACTCAGCTTTATTGCAGATGGGAGATACATAGCAGTGTATGTGTGAGGAGGACTGTCATAAGAATATTATGACATTATTCAACAGATTTGCTTATTACAAGTCGTTTGATCTAGTGAAACAGTCTTATTGCACTGCCATTATCGTTTCCTAAAACAAGCAAAAATACCTGCCAGTATAATTCGGTATTATCACCAGATGAAATGACCTAGAACAACTCCAGAAAGGCAAGGCAAGTTTATTTGTATAGCACCAACAAAGCATTAAAATAAATCAGTTAAAAGAAATAAGAAATATACAAATATTTAAAAGAAAGAGAATTAAACATAAAAATGAAGAAGGATGTTTAAAATTGAAAGAGTTGTAGAATTAACAGTTCAGTAAGAGTAAGAGTTCAGTAACAGTTTTAAACTGAGCTGCTCAAACAGGAATGTTTTTTATTCTGGATTTAAAGGTGTCCAGTGTTGGGGCTCTTCTAACACTCTCGCTCAACTGATTCTATTTAATAGCAGCACAATAACTAAACGCTGCTTCTCCTTGCTTAGTCTTTACCTTAGGAAGGACTAACTGACTACTTCCTAACCATCTCAGAGTTCTGCTCGGCTCATATCGCTGTACTAGGTCACACAGATCAGCTGGTCCTATACCATTCAGACATTTATAGAGCAGTAACAGGACCCTGAAATCTATTCTGTAACATACTGGTATCCAGTGTAAGGATTTAAGAATGGGGGTGATGTGTTCCCTTCTATTGCTCTGGCAGCTGCATTCTGAATCAGCTGAAGTTGTTTGATTGTCTGTTGAAAGTCCAGTTAGGAGAGCATTACAGTAACCGATCCTGCTGGAAGTAAAGGCATGGATGAGTTTCTCCAGATCTGGTTTAGACAGAAAATACGCCAGAAATAGTATAAACCATCTTAAAATGTTCTTACTGCAGTCTCATTAATGTAAACAAATAAGCAACATAGGGCAGCATTGGCAGGACAGCAGAAGGAGTAAGTTGGTGGGAATGTAGCTGAATTGCAAAATTATGTATAGCTTTACAGAAAGTCAACAAAAACCCCTTTCAATCTAATGAGAAACTCTTTTTTGTACTGTTGTACTATTTGTACTGTCTAGTCATGTTGCATCTTGTTTGTTCTGTGTTATGTTCCCTGTAGGCACCATATGGTACTAAAGAAACTGTGTTTAACTGTGTACTGTGTAGATGGTTGAAATTACAATAGACTTGACCTGACAGACTTTGTCTAAATACTAACATTTAAAGTGTACAGGATTAAATGTACATGGGCTCCTGGGTTAAAATCCACTTTTACAGGTGCCCCATAGTGATTATCATGCAGTCTGGATCAGTCTTGTCTGTGTTTTTCCCCCTCCTCTCCTGGGTTTTTGAAAGCAGATTTTTCCCCCTGCTTACCGTGTGTTGTCTCCTAAAGCATGTATCAGAGAACCTCCCCCAGATATTTTCAACCCTTTACTTGCTCTGGGTCATTAAACTCCATATGCTACCTGGGAGAGCATTATCAGGAGGAGGAAGAATAAAATAATGATAAAAGCAAGGTGCCGCAGGTTCTCTAAAGAAGCAATTATAATGGCAGCTACAGGTATAAAGCATTACTTCACAACGATGACAGAAAACAATATGACCATTCGCCAAATATGCTATTAGCAAAACAGCTCTGACCTGCAGAAGCATGGACTCAACTAGACCACTAAGGGTGTCCTAGGCCCAAGATTGTTAGCAGCAGATTCTCCAAGTCCTCTGAATCGCAAGGTGGAGCTGTTGTGGGTCAATTCATATACAAATGTAAATGTAATATTGTAAGTATATTGATACAGATGTAACAGTAACATGTGAATACAAACTCACTGTATAGCAAACTTGTGATAATGCTAGGGGTTAAATGTAAAAGGTCTGTCCCCTACAGCGAGGGTTCCCTGATACGCAGCCTGTTGTTGAAGTGTGGACTCTTAATAGGATCTGTGTGGGAGGGAATGTATAAAGTAATTAGTGTAATAAATGTGGCGGCCTGGCTGTAATGGCGGCTGGGACAAGGAGCCAGAGCTTGGAGCTCGTTAGCCCTCATTAAGAGCTCGTTTAAATGGAGGACAGAGAACAGCGGACCCCTACACATCTATCTCTCACTATTTGACTATTGACAAACATCCTGCATTAGCCACAGGGGCCGACTCTCTACGTGTTTGTGTGTCTGGGTGTATTTGTTTTCATACTTGACTCCGAAAAGCAGAGAGACACAGATTTAACTTACAGGGCCGACGGAATGCTAGAAGGTTAGGGTTAAATATACGGGACACACATATTGGTGATTTTATATATCATATTCACTACAAAATAATAATTCCTGAGGAGATATTTCTAAGACTATGAGATAAAAGATAAGTCAATAGCAAATACGTGAAAAAACATGAGTTTAAACCTGAAGTTTAAAAAAATACAGATAAAAAGGGGTCCTGGCAACACCTTTGATAGACCAAAGGTCAACCCATCAGATAAACAGTTCTTCAAGGTTTAAGATTTTTTCAGTCTCTTCTTTCACCGTGAAAAGACAACTCAATGCTACAGGTCTGAAAGGATGTGCAAATCAAACAAAGACACTGCTGGTGTTCTCAGAACAATGTAGTGACCACCCCAGAGTCCAGACCTCAACACAATTTTATGTGTTTGGGATTCCCTGGACTGAAGACTTGCTTTAAAAAGCAACTCTCCTCAAAAGAATGGAAGATGTAAGGTGTGAGCACACAAAAAAATAAGAAGAAGAATTTACCGACGTTGAAAAATGAATAACTTAATGACTTAATGACTGTTTTGACTGGAAATCTAATTAAACAATGACGGGTGGTCTTTTGCACAGCCTGTAAATTACAGGAAACGTTTCTGTGGGTGTTCATTATAAAGGTAAATAATCTTTTTAAAATGCTGCCGACACATTTGCATATCCATCAAAAGCTGGTTCTCATGGCACTCGCTTTAAATATATTGCAATGCATATTAAAACATGCAGCAATAATCCGAATTCAGTATTTAGGAGCTCTAGTGTGTGTTTGTGTGTTTGAGTACAATACTCATGAGTGTGAGTGAGTGAAATTTGCCAGAAGCTAGCCTACAGCGAACCCTGTAGCACTAACCTGCTCCTGCTGGTGCAGAACAGATTACAGCCAGTAAGCAGAAAGGAGAACGCTATAAAGAGAGGAAGGCTGCAGCTTCCTTATAATCTCCAGTCTACACCTCAGAGCAGTACTTCTTTATCCTCTTCTTATGTTTGATGTCTTTCCTTGGGGTTTATGTTCAGAGCACAGTAATGATTCACTGGGTGTCACTGTGTTGCTATTTATGTGCCTCGGCAAAGCCATAAAAATATGTCATAAGATTTATGCAGTAGTATTAGTATGCTTTCACTATACATACATACTAACAAAACCCAGAAAAAATGCTCTCGCACCCATACAGTTAACATTCTATCAGCGTACTGTACATTAGCAGTTAATGCTGCCTATGATGTCCAAATCCAGATATCAAGAAAATAGTCAGTTTGGTCAGAGATGTGTTATTATTGTGTTATTAACATATCCCGATGTCTATAATAAACATGCAAATCACTACAACCACATAACTACTTGGGCTGTGGACTGCTCAGCGATATTCTATCCACCAACCACAAGTTGCTGAAGTGCAAAAGTGAGGAAGACCTGCATATCATCGCTGTCCAACAAAAATATGTATCTATATTTTCATGGATTTTTATTTCTCTACATCGTTTAAATGTGACAGCAGACGTTTACACTGTGTAAACATTTAATGATGAACGGACCAATAGAAATGCTCTAAAACAGCTTGGAAAAAGTTCCGGTTCCATAGACTTACATTGAAAGTAAGGGTAGTTTTTGGACTCTCCTATAAAGTTGGTATTTTGGAGATCCCTGTTTTCCTTTGGACAGTGTCAATGTGTGGGTTACTCACTGTCAGCTTGACATTAACTGAAGACTTGAGAGCCTCGCTACTGTCCTGGTGTGAACTGCATTCATTGTATAGCTAAAGCAAAAAGATCTGGACATTAATAGTTATACTGCATAAGTCAGTCATCAATCACTATTAATCAATCACTATTAATCTCCTACAATTCTCAACATTCTCGCTGTCCAGAGACTTCTCCTTTACTGGCTCAGCTCTTTAGCCTCTTTCCCCTCATGGTGTCAGACAGTCAGGCTATTTGTTTTTTGTTGCTGTTGTTATTACAACCAGGCCCCACAAACATTTACCAAAATGACCCTGAAAATGTTGGAAAGGATGTGGATGCTTTCCACATCACCAAAAAAAGCTCAGTGGAGATTGCTAGCTTGATTAAGGAGCAAGTTCTGCATAAGCTGCACAACTCTCAAGATCAAAGCATTCCCACAAGTGAGATTTTACAGAAATTTATACAAATGGGCACCAAAGTTACCCAAAACTAGGGCAAAACCAGCCAGACAGCCTGAAGGGTCGTCACATACCTCAACAAGTTAAATCCTTAATCAGGTCATAACCTTCACTTACATTGTAACAAAGTAACAATGCTGGTCCTACAGGTGCCGCTGTCATTGCAGTGTTTAATTTGCCTTCTGTAACAAATCATTTGAGTCTACACTTTTATCTGTTTGCTATAATATCATATGACAAATATAGGATTTATTTATTTCTGCAAAACAATATCACACACACAACAATAACTCTAGCAATTTCACATCATAACCAAATATCCTCTACTAACACTGATGTGGAATGGACTGATGTGGAAGTTTACAATGTCCACACAATTTCTCTAGTAGTTTCAGTGAGTTATGAGAAATAAACAATTAATATATATTTACAGCATATTTTTGTTATCAATGGGAATAATTGTGACTTCTAAGTGTTAGAAACAAGCTGTAATCTCATAATAAAAGAAACCACCACTGATCATACAAACCATCAAACATTTACAAATTGCAAAAATTTAGATGTACGGCTGCAGACCCTCCTCTGTCAGATAACAGCTGTGAAGATGGGGTCGACTTTACGCGTCCGTGTCCTGACTATCCGTAAATAATTAGTTTGAGGCTGCATCTAATGAATAAATTTGGCAGAGTCACACAGAGCCGTGGGACATGTTATAAAAGCCTGCTTTCACTTCTGAAGAGAAGAAGAGAGAAGACAGATAGAGGGAGAGTGAGGAAGAGTCAGACAGACAGACAGAGACAAGAGCAAGCACCCCTGGGGCAGCCTTACTCATATTAGCTTCAACAGCTTCATTACAGATAAGCACATCTGAGGGAAACAGCAGAGCAAAACAGAAAGCAGAGGGAAGAGAAAGATCACTGAAGAGGGGGGCTAGATTACTGTGGACAAAAAGAGGCAGGACTGACAGGTCACTAGAGATTAACAAAAGAATTCTGAGAGATGGCAGAAGGTCCAAGATAAAAAAAAAATATGAGGACGGGGAAGATCATTACATTATCATTTTCCAAAAAAAACCCCATCATTCTTTCTTCATCCAACACCGCCATTTTCCAATAAACAATACCATTCTCTAATAAACACCATTTATAAACAAACATATGAATACCAACACTCCAATGAATACCACTATTCTCCAATGAATACCACAATTCTCTAATAAATACATCTTTCTAGAAAAAATACAAACATTCTACAAAAACACCAGTATCCCAACGCCACCATTCTCCAACAACTACCAACATTCTCCCACAAGCACCATCATTCTCTTAACAAATACCTTCATTCTCCAACAAACACCAACATTCTCCCACAAGCACCGTCATTCTCTTAACAAATACCTTCATTCTCCAACAAACACCAACATTATCCCACAAATATCAACATTCTCAAACGCTATCATTCTCCAACAAATACCAACATTCTCAAACGCCATCATTCTCCAACAAATACCATTATTCTCCAACACCAACATTCTCCAACAACTACCAACATTCTCCTACTAGCACCATCATTCTCTTAACAAATACCTTCATTCTCCAACAAACACCAACATCCTCCCCAAGCACCATCATTCTCTAAACAAACACCTTCATTCTCCAACAAAAACCAACGTTTTTCCAACAAATATCAACATTCTCAAACGCCATCATTCTCCAACAAATACCAACATTCTTAAACGGCATCATTCTCCAACAAATACCAACATTCTCCCACAAGCACCATCATTCTCTAAACAAATACCCTCATTCTCCAACAAACAACAATGTTTTTCCAACTAACATCAACATTCTCAAACAAACACCATCATTCTCCAACAAATACCAGCATTCTAAAACACCATTATTCTCCAACAAACACCAGCATTCTAAAACGCCATTATTCTCCAACAAACATCAGCATTCTAAAACACCATCATTCTCCAACAAACACCAGCATTCTAAAACACCATCATTCTCCAACAAACACCAGCATTCTAAAACACCATCATTCTCCAACAAACACCAGCATTCTAAAACACCATTATTCTCCAACAAACATCAGCATTCTAAAACACCATTATTCTCCAACAAACAACAGCATTCTAAAACACCATCATTCTCCAACAAACACCAGCATTCTAAAACACCATTATTCTCCAACAAACACCAGCATTCTAAAACACCATTATTCTCCAACAAACATCAGCATTCTAAAACACCATTATTCTCCAACAAACACCAGCATTCTAAAACACCATCATTCTCCAACAAACACCAGCATTCTAAAACACCATTATTCTCCAACAAACACCAGCATTCTAAAACACCATTATTCTCCAACAAACACCAGCATTCTAAAACACCATCATTCTCCAACAAACACCAGCATTTTAAAACACCATCATTCTCCAACAAACATCAGCATTCTAAGACACCATTATTCTCCAACAAATATCAGCATTCTAAAACACCATTATTCTCCAACAAACACCAGCATTCTAAAACACCAGCATTCTAAAACACCAGCATTCTAAAACACCATTATTCTCCAACAAACACCAGCATTCTAAAACACCATTATTCTCCAACAAACATCAGCATTCTAAAACACCATCATTCTCCAACAAATACCAACATTCTTAAACGGCATCATTCTCCAACAAATACCAACATTCTCCCACAAGCACCATCATTCTCTAAACAAATACCGTCATTCTCCAACAAACAACAACGTTTTTCCAACTAACATCAACATTCTCAAACAAACACCATCATTCTCCAACAAATACCAGCATTCTAAAACACCATTATTCTCCAACAAACACCAGCATTCTAAAACACCATTATTCTCCAACAAACACCAGCATTCTAAAACACCATTTTCTCCAACAAACACCAGCATTCTAAAACACCATTATTCTCCAACAAACATCAGCATTCTAAAACACCATTATTCTCCAACAAACATCAGCATTCTAAAACACCACTATTCTCCAACAAACACCAGCATTCTAAAACACCATTATTCTCCAACGAACATCAGCATTCTAAAACACCATCATTCTCCAACAAACACCAGCATTCTAAAACACCATTATTCTCCAACAAACACCAGCATTCTAAAACACCATTATTCTCCAACAAACACCAGCATTCTAAAACACCAGCATTCTCCAACAAACACCAGCATTCTAAAACACCATCATTCTCCAACAAACACCAGCATTCTAAAACACCATCATTCTCCAACAAACACCAGCATTCTAAAACACCATCATTCTCCAACAAACACCAGCATTCTAAAACACCATTATTCTCCAACAAACATCAGCATTCTAAAACACCAGCATTCTAAAACACCATTATTCTCCAACAAACATCAGCATTCTAAAACACCATTATTCTCCAACAAACATCAGCATTCTAAAACACCACTATTCTCCAACAAACACCAGCATTTTAAAACACCATTATTCTCCAACGAACATCAGCATTCTAAAACACCATCATTCTCCAACAAACACCAGCATTCTAAAACACCATTATTCTCCAACAAACATCAGCATTCTAAAACACCATTATTCTCCAACAAACACCAGCATTCTAAAACACCAGCATTCTCCAACAAACACCAGCATTCTAAAACACCATTATTCTCCAACAAACATCAGCATTCTAAAACACCATTATTCTCCAACAAACACCAGCATTCTAAAACACCAGCATTCTCCAACAAACACCAGCATTCTAAAACACCATTATTCTCCAACGAACATCAGCATTCTAAAACACCATCATTCTCCAACAAACACCAGCATTCTAAAACACCATTATTCTCCAACAAACACCAGCATTCTAAAACACCATTATTCTCCAACAAACACCAGCATTCTAAAACACCAGCATTCTCCAACAAACACCAGCATTCTAAAACACCATTATTCTCCAACAAACATCAGCATTCTAAAACACCACCATTCTCCAACAAATACCAACATTCTTAAACGGCATCATTCTCCAACAAATACCAATATTCTCCCACAAGCACCATCATTCTCTAAACAAATACCGTCATTCTCCAACAAACAACAACGTTTTTCCAACTAACATCAACATTCTCAAACAAACACCATCATTCTCCAACAAATACCAGCATTCTAAAACACCATTATTCTCCAACAAACACCAGCATTCTAAAATACCATTATTCTCCAACAAACATCAGCATTCTAAAACACCATTATTCTCCAACAAACACCAGCATTCTAAAACACCATTATTCTCCAACAAACACCAGCATTCTAAAATACCTTTATTCTCCAACAAACATCAGCATTCTAAAACACCATTATTCTCCAACAAACACCAGCATTCTAAAACACCAGCATTCTAAAACACCATTATTCTCCAACAAACACCAGCATTCTAAAACACCATTATTCTCCAACAAACATCAGCATTCTAAAACACCATCATTCTCCAACAAATACCAACATTCTTAAACGGCATCATTCTCCAACAAATACCAACATTCTCCCACAAGCACCATCATTCTCTAAACAAATACCGTCATTCTCCAACAAACAACAACGTTTTTCCAACTAACATCAACATTCTCAAACAAACACCATCATTCTCCAACAAACATCAGCATTCTAAAACACCATCATTCTCCAACAAACACCAGCATTCTAAAACACCATCATTCTTCAACAAACACCAGCATTCTAAAACACCATTATTCTCCAACAAACATCAGTATTCTAAAACACCATTATTCTCCAACAAACATCAGCATTCTAAAACACCACTATTCTCCAACAAACACCAGCATTCTAAAACACGATTATTCTCCAACGAACATCAGCATTCTAAAACACCATCATTCTCCAACAAACACCAGCATTCTAAAACACCATTATTCTCCAACAAACACCAGCATTCTAAAACACCATTATTCTCCAACAAACACCAGCATTCTAAAACACCAGCATTCTCCAACAAACACCAGCATTCTAAAACACCATTATTCTCCAACAAACATCAGCATTCTAAAACACCATTATTCTCCAACAAACACCAGCATTCTAAAACACCAGCATTCTAAAACACCATCATTCTCCAACAAACATCAGCATTCTAAAATACCATTATTCTCCAATAAATATCAGCATTCTAAAACACCATTATTCTCCACAAACACCAGCATTCTAAAACACCAGCATTCTAAAACACCATTATTCTCCAACAAACACCAGCATTCTAAAACACCATTATTCTCCAACAAACACCAGCATTCTAAAACACCAGCATTCTAAAACACCATTATTCTCCAACAAACATCAGCATTCTAAAACACCACTATTCTCCAACAAACACCAGCATTCTAAAACACCATTATTCTCCAACGAACATCAGCATTCTAAAACACCATCATTCTCCAACAAACACCAGCATTCTAAAACACCATTATTCTCCAATAAATATCAGCATTCTAAAACACCATTATTCTCCACAAACACCAGCATTCTAAAACACCAGCATTCTAAAACACCTTTCTTCTCCGACGAACATCAGCATTCTAAAACACCATTATTCTCCAACAAACACCAGCATTCTAAAACACCATTATTCTCCAACAAACACCAGCATTCTAAAACACCATCATTCTCCAACAAACACCAGCATTCTAAAACACCATTATTCTCCAACAAACACCAGCATTCTAAAACACCATTATTCTCCAACAAACACCAGCATTCTAAAACACCATCATTCTCCAACAAACACCAGCATTCTAAAACACCTTTATTCTCCGACGAACATCAGCATTCTAAAACACCATTATTCTCCACAAACACCAGCATTCTAAAACACCAGCATTCTAAAACACCTTTATTCTCCGACGAACATCAGCATTCTAAAACACCATTATTCTCCAACAAACACCAGCATTCTAAAACACCAGCATTCTAAAACACCATCATTCTCCAACAAACACCAGCATTCTAAAACACCATTATTCTCCAATAAATATCAGCATTCTAAAACACCATTATTCTCCACAAACACCAGCATTCTAAAACACCAGCATTCTAAAACACCATTATTCTCCAACAAACACCAGCATTCTAAAACACCATTATTCTCCAACAAACACCAGCATTCTAAAACACCATTATTCTCCAACAAACACCAGCATTCTAAAACACCATCATTCTCCAACAAACACCAGCATTCTAAAACACCATTATTCTCCAACAAACACCAGCATTCTAAAACACCATCATTCTCCACCAAACACCAGCATTCTAAAACACCATCATTCTCCAACAAACACCAGCATTCTAAAACACCATTATTCTCCAACAAACAGCAGCATTCTAAAACACCATCATTCTCCACCAAACACCAGCATTCTAAAACACCAGCATTCTCCAACAAACACCAGCATTCTAAAACACCATCATTCTCCAACAAACACCAGCATTCTAAAACACCATTATTCTCCAACAAACACCAGCATTCTCTAAACAAATACCTTCGTCCTGGACTTTCAAGAATGCACTACATACAAACTTATTGCCACAACTGTAACTTTACAGTACACTGCTGTTCTTTGTACATGGTAGGCCATGTGAAAATAAGAACATGCTTTACGATAATTAATCCATTAATTCATTCATCTATTTAATTTCATGATTTAAATTATTTTAGTGCGCCTACAATAGTTCAAGAAGCAAACAGGACAGGTCACTCACCCTCATCCTCCCGTTGCGGATGGCTGGGCCATCCTCTGCCAACCGCAGCACAAACAGGTCCATCTTATACTCCCGTCCTCCGCGGATGCTGAAACCAAAGCCCTTAACACTTTTCTCCAACTCCACTGTAAAGAAATCAAAGTCCTGCAAGAAGAACACACACACACAATGTCTGAAAACTGAAATTACACCAACAACTGACCATTTAGCGTGCTCAATAAAAGGTCAGTCTGGAACATCAATAACACATCAAAAATGTGCTGCAATAACTTATTCTGTATATACAGTATGTCTTATCAAGTTCCATAAGTCTCCCCTTTCATCACATTTAGTTTAGATTTAGATTAATTATTATTAATTATTATAATTAATGACATGCCTCAGTCACTACACACTGGCAGACACATAGGCAAGCCTGTTCAAAATTACATAACCTGACCTAGTATGTTGATTTTAGAAGATTCTCACTCGCTACATTAGTCTTGTATCCCCAGCTTAAAACTAAAGAAGCAAACTTCAGACAGTTAACTTGTGTTGGTGGATCAACTGGAGTAAGTGGAAAACTGTTAAATTCTGTGATACTATGTTTTATGGTACTGGATTGATTCTCAAAAACACAGTATCAATTATTTATTAATTTTTAATTGGCAGTCGTGGGCTGAAGGCTAGTGAACGGTCTTCTGACCAGGGGGTCGCCGGTTTGATCCACTGAACTAACGACACAACTAAAGCAACTGCCCTTGAGCAAGACACCTAGCCCCTAAAGGCTCCCTGGGCACTGTGGATAGGGCTGCCCACTGCTTTGGGCAAATGTGTTTGCTGCCCCCTAGTGTGTATGTTCACTAGTGTTTGTGTATGTGGGTGTTTCACTGCACGGATGGCAAATAATTCTGAATTCTATTCTAATTAATACATGCAGAGATTGGTTGCAGACAGTGGATCACATTATATTTAAAAGATCACAATAAACTGCCTTGATAACAGTATCACAATATATTGAATTATATCCTCTCGTTCATCATACGTATTTCATCGGCAGGTTTTTACTAATACACAGCTCTACTACAAACAGCATCTGAATGAAAGTGCATATCCCATCCGTACCTGTGGCTGTCTGAAGTCTGGTATGGGGAAGGTGCGGGGATCTGTGGACAGCTGCCTGTAGTCCAGCAGTGGGGGGTGTCTGTAGTCTGCTACAGGAGGGTGCCGGTAATCCACCGGAGGTTGGCGGTAATCAGTGAAAGGCGGCTGCCTAATGTCTGGCTTTACATCCTGCCGAGCCTTCACCTCCGACCTGTAGCTACAGGGACAAATTCAAATTCAGGCACCGAATCACAGAGTTAATCACAAAGACATACCGAGTTACTGTGTTGATTGTTAATACATTTTAAATGGATTGTGTACATATTAGAACAATTAGGAGCTCTTTATATAAATAACTAATACAAGGACAATATAATAACTGTTAAAAAGTGTCTACTCTTACCATATGTATGGTTTTATATGCCAAAATCAACCATACATTTCCGACCCCGGTTCTTTCTTTTGTGATTGTGTCTTTTAAACTATTATATATAAATATATACTGATTCCTTGCCTGAAGCCTGCAGCACATTCTAAAAATGTTAAGACATGAGCATGTTTACCACAAAGTTACATCACCTTTCCATTTAATAACACTTAATAATCATTTAGGGACTGAAGACACAAACTGATCCAATTTCAAAAGAATCATTTCTTGCCATTCATTTATTATACAAGTCTTTAGCTGCCCAAACGCACTGGAGCTTCATTGTCTGCTTTGTGCTTCACATGTGGGGGATACAGGTCTGGATTGCAGGCAGGTCAGCCTAACCTGATTATGCAGCCATCCTGTTGTCACATGGAGAGTGTTGGCTTGGCACTGTCATGTTGGAATTGGGTACAAATCTTTCAGTGTCCCATGGGCATTCATTAATTACGCCCTCTACCACGTCGTTATACAGTAAACAATCACTTACACTATGCATGTTCGTTTCAGATGAGCTGGAGTCTGGAGAAGGCTGCGTGTGACATACTGATTTCACTGTGAAATGTAGACGTGCAGTATTCCCAAATACACACCATGAAATCTACCAGAGAAGCATGATAGTTTGCAGTTTTGGGAAAAATGGCGAGCCTCAAAAGCCCTAATTTCCTGGAAGTACCATGGTAAAATATTAAATATCTGATCCTGGTACTGTTTTTATTAAAGGGGGGCTATTATGCTTATTTTTAATAAAGCTACTTATTTTCTGAGCGCTACTAAAATAGATTCACATGCTTCAATGTTCCTAAAAGTTATTTGCCAATGCAGTGAGATCACTTAGCTTAGTAGAATAATTTAAAATCACTTAAAACATCTTGAAATAAGATTAATAATCTAACAATATGCTTAAATAGTCTTCAAATGAAAAAAAATTACTTTTTTTCAGGGTGTTTCAAAATACACACTTCATTATCCCGGTGTGCTCTGATTGGTTAGCTCGATCCATCTGTTCCAATGGGTCAATCTCAGAGTAATAAGGGTAGCAGCATCCTGCTAACAGGCAACCAATAAGAATTGTGCTTAGAAATGATGTCACCATGTAACAGAGAAAACTGCTGGACTTCTAACAGGGCAGCTGAGGAAAGCGGTTTCTGTGGGAGAGACCTGTACTCTGGCATATACTTTGTAACTTTGTCGGCTGTTCACATGCACACTAAAGTAAAGGGAAAAGCCAGAAAAGTATAAAAGGTTCACTTTAAATACTGAGCTTTTTCAGTTTTTTTCTAATGTCCAAGCCTTTTTGGAACTAACGTTTGTAGGACAGCATCAGATTCATTTTGTTTTACATCAATTTACTAGACTTACTAGCCCCTCAGTCTGTTACAATCAACCCCAACCTATAGAAGAAACATCTGCACTCTCACCACTTTGGACTGAACTGGTTATAAAGTTCCCCGCTCTCCCATACATGGTCACTTAAGTAAACAAAGAAGAGCCGAATACCACAACTGCTCCCAGAGAAGTGCCTAATTTATGCCAGCAAGCAGCAGACACCTTGGCTGAGTGGAGTACTAAGTGGATGCTTGTAGACTCCAGACCCTGCAGAGTGTCAGCATGTGTGTGTATCTATTTTCCTTTCTTTCTCTAAGGACAAAGACCGGACTATGACACTAATGAGTGGAGCTGTGTTCGTACGACTGTAAAACTTTAATTCAGAGTAACGAGGTGCTGAGAAAGGCTGAGAGAAGGGTAGAGGAGCGAAGGAGTGAGACAGGAACCAGGGAGAGGCACGAGGAAAATCTGCACTCCCCACAGGCCTGGATGAATGATTCAAACGTCTTTTAAAGAGCCACACAGGTAAATAATTTAACTCCACCGGAGATAAGTGATGTTATATAACAAGGACAGAGACAGAGAGTGTGTGTGTGTGTGTGTGTGTATGTGCATGTATGTGTGTGTGTGATAGAGTAAAACAGAGAGAGGAAATAATAAAGAGTAGTATTGGGAGAGCTATTAGACCAAAGAACACCATTACTATGAACTTAAACAATGAACTATGAACAATGCATATGAGTTAAATGCATTGAATGAAACTGTACATACTGTATAAGTCACCTGCTTTTTCTACAACCCCAGTTGTGGAAACATGGACATATAAGGAAAAATGGTAAATGACAAAGACCAAAGATATGTGAATCCTTTTTGAGCTGTATTGAGTTTGAGTCTAAATTCGCCTGAGACAGGGGTATGTTTACCACCATCCCTTTCAACAACACTCAGTAATTGCTTGTGAACTGAGGAATCAACAGCTGTAAGTGGGATATTTCCCTATTCGTGCTTAAGAAAACACTGCGCAACAGTCTGGGGTCTCTGCTAAAGGAGTACATTTAACGTATACAACACATACAGAACGTTGTCTTGGTGAAACAAACAGGGACATGCCTGAAAGTATGTGTAGCTCCAAAAAGCCTCTGATGTTAACACACTCGCGTCAGATGCTGGCTTTCAAACTTTGGATTGGTAACACTCAGAGAGTCCGTGTGCTCTTTAGAATGGAAAACACAACGTCCCTTATAACAGTTTTGAAATTGGACTCATCAGAGTCAGCAGAGCTTCTCCATGGTATTGTTGTATGACTTCCACTTGCAGAGTGGAGTTTAGCATTTGCAGAGGCAGTGACAAACTGTGTTTACTGACAAGGGTGTTCAACAGTATTCCTGAACCCATGTGACTGTATTCATTAAAGAAGGGAGGAACTAACCAAGACCAGCAGACAGGTCTGTTTTTAAAGAAAACCTTGCAAAGAGGACATCCTTCCTACTATTGGGGCAAGATGCCCCCCCCTGTTGCAAATCTTGCATCAATTTGTTTTCCTAGTTTTTAATTATTTTTCATTTATTATTTTAATTGTGATTGCATTTCATCACATTTTTGACATTATATAAATGTATCATAATTATTATTAGTATTATTACTTAATTGGTAAGTGAAAACAATTATAGCAAAAAACAAAACAAGCTCTATTTTTAACTCTGCCAAGCAGCAGAATCCATTCACAAACTCCCCAGTGGCTAAAAATGTTACACTAATGCTAGCTAATCAACATCTAATTAGATAATATTTCTAAGGTTATATGCTGAGACAGTATTTTGCACTGGGGCCTGGAGGACATCTTACCCCAAAGTGTTTACATCTATTTTTCTACTGGATGTGAAACACTGGTGTGATCCTCTCAAAACCAAACATACTGCACTGTCCACAACCATATAATCAAATAGAATATTTATAATATAATATTTTCAACAAATGTTCAAGTACACATTAAAATAAATGCAAAGAATCCAAACTGATGCCAAAATCAAGTAGTACCAATGTTTTTGATCATCAAACACCAAACTTGGCCAATCAATTGAGGTAAAGGGGGCTGTGTAGCTGTGAGCCTACTGTAGCTAACACTCAACATGGGTATCAGACTTTATCTGATAATCTGTAGATTATCTGAGCGACTGTAGAGAACAAGTAATGAAAACTAATAAAACACTAATTAAAAAGTTGTTAAGTTAACTTGTTTATGTGGTTTCCAACATCGTATGTCACACTGTTATCTATAAACATGAACAAACGCATGTACACTGATTGAACACTGTTTTCTTAGCTAAACAACATAATCTTGTCTAATTTCTTTGTACTTTGCTAATTGGTGAGGTATAAGCTTCCATTCCAGCTATACATTAGCTGTATAGCTCCATGTCTCACCTGCCATCATGGGTGTAGATCTGCACAGGTGCTGCCATTGGCTGAGTGGCTGCGGTCTGTTGGGTCACAGAGCTGGCGTGATTGGCTGGGCTGCTTTGGGGAGCAGGGCTGGGCTGTGTGTGCGTGTTGGGTGGGATTGCTGTAGTGGTCACTGGGACACTGTTGGACAGTGTGGGCGGAGTTTGGTTGGACTGGGTCACTGGACTGGCCTGGGCCAGAGGACTCTGCTTTTCCGAGCTGCCTGCAGAGGGAGTACTGTTCGCCTCTGAAAAAAACACACACGCGCCGCACACACACAGTACGTTAAGCATGTTTTCATGTAGAAGACACTTTCATCCAAATACAAGCCCACATCAGTAAAAGTATACAAACTGTAGTGTTTTCTACATTTACTCTGACTTTTACTTCATTGCAGACAGCATGAACCCATCTTTTATTTGGTCACCTTGATTTCATTTGTTAATATACATTCATTCCTGCATTTCAGGCCTTTAACACATTCCACAGTAGTTGGGACAGGAGCAAGTTAGGGCTAGTAATAGGGTAAAAAAAATAATAATTATGTGATTTCAAACAGGTGAGGTCAACATGTGAGTTGTAATCATGATTTAGTACAAAAGCAGTATCCACAAGGGTCCTTGAGGAGTAAAGATTGGTAGAGGATGTCCTTTTTGGACAAAAATGTGTAATAAAATTATTGAAATTGTTTTAAACAATGATTTTCAAAGAAGGAATTTGTATATATCTCCCTCTACATTGCAAAATATTATTAAACAAATCAATGAATTGGGAGGAATTTCAGCGTGTAAAGGATCTAAGCTTAACACCCATGACCTCCGAGCCTGCAGATGGCACTGCATCAAGAACTGTCTTTCAACAATATCCGACATAACCACAAGGAAAGTGGTTACATTACATTCACAAATACCAACTGAAGTTTACGGTGCAGAATAGAAGTCTTGTGGTCAGAAAAATCAGTATTCCAGATCAGTATTCCTTTTTTGGAACAAATGGACACAGCATGCATTGGACCAATGCCAAAAAGGACCTACTAGTTTGTTATCAGCAGCTAGTCCAAAAGCCAGGGTCTGTCATGGTATGGATCAGTGTGTCAGCGCTATTGTTGAAAGTCAGATCTTAAGTATATTGAGATCTTAGAACATGTGCTGCCTTCAGGAAGACTCTTTTCAGTGCAAAACCACATGCTGCACACATAACAGTGGCATGGCTGTGGAAGAAAAGCGCACGGGTACTGGACTGGTCTACCTGCAGTCCTGACCTGTCTAAAACTGAGAATGTGGAGAAGTTTGAAAAAAGAAATTGACACTGGTGGCGCACCACTACACATCTTAAGATGTGTAGGAAGAATGATTGAAAAGAACACCTGAAACACTTTACTGCTCTGTATCCTTGGCTGTTAAGACAGGGAACTGCAACATTACAAAGTGGTAAATACTTTAATGTTCCAGATTGTTTTGGAATATGTTGCAGGCCTGAAATGCAGGAATAGATGTATATTAACAAATAAAATGAAGTTGACCAGACAAACAGTACAATCTCTGTAATAAACATCACATTAAATGTAAGAAACTGTGTTTCTGCTGTTCCAACTCCCCCAGTTTTCTGATTTGGTGTTTGTTGTATATGAAAAGAGTCATCAACAGTAGGAAGAAGAGAGAAAGAGAGAAATCCAGTGAGAGAAAGGGACAGGACAGAGAGAGAAATAGAGAGAAAGACACATATTTTGACCAATAATATAACAATACAATGTAATTAAAATTATGAGATAATTAGCACTACAGCTGTACACAACAGAGCGTCTTGGCTAAAAATGTAATGTTGCATTACTTGAGAAGTCATTTTTGCATTTAAGCTTTAAGTTTTATAAGTAACTGCTGTAATAAGCATTATATTATATTAGATTAGGTTAGATCAGGTTAAGATTAGGTTAGATCAGGTTAAGATTAGGTTAGATCAGGTTAAGATTAGGTTTAGATTAGGTTTAGATTAGGCTGGGTGGTGCGAGGCGTCTGAACTTACCCTCCTGAGTTATGATGCGGAGTGTGACGCTCAGCCCCGCATCCTTTATCAGTTTAACAATGTCTGCGTGAGCCATGCTGACGATAGACTGATTATTCACCGCCAGAATACGGTCACCAACCTTCAGCTTCCCACAGCGGTCTGCTGGACTGCCCTCTATAATCCGCCCGATCTTATGAGGAACAGCTGAGACAGTAAGAGAGAGAGAGCAAGAAAGAGAGCGAGGAGAGAGACAGAGAAAGTGGAAAGAGAACGAGAGAGAAAGAAGGGGGCAGTAAGAAGGAGAGAAAAAGGAGACAGAAAGAAAGATATAAAGAAAAAAGAGTATAAACCACTAAACCACTTATATCTGTCCTTCATACTCACCTGTACATTCTCTCTCCAGCCTGCCTTTTCCACAAACTTCGTTCTAAGACTCTCTCTCACTCATACTTTCTAGCTCTTTTCTCTCCTTTTATCTTATCTTTCTCTTTTTACTTCTCTCTCTTCTGTCACTTTCACACATTTCTGTCTCTTCATCTCCTTTCTTTTCTCTCTCTACTTCTTTCCTTCCTTTTTGTCTTTTTTACTTCTCTCTCCCACTCTTTACAGTGTCTCCCCCTCCTTTTCTGTTTCTCTCTCTTTCTCTCTTTCCCATTCCCACTCCTCTCCAACATCCTCTTTCCTTTCTTCCCATTCTCTCCATATTTTTCACCCCAGCTGTGCTCCTCTCTCTCTCTCTCTCTCTCTCTCTCTTAAACTGATGCGCCCACAATCTCCTGCCTCTTCCACTAGTAGCCCATTCATTATTAAAACGTAAAGCTTTAAAGTAGACCCTGCATTTTTAATAGCATTGTGCTACCTTGAAGCAATCTGCTTAAACTAGAATTGTCCCTCTGCCCCCTATTCGGTGCTATCAGCAAAGCCTGAACAGCGCTAAAGGCCAGCCCAGAGCCATAAATAATCCCACACAGCAGCAGCAGGGGACAGAATTAGAGTTAGGGTGTAAACAAAAGTGGCCCCATGGCACTGATTTAGCATCAAAAAAGCCCAGAAGTGTACTTTTAAAGGTACCCTAGCTCTCTGGACTTTTCCAGCTTCAAAAAAATTGTACCTTGGGGTCCTATAGGAAAGCTTTTGAGGCTTTGTGTCAACTGTAACTTAAAGCAGCAGTTTGTAATATTTTTGTTAAAAAGAAAGAAGAAGCATTACTGAGTATGGAGAAGAAGGTACACACTAAAATATTGTGCTGGTGCGCCACTACGAGTCGCTCTACGAAGCCTGAAATAATCATCTCAGTGAGAGGGAGCGGGACAGATTTGGTGGGAGTTC
The DNA here is from genome assembly GCA_021613375.1 of Megaleporinus macrocephalus. Lineage (NCBI taxonomy): Eukaryota > Metazoa > Chordata > Actinopteri > Characiformes > Anostomidae > Megaleporinus > Megaleporinus macrocephalus. The sequence continues at coordinate 25,158,063 of CM038702.1, forward strand.
TTTGGACTACCTTATTCGTCTTCACATATTAACATATGCAAAGGCTCATCATGTCTGACTCAACGTCTCAAGTGTTCACAAAATCAACATTATACTGATACTGAACACACATCCTGCACCAAGTTCTGACTTTGAGTTCACTTTGAATATTCTTTCAACACAACCGGCATTAGAAAATGTTCTTCTGAACATTGAATGCAATTACGCGTTTCCACCAGAGAGGTCTCTGAATCCTCAAATCCTCAAATCAACAGGAGGCAGCATATCAGCAGAACGTTGTGGTGTATACGGCCATCGTAATAAGCGAGGAAAACCACAGCCCCTCCTCCTCCTCAAGGTTTGCATTAGGGCTGGACCTCAATAAAACAGCAAACTACTGTAACCTTCAGGGTTCAGAGACAGAGCATTTAAGGTTACGTTCCATAACACAGCTTAAATTTGCTGAAAACTAGTACAAGCAGCTGAAAAAAATGTCCGAACAACCCACTACCCCTCTCACATTCAGGCTCTTTAACATAAAAGTCCTTGTAAGACTGAAGCTAAAAAAATAAATACTTTCTTTTTAAAAGACTGAACTGCTTACAACGCCCAGCTGTACTCGACCCTTACTAGGGTTACAGTTAGAGCACCTCCATGAAGTGCCGGATAACCTGTGCGTTCACTGCACTACTACCCCCTAAATCCCCCTGCCAAACAAACTATCAAGCCTGGTAGAATGAGGTGCTGCAGTGCTCTGTGAGGGAAGCCGCCAGCCCGCAGATTCAGATTTTACAGGGGTTAAAGCCGCAGATGATGCTTTCAACACCAGTAACGAAAACTAATGGAGCTCTAATTAACAAGTTGTTAAATAATCTCAATTAGACTTGCTCATGCGGTTTCTGACACTGTATAACACGCTGTTATCTATGAACATGAACAACAGCATATTGCATATTGAAAACAGAAGGAGCAGCTCATGTTAATTGGTGGGCTTCCTTGCTTACTTACTAGCTAAATTAGCCCACCATTCTACATCAGCCAACCAGTCTTGGTTAATCAACTAGATTTAAGGAAAAGCGGGAAACGGGGATGGAGCCTGAAGGCCTGCACACACTAAGCATAAACAATTTGTGTAATCAATTCAGCCGTTAACAAATCAATCTGAAACTGCCCAACTGTCGATGCCCTGAACATCAAAAGGTGTTTTTTTCTCCAGATGGTGAACATTTTTGCTGTGTCTGACTTCTGCAATCACAGTCAATGTTGTTTGTGGCTTTTCATGTATTAGTTAGTATTAGTATTAGTAAACCCTCTTTGTAAGATGTTGCTTTGTTGTGTTGCATTCAGTGCCTTTGCTTCTACAATTTGTAAGAATCTCTACACAAACGCTCTGCACAGACTGACCAGCATTGGCCGCTGTTTCCGGCCTGTTCAGTGAGCTGATGATGACGAATCCAAAGCCTTCGCTCTCCTTGCGCTGGATGATAACATCACTGGCCTGCAGGTTCTGATTGGCTGCTGTCTCGTTGGGCGCAGAGTTGTTGGAGAAGGTTCCTGAATTGAAGTCGCTCCTGGGCGAGCTGTGCTGGGTGGAGATGGAGCCGGGACTGCGGCCGTTCTGAGGACACTGCTCACCTGAAGAGGGGAGACAGAGACACATGCAGAGTCAGTCCCACAGAGAGGTTAGTAGGAACAAGTTTGTAAGTAAATTTGATTTTACACTTGCAAGATGGTCAATTTGGTGAATTTTAACATTTTTTTTATTTGCCAATAGCGCCACTGCTTTGGCAGTGTTGACCTCTGAAAGCACAGCCCTTCTGAACCTCTAGAACTAAGCAAATGCTAATGTAACCAGTCTCCCAGCACAAGCCTTCACCATTTCGTGTGCAGTTGAGAGTCAGTAGTGTCCTTTATATTTGTGGTTTTACTTTTGTGGTTTGGATGGTCGGCTAGGTAACCAGCTGTCAGACTGCTGACATAACAAATTAGCTCCATGGCTAGATAGCTGCATTAAAATCACCCCACTGCCACCAACCACACCTGTTATCTAGCTTAGTTTTCTACCGATCCCGGTGTAGTGCTATACTTTGGTGAGTATATCATTGCTGTCCAAAGAAAAACAAGCATCTCGTAAATAGTTTCTTTACAGCAGAGGACTAAACATTCCTAACTTTCAACGAAAGTCAGAGTAAAGAGTTCAATGCAATTCTAGAGCAGTCTACTGGTCCATTTATCATGGTCATGCAAAGGACAGCTGTCATACAAATAAATTTGATAAAAAATGAAGACTGTTAGATGCATCTTCTCTAAATATTCTGGAAATTTTAAATCGTTTATTACATTTAAATACATTTTATAACTTGTTATTAAATACAAAGTAACAACCACCTTCTTTGTAAGAAAGCCTCGGCTGCTACTGCTACAGGATGATGATGCATAAATATATGCAAAGCCTGGAGAAATACACTAAAACAATTGAAAATGAAAATGATGCCACCTCATTGTAATGTCAGAAACATAAGAAGTGGCCTTTTGTCTCTTGTCTGGGGGGGCTTCTCTTGCCCCGCTGATTTAATTTATTTTCAGTTCAAAAGAACAAAACAACACCACCAATCATATATTCCAAACATATATCCAGCTATTTTGTAAAAATGCATAAATCATAAGAGCAAAAAAACTTTCCCCAAAAACATTTCTGGAATGCAGATATCTCCAGATGATACCTCATAAAAAATTACAATATAGCCTTTTAGTAAACATGCTGAGGGGAGGACAAGTTACTCCGGGGGGCATCCCTTCCCCGCAAGTTACACCCAGTCAATAGTCTGCTATGTAAAATAAATGTGTTTGCTGAATGTGGCATGTCCAAACACTGGGACGAATTCCTAATACACTCTATATATATAACAAATAAACATCTGAGTCTGAGACGCAGAGAGAATACGAGCGGAAGGAGCAGAAGACCAGCATGTAAAACAGAGTGTGGCCAACTCCAGCTTGTCAAAAGCTTTTCCGTCACCAAACTCAGTGGGTTAAACAGAAGCTTCCGGCAACCACCCGTTCATCTACAGCAGCAAAGACCACAGCGACAGACCACAGATGACAAGAAAAGAAGGGATGAGTCAAACGGAGTGAGGGATCAAGAAAAGATTTCTCTCTCTCTCTCTCTCTCTCTCTCTTACAGGCTACATAAACTAGCAGGGAAAGTGAGAGAGTACCCAGTGTCTATAGAGCTATAACCATTTTGTATAAGTGTCATTTACAAAGTTAAAATAACCTTAGCAATGTTTTATTCCTCATTATGATTTCCTCCCACTTTCTGACCTCTCTTTTTAGAACCAAACAAGCAGCTACTGGGCATTGCAGTCATTCCAAACCAAACCACCCTGCTACAGACAGTCTGCAGTAACAACACCCTTCATAACAGCAGTGAAAGGGGTGGGGCTAAACAACTACAGGGTAAATACACAGGTAGACATACAGTACAGTGCAATAATTATTAGCAAATAAATTGGTTTAAAATGATTTATCTTGACAGTAAGCGTGTTTTTGCAGTGAAAATAAAAATAATTTAGAAGAATACAAGTGTAGGTTTCCTGACTCTCCACTGTACTCTATTCATTATATGGATATTTCATCAGCAGAACTTGATTTAACATATTGTCACTGTCCAAAGACAATTTTTGTTAATTTTCTTTTTTTTCTCATTCATTTGAACACAACCGCTGCCGTTTACATTGTGTGAAAATTTCATGATGAATGGACCAAAAGAAATGCTCCAAAATAGCCTAGAAAAAAATTGGTTGCATTGATTAACTAACAATCAAGGTGAAGGTTTTTGTCCTCGTCTGTAAAGTTAAAGGACTGATTAGATAAACTATTTGTTGCATGGTAACTGTAATTACTGACCTTCCTTGAGCAAATATTCGTTATATATAACTAATATATACATATCTTTTTCTTAGACTTTTGCACATATGCATTAACACAAATTTCAATTGCATAACGTCATTGTCGAAAAAATATCTGTAGTTTTCTTGATTTTTATTTTTCTACATCATTGGAACACGACAGCTGCCGTCTACATTGTGTGAAAATTTCAAGATGAAAGCTTCCAACATAACTAGGAAAAAAATTCTGGCTCTGTTGACTCGCATTAAAAGTAGAGTATATTTGCCCTCTCCTGTAAAAATGGCATTTTTGAGAAACTTCAGAGGAATATATATATATATATATATATATATATATATATATATATATATATATATATATATATATATGTAGTTCAGCTAATACCCTTAGGGCAATTTTAAAACATTGTTTATTAATTTATTCATATTAATTTTAATGTTAGTGTTTTTTGAACCAATACATCCCAAAATAAGTAGCTTTTGCGCAGCATATGGAAATGTGACTTTTAAAACAGTCTGCATTGTACTACGCTTTTATTTCACAGGCAAACAATCTGATATGCCTCTATAATGTTTACTGAAGATTTTAGAGTGAGTGTAAACACTGCTTCTTGCTGATTTCACCATTGATCTCTCACCTGAGGGCTGCACTCTCCTCCGTATGGTCATCTTCACCTGACCGTTGCGCGCTGCCCCGTGCATAAGATCGATAACGTAACGATGAGGTTTCCCTGCCACAGGGATTCCGTCCACAGAGAGAAGCTCATCTCCGGGGCGCAAACGGCCATCTTTATCTGCTGGACTGTTCTCTATGATCGCTCCAATCAGGATCTGCACACAGCATTTCAGTGCACACGACACACATTTTAATACAATACTGTCTGAATACACACCCACTCTGGTAAAGCACACTACTGTTTAAATGAACACCCAGCAGAGACGAACGCAGACGACTTCATCACAAAACTCAAAACAAAAAACAGACACAAGCTGTTTTAACAGAGAAACAGTGAGAAGAAAATGTGTTAATTTAACATAATACAGTGGAGAACTGCTCCTTTCACAAAGAACTGTACAAACAGAATGGCAACCTGTTACTTTAACATTATATCATTCTAATGGTTGACATACAACTTTCACTGCAATGTTCTGCAAATGGATTCCACTACGACTTGTCTAAATACAAATGGACAAATCCAGCTGCATGTAGAAGTCTGACCTTAATTACATGATTTGTTAACACATAAACTACATAGAACAAAACATGACAATTTCCTGCAAATTTAATTTAAATTTTTATTTCTTTTTTAGTTTAATATACGCCCAGGTCACATTTTTCCCCCCAATATGTTAAACTCAACAATAGAGAGTGACTGTGTATTAAAATGTGCATAACTGTGATCACTGTAGAGAAAACAGAAATCTCATACAAGTCAGAAAATCAACAAAACCTGTAATTTGACCAGGGGTGTCCAAACTTTCGCACACTATGGCAGAATACTTTAAAAGACCGGTTCAACAAAGCAAATTTACAGTTATCTACACATGCCAGATGTGGTAAGTGAATTAAAAAAAAATATTCATAATGTATAATTATGTATAATACGTAATAGTAAATGTATATATAGTATAACTGAAGTAAAAATAGTATATAGTATAAATGAAGTAACACATTATTGTTCAAATACATATTATATTATGACAGCTGCCTTGTTTATTGTTGTTGTTAAGGAGTGCACACATGTTTATGTTTTTGTTTATGGGGCAGGTCTGGGGCAGGCTGTTTGAAGACAGTTTTTTTATAGCTTAACCTGACTCTTCTCTGATACAACTCTTCAATACACCACACGACAAACCATACAAGTAGAGAACCAATATACCAACGCAGCTCGGTACAAACAGCCACTAAGACCTACGACTTTAATTATGCATGAATGTATACATACATTACACAATTACACAATTCAACGGACAGAAACTGCTTTAACACAATCATTTATATACATCTACTGTTTTAGTTCAGCACAGTACTGTTTAAATGGACACACTCGATTTTAACGCAATACAAATGAACAAACAGACTCACAATACTTCATTACACTTTTTAATAGACATTACTTTAAGCTAATAAGTTACGGACTCTAAGCTTAAAAGCCTACAAGTGAAATGCACAGTGAGCAGAATAAGACTGTAGAGAAATGGACTGTATAGTGGTGTCTGCGTGTTCGAGCTTGTTAGTTTGAGACCAGGAGCAGAAGCAAGTGTAGGAAAGTGTGTATGTGTTAGACAGTGAGATCCTTCATCCCTAATTAAAATGCCTCTGTGAGAGCACTACTGTAGTACACAACACTGCAAACCACACTGCCGCACACACATCTCACATCTAGCTAAATGTTTCTCATACATTTACTTTTTAGCCAGCCTCCAACATGCACTGTTATTAAATCATTAGAGAAATATACACCAATGAGGCAAAACATTAGGACCATCTGCCTAAGCTGCTGTTGGCCCACTGCGACCCACCGAGGCATGGACAAGACTTGCCCTGCGTTATGTGACACCAAGACATTAGCAGCAGATCATTCAGGCCCTGTATGAAGCAGTGCCACAGATCAGACCTCTCGTTCCAGCACTTTACCTGTACAGGTGCTTGAATTAAGATACTAGAGAAACATCTTGAAGTCTTCATCATGTTTCACAAACCACTCCCAAACAGTGTGTGCAGCAGTGTGCCAGGCACATTCCCCTGCTGAAAGAGGTCACTGCCACTGGGGAACACCACTGCCACAAGGAGGCGTACCTGATTTACACTGATGTTTAGATGAGCAGCACAAGTCAAAGTGAAATCAACCTGGATATCTGAACTCAGAGTTGCAGAACATCGCCCATAGCATCACACTTCATCCTGCATCCTGGTGCCATCACTTGCTTAGGACACCACCCTCTTACAGGTTCATGGTTTGTCCTTCCTCAGACTCAAACAGAAGGCACTCACCACTGCTGACTGGGAGCACCCCACAAACTGATGCCCCACAAACAGATTTCTTCTGCATCCAGTACAAGGACTATGATAACTGATCATTCATTTACCATCTAATATATGCTAGACTTTGACATGTGCCGATGCTTTGAAGTGAAAATGTTATTTAATATGATGTCGTCTTAAAGGCACTTATTAAAACACACTCAGCATACCTGTCCACACTCATCGAACACAACAAAAACAATCCTAGAGTTTTATTTAGCACCATCGCAAAACTTACCAAAAATCAGGCAGGATCTGAACCTCAAATACCCGCCAACCACAGCAGCAATGATTTCATGAACTTTTTCAATAGCAAAATCGAGAATATTAGACAAAAAGTTCTACCAATACGAGTAACCTATCCTTCATCCGGTTTGGCTCAAACAGCACAAAATGTGGTTTTAGAAGAAAGACTAAAAACATTTTCTCCACTACAGCAGACAGAACTAGAAAAACTTATCTCTTCTTCAAATTCTGCTACATGCACACTCGATATGATTCCAACAAGCCTATTGAAACAAGTATTACCAGCTATTATTAAACCTATCTCAACTATCATCAACTCTTCTCTTAGTCTGGGTCATGTACCTAAGTCTTTTAAACTAGCTGTGATAAAACCCTTGATAAAGAAGCCAAATCTTGACCCCAGAGAACTGTCCAGTTATAGACCCATTTCCAATTTACCTTTTATCTCTAAGATTTTAGAAAAGGCTGTAGCTCGACAACTCTGTTCTAATCTACATAAGAACAACATATATGAAAAATTCCAATCTGGTTTTAGGCCACATCACAGCACAGAGACAGCTTTAGTTAAGATAACAGATGATCTTCTTCTTGCCTCTGATCAGGGCCACGTATCTCTACTGGTGCTACTAGATCTAAGTGCAGCTTTTGACACTATAGATCACACTATTCTCTTGGACAGGCTAGAAAATATAGTTGGAATCACAGGAACAGCATTATCCTGGTTCACATCTTACCTTAGTGATCGCTTTCAGTTTGTAAAGATAAATAATGTATCGTCTAACACTACAAAAGTGAAATATGGAGTTCCACAAGGTTCTGTTTTAGGTCCTCTGTTATTTACACTATATATGCTACCATTAGGCTCAGTTATAAATAGACATGGAATTAGTTTCCACTGTTATGCCGATGATACACAACTGTACATATCAGCCAAACCAGATGATAAATCCAGATTAAATAAGGTAGAAGATTGTGTAAGAGATATTAGACTTTGGATGCTGCAGAACTTCCTTCTTTTGAACCCAGATAAAACGGAAGTTCTCCTCCTCGGCCCAAAGGCTGCTCGGACTAAATGTTCAGATTTAATGTTAAATCTTGCTGACTTCTCTGTAGTTCCTGGTTCAGTAGCCAATAATCTTGGTGTAACAATTGACTCAGATCTGACATTTAATCAACACATAGGTAATATTACAAGAACAGCGTTTCTTCACCTACGAAACATTTCAAAGTTTAGAAATGCGTTATCTATGTTTAATGCTGAAAAGTTAGTGCATGCCTTTATAACCTCAAGGCTAGATTATTGCAATGCATTATTGTCAGGATGCTCCAGCAGGAACCTGAATAAACTTCAGTTGGTTCAGAACGCTGCAGCTAGAGTACTAACTAAAACCAGGAAATTCAATCACATCAGTCCAGTTTTATCAGCACTACACTGGCTTCCTGTTAAATTCCGTATCGACTATAAAATTATTTTACTGACGTATAAAGCCCTGCACGGTCTCGCACCGGAGTACCTACAAGATCTTATTTCCAATTATGAACCGCCACGTTCACTTAGATCACAGGATGCTGGTTTTCTAATAGTTCCTAAAATTCAGAAGACTACAATAGGGGGAAGAGCTTTTTCCTACAAAGCCCCCAAATTGTGGAATAATCTCCCAGTTAATGTTCGGGACTCTGACACAGTCTCAATATTTAAGTCTAGACTGAAAACATACTTGTTTAGTGTAGCTTTTGGTAATTAATCTTCTCTTTTAGATAAAGGCAGGAGATCTGGGGGTTCTTGGACACAGACGTTTATGGTAAACTGAGATGTTGGTGCTGTTGTTCCACCACTTCACGCGATCACACAGGTTTGTTGATGGTGGAGTGGGGGGACCCCAGTGTCTCAGGGTACTCTCATGTCCATGTTACCTTCTGGTTCTCTCCTTTCAGTTTAGGCTGTTATAGTTAGATCTGCCGGAGTCACCAACCACACTCTAAAATTCTGAAAATTCATATTCTCTACAGTCTTACTCCCGAGCCCAACTAACTCTCTCTCTTTACTCTTCCTGAGATTATCACTGTCCTCCTGTCTGTTGAACGCTGTTAAAGGACTGATCATCGGGCCATCACCCCACCATCACCAGCCAGCTCACCTGTCCATTACTACTACACCCTCAGTTACATCACTGTGCCATCCAGATACACCAGCACTGAGATAGGATGGGACTGTTTCAGCTCACGCCCACTTAACATAAAGACTCAGTCAGAGACTGCCTCAGCCAGAGACTGCCTCAGTCATACACTGCCTCTATCTGTGCAGCTTCTAAAGCTTTGCTATCCAGATTTCAAACAGAGGCTCCTTTCTTTGGTATTTAGTTCAAACTGTAAATACTGTTTGACCAGAGGAGGATGGGTCTCCCCTTGTGAGTCTGGTTCCTCCCAAGGTTTCTTCCTCCAGTTGAGGGAGTTTTTCCTTGCCACTGTTGCCTCTGGCTTGCTCACTGGGGGTTATATGTTATAACTGTTTTCAAAACTCTGTAAAGCTGCTTTGAGACAACATCGTTGTAAAAAGCGCTATATAAATAAAATTGACTTGACTTGACTTGACTTAATGCTTTGTCTCATTGGTCTACGTACAATGCTGTGTAAAAGTCAGTGATCATTTTCATTTTATTGTATTTCCAGTCAAAACAGCCATTAAGTACAAGTTAGTGTGTTTCAGGAGCCGTTTATGTGAAGTGAATAAATAAGATAATGCATTTACTTGCATAAAGCCAGTCAAATAAAAATAAAAGAAAAAACAGCTGTTCAAAAAATGATAGAGAAATAAAGAGAAAGTAAAGAGAAAGAGAGACCCTTAACAATGGTGCCAGACCTGGAGGACCACCAAAACTGTCACCATCAGATAAACAGTGCTTAAAGCTTTTATCTTTGAGAGACAGCAGAAAATCACACATGCCAGGATGACTTAAAATCATGGGAAGCAGAAAAAGCAGCCAACTTCTAAGATTGAACTGTGGAGGTGTGAAAAAACTTCCCTGCTGAAGTCTCCTGAACAGAAGGCGAAGGGTAGACACATTACTGAAAACAACACTGAAAAACACAGTACTGAAAATAACACTGAAAATACAGTACTGAAAATAACACTGAAAATACAGTACTGAAAATAACAAAAAAAACAGTACTGAAAATAACACTGAAAATACAGTACTGAAAATAACACAAAAAAACAGTACTGAAAATAACACTGAACATACAGTACTGAAAATAACACAAAAAACAGTACTGAAGATAACACTGAAAAACACAGTACTGAAAACAACACTGAAAATACAGTACTGAAAATAACACTAAAAAACAGTACTAAAAACAACACTAAAAAAAAAAACACATTACTGAAAACACACTATGCTTAGCTGTTGAGTCTCCCGTGTAATTTCTGTTTCTGTTGAATGTGTATTTCTGCTTTATTCCTGGCCATTTTGACCATTCATGGCTATTTTGACTGGAAATGATATTGATGAAGGCTGGACTGTTGTACAGTACTTTTCTTTTTGTGTCTTCTCGTCATTGGCGCTTATACATACACTACATACGGAAAGTAAACAGCGTGGTCCCAACATACAGTTGTATGGAAAGTTTGAGGGCATTTGGCCAAATTACATGTTTTAGTGATTTTCTAACTGAAAATAAAGTAGCTTATCCTCCACAGAGAGCACAACCCTACAAACTACACAGTTTATTTATTTTATAAAAATATAATGTTTTTTTTCTAATATGTAAAATTCTGGAAAAGGGTAGAATATGCATTACAATTGGCAAAGTATAGAGCATGTACTAACTTTTTTTATTATTATTTCTAATTTTCACCTAAACTATTTTTGTGTAAACACTTGACTTAATGGAATTGTGTGTATTCCACATGAATAAATATATAATACATTGATGAAGTGGTTGTTTTGATGCATTTTCATTGGAAACTTGAACTGGAATCAATGTATATATCTGAATCAAGTACAATAAATGCAGTGTCTATCTGCAAAGTACTATAAAGCAAAACTAATTTATAGCTACTTAAAGTCTTGTGCAAACCCAATTACAAAAAGCGTTGGGACAGCGAGTGAAACGGCTTTAAAAACAAAATTCAGTTTGACCTGTATTAACCTGAAAGCAGAATGAAACATAATATTTGATATATGCGCATTCCAAATACGATGCCTGCGACACATTCCATACAGGGCATGTTTACCGCTGTGTTACAATAACATTCCTCTGAAGAACACTTAATAATAGTATGTGGACTGAAAACAAATTGATACCGTTTTGAAAGCATCATTTTTTCTTATGTAATACAAGGCTTCAGCTGAGCAGTCATACACGGCCTTCTTATTGTGTTTGGTGCTTCATAATGTGCCACACGGTTTCAATAAGAGCCAGACAGGCCAGTCTAGCACCTGCACTCTCAGATTACACAGCCATTGTCCTTCAGAAATACAGCTTATGTTTCTTCAGAATGTGTCTTCAAGACACCAATACTATGGGCACTAATACACCACCCATAACCACAGCAGACCCTGGCTTTTGAACAATCCGGATGGTCCTTCACTTCTTTGGCCTAGACAACAGGACATCCATTATTAACATAAACAATACGAAGGTCTGACTCTTCAGATCACAATACATGTTCTCATTGTCCATCAGACCATTAGAGATGTGCTGAAGTGCAGAGAAGCTGCCAGCATTTCTGTGCGTTATTGAAATATGACCACTGTGCGTAGTACAGGCTCAACAGGCTTTTGAACAGTGTTCTTCAGCTCATGTGGTGATGTGAATCACAGAGGCGTGCCAGTTTCTAATGCAGTGCAGTCATAGGAATTGAAACTGTCAAGCATTCTGTTGTAGTTTTAGCTTTGCTTTGTAGGCAGATATGTTTTTGTATTCATATTTCCTATTCCACATAGTACCGGGTAAATACCTGAATACATTGCCCTTACTTTGTTCTTAAAAAGCTGGACTATTTGCTGATGCAGGGTTAGGTCTTTCCTAGATGATTCTTTTATCCTTTTCAGAATATCGCAGGTATCAGTTTCAGAACGAGCGTCTATTTAAAGTATAGTTACAGAGCGTACAGTGTACAGTGATGCTGCGTTTATGTTTAAATACAGGTGAAGGTGTTTTCACTGCCGTTTCACTGCTTTCTGTTTTCATCTGCATTTCAAACCCTGCCCCAACTTATTCAACTTATGCACGTGTGTGTTAGTTCTAGAGTACGAGCCTTCTCTTGAGCCTCCAGACTCACAGGCTGTCCCGCCTCCTCTCCGCCCAGGATCCGGAAACCAAATCCCGATTTCTCTCGCCGCAGATTCACCTCCACCTCCTGAAACTCGGCTGCCAGGGAAACAGGACGCGGATTAGAAGCTGAAAGCCTGCGCTCAAACGCACATTTCCTGTTCTTTCAAATACAGTACATGCAGCATTTCTCTCAGACTACTGATAAGGAAGGTAGAAGAGGAGCCAACAAAGTGTTACACAGAAAACAATAAGTAGTGAACTGCATCACCATTATCTTCGTTTTGGCAGCCAGTGCAAAAGCTCTCCACTAAAACAGAAGCACAGAGATGTGCTATGCAAAAGAGTTCTAATTGGACAGACAGGACCATAGATAGATATCATTTGGCTTGTTATCTTTGGAGAGTTTAGAGGGTTGCCTGTTGCAGCAGTAAGTGCTGCAGATTTTGCACATTCTTTATTAAATCTGGACCTAAAAGTTTTTTTTAAATAAAAAATTTTAATAAAATTTATTAAAGAAGTGTATACAAATGCATGTATCTCACTGGCTGAGGGATTAGGGTCATTTTCTCATGAGCTAAATCAAATTTACTATAAGCTCAATTTATAGAGGCAGCTCTACAGTAACCTCATTGAGCTTCAATTTGCCTATTTACTGAAAACTACAACCACCAACAATAACAACAACAATAACAAAAAACAAAGACTGGAGAATATCTCCAAACTGTTGCTAGACAGTCTAGATATATTTTTGTATTTTATTCTTGACAGACAGATACATTAGAGTAGAATAGTGAGCGCACAGTTAAAAGCACTCGAAAAATGAAAAATTCAGCACCAACAACCCACACAAGAACATACTGAACATGTTGAGTCACAGCTGATTCAAGTTTTAAAGCTCTCCAGCACAGCTCGTATTTGATGTGCACCAGCTTTGGCACACAGGAGCTGATTTTATCACCAAATTCCAGATTCTTCAAACAAACCGCATGATTTAGTGGCATCCTGTTCTGCTGTAAGCATATTCGGTAATGTCGTTCAGACCACGCTGCTCTGGCATTGACCCCTTTTTTTCTCTCTCTGTTTCTACTTGACCTCGATCTTCCAGGCTAACAATTTCCAGTTTGGGAGCTGGCCTATGAGCAACACAGGACATGCGATCGATTGTGCTCTGTGATTGGTCAGCAACATTGGTACAATGTTAAAAAGCAGTGTTACCCAAGGAGTTTCAGTCTGGCGTCAAGATACCACAGGGTTACAGCAGTCTGTTCATTGTCAGATTATCAGCCTTATTTTAACTCTTTCAGATATTTGATCTCTTAACTATGCATTACAGAAATGTTGCCATAATCTTGTGGAGCATGTAAGCTTGTCCATTTATTTTTAATATCAAGTACAGCTCACAGGGGTTGCAGGTGAAGGTGACATTTGCTTTTGATGTTTTGTTTTTCTCTGTTTTTACCACCTAACGAGTCAGGAATGGAATTTGGATTTTATTTCCTCTTGTTCTGCTTGCGGAATAAGGGATATTCTGGGTGGTCTTTTGGTTTGTTGTTTTGGCCTCAGCCCACGCTGAGACTAAATCTTCTGGCCTAATAACTGAATTTGTGATTATAATACACTGCAGGTCAAACGTTTTAGATCACTACCAGTCAAACGTTTTAGTACACTACCAGTCAAACGTTTTAGATCACTACCAGTCAAACGTTTTAGATCACTACCAGTCAAACGTTTTAGTACACTACCAGTCAAACGTTTTAGTACACTACCAACCAAACGTTTTAGATCAATACCAGTTAAACGTTTTAGATCACTACCAGTCAAACGTTTTAGATACACTACCAGTCAAACGTTTTAGATCACTACCAGTCAAATGTTTTAGATCACTACCAGTTAAACGTTTTAGTAACACTACCAGTCAAACGTTTTAGTACACTACCAGTCAAACGTTTTAGTACACTACCAGCCAAACGTTTTAGATCACTACCAGTCAAACGTTTTAGTACACTACCAGTCAAACGTTTTAGATCACTACCAGTCAAACGTTTTAGATCACTACCAGCCAAACGTTTTAGTACACTACCAGCCAAACCTTTTAGATCACTACCAGTCAAACGTTTTAGTACACTACCAGCCAAACCTTTTAGTACACTACCAGCCAAACCTTTTAGATCACTACCAGTCAAACGTTTTAGATCACTACCAGCCAAACTTTTTAGTACACTACCAGTCAAACGTTTTAGATCACTACCAGCCAAACGTTTTAGTACACTACCAGCCAAACCTTTTAGATCACTACCAGTCAAACGTTTTAGTACACTACCAGCCAAACGTTTTAGTACACTACCAGCCAAACCTTTTAGATCACTACCAGTCAAACGTTTTAGTACACTACCAGCCAAACGTTTTAGTACACTACCAGTCAAACGTTTTAGATCACTACCAGCCAAACGTTTTAGTACACCACCAGCCAAACATTTTAGATCACTACCAGTCAAACGTTTTAGTACACTACCAGCCAAACGTTTTAGATCACTACCAGTCAAACGTTTTAGATCACTACCAGTCAAACGTTTTAGAACACTACCAGCCAAACGTTTTAGATCACTACCAGCCAAACGTTTTAGATCACTACCAGTCAAACGTATTAGATCACTACCAGCCAAACGTTTTAGTACACTACCAGTCAAACGTTTTAGAACACTACCAGCCAAACGTTTTAGATCACTACCAGTCAAACGTTTTAGTACACTACCAGTCAAACGTTTTAGATTACTACCAGCCAAACGTTTTAGTACACCACCACTCAAACGTTTTAGAACACTACCAGCCAAACGTTTTAGAACACTACCAGTCAAACGTTTTAGAACACTACCAGTCAAACGTTTTAGTACACCATCAGTCAAACGTTTTAGAACACTACCAGTCAAACGTTTTAGTACACCATCAGTCAAACGTTTTAGAACACTACCAGCCAAACGTTTTAGAACACTACCAGTCAAACGTCTGAGTACACTACCAGCCAAACGTTTTAGTACACTACCAGCCAAACGTTTTAGATCACTACCAGCCAAACGTTTTAGATCACTACCAGCCAAACGTTTTAGTACACTACCAGTCAAACGTTTTAGATCACTACCAGTCAAACGCTTTACTACACTACCAAACGTTTTAGATCACTACCAGTCAAACGTTTTAGATCACTACCAGTCAAATGTTTTAGATCACTACCAGACAAACGTCTGAGTACACTACCCGCCAAACATTTTAGTTCACTACCAGCCAAAGGTTTCAGAATACTACCAGTCAAACGTTTTAGATAACTACCAGCCAAACGTTTTAGAACACTACCAGCCAAACGTCTGAGTACACTACCAGCCAAACGTTTTAGTACACTACCAGTCAAACGTTTTAGATCACTACCAGTCAAACGCTTTAGTACACTACCAGTCAAACGTTTTAGATCACTACCAGTCAAACGTTTTAGATCACTACCAGTCAAATGTTTTAGATCACTACCAGCCAAACGTCTGAGTACACTACCAGCCAAACGTTTTAGTACACTACCAGCCAAACGTTTTAGATCACTACCAGCCAAACGTTTTAGTACACTACCAGTCAAACGTTTTAGATCACTACCAGTCAAACGCTTTAGTACACTACCAGTCAAACGTTTTAGATCACTACTAGTCAAATGTTTTAGATCACTACCAGTCAAACGTTTTAGTACACTACCAGTCAAATGTTTTAGTAACACTACCAGTCAAACGTTTTAGTAACACTACCAGTCAAACGTTTTAGATAACTACCAGTCAAATGTTTTAGATCACTACCAGTCAATCGTTTTATTTACACTTCCAGTCAAACGTTTTAGATCACTACCAGTCAAATGTTTTAGATCACTACCAGTCAAACGTTTTAGTACACTACCAGAGAAACGTTTTAGAACACTACCAGCCAAACGTTTTAGATCACTACCAGCCAAACGTTTTAGATCACTACCAGCCAAACGTTTTAGTACACTACCAGTCAAACGTTTTAGATCACTACCAGTCAAACGCTTTAGTACACTACCAGTCAAACGTTTTAGATCACTACTAGTCAAATGTTTTAGATCACTACCAGTCAAACGTTTTAGTACACTACCAGTCAAATGTTTTAGTAACACTACCAGTCAAACGTTTTAGTAACACTACCAGTCAAACGTTTTAGATAACTACCAGTCAAATGTTTTAGATCACTACCAGTCAAACGTTTTAGTAACACTACCAGTCAAACGTTTTACATCACTACCAGTCAAATGTTTTAGATCACTACCAGTCAAATGTTTTAGATCACTACCAGTCAAATGTTTTAGTACACTACCAGTGAAATGTTTTAGTACACTACCAGTCAAATGTTTTAGTACACTACCAGTCAAACGTTTTAGTAACACTACCAGTCACACGTTTTAGTAACACTACCAGTCAAACGTTTTAGTACACTACCAGTGAAATGTTTTAGTACACTACCAGTCAAATGTTTTAGTACACTACCAGTCAAACGTTTTAGTAACACTACCAGTCAAACGTTTTAGACCACTACCAGTCAAATGTTTTAGATCACTACCAGTCAAACGTTTTAGTACACTACCAGTCAAATGTTTTAGTATCACTACCAGTCAAACGTTTTAGTAACACTACCAGTCAAACGTTTTAGATCACTACCAGTCAAATGTTTTAGATCACTACCAGTCAAACGTTTTACTAACACTACCAGTCAAATGTTTTAGATACACTACCAGTCAAATGTTTTAGTACACTACCAGTCAAATGTTTTAGATCAGTACCAGTCAAACGTTTTAGAGCACTACCAGTCAAATGTTTTAGTACACTACCGGTCGAACGTTTTAGTACACTACCAGCCAAACGTTTTAGTACACTACCAGCCAAACGTTTTAGTACACTACCAGTCAAACCTTTTAGTACACTACCAGCCAAACGTTTTAGTACACTACCAGTCAAACGTTTTAGAACTGTTAGAATGAAAGAGGTTTTAAGGTTATTATCATTGTTTTTGTGTATTATGATTGCTCTTGCTTAGTTTCTGCTGTTTGGAATTTTATGTTTGTGTGTGTTTGTGTGTGTGTGTGTGTGTGTGTGTGTGTGTATCTGATGTTCACTCACCAGAGGTCTCAGCTGGATAACCGGGCCGTGGCAACCCTGGCTCTGAAAGAGAGGCAACAAGAGGAGCCCATAAATCACAGCTCTAACACACATATACACACATTTGTTTTTGTGAATTGTAACTTCCATTCATGTTCCGGAGACGCACCTAAACCGTAACTACAACTAACCTACCCTAAATTACCCTAACCATATACCTAACTCCACGTTTAACCTTTACCTTACCCTGACCTTAACCCTAAGCTTAATCTTACCCTAACCTTATACTAACCCTAACTTTAATCTTAATCCTAAACTTAACTTTACCCTGACCCTAAAATTTAATGATGTACCCTGCCCACAAGGACAAAAGGTCCCCACAATGTAAGTATATGACTATGACCAGGTTTTGGTCCCCACAATGTGCCACAAACCTGGTGCACATGCACACACATTCACATATGCATGCATTTCTTCACAGCTGTAAGAAAACCTGAGAGATGGTAACTTTCTCAGAACACTCCAAAATACAGTTTGTTACATGGTCAGCTTTTCAGAATCCATGCAATCCCAGATGCATTCAGAGATACTGAGATATGGACTCTCAGGTGGTCAGTCTATTTATAGCTTCTTGGTTTGCAAATGCCATCATTTTCCCAGTTTTCTCTATAACAGCTTCTTCACATCTACCTATGCTTTCAGACCCATCGTATTGAGTGCTCTTCTCACAGTGGAAGGATGGCTGTGGATGTAATCAGATCTGAAGGTAGAGTGAAGCTTGACTTTCTTCTTAGTCTGAAAGATGAAGACATTATGTACCGTTTATCTGACATGTCAGCTTTGGTGGTCTACCAGGTTTTGTACAGTTGTTAGGAGCCCCATATTCTCTGGATCTTTTAACATTTTTCTAAACTGCAGGTTCCTGTGCTGCTACCAAACCTGTTCAGTGTTTTTTAGGAACGAGTCCTGCTAGTTCTTGTCACTTCAGCAAAAAGACAAAGTGAAAAAGAGTGAAAGTGTTTGTATATGCAGGTCTGAGTGAGATACACTGAGAAGATAAAAGTAGTGCGCTGAATATGCTTCATTCAGCATTGCACATCATTTCCATATGAATAAAATATATAACACCAACACAATTATGTAGAACCGCTGCACACAACTGAACTAAGCAAATTCAAACCACTGTTTTTAGAAGAAAAAAAAAGAAAGAGGAAGAAAGAGAAAGAAAAAACACTGCTCGCATCACAGAACCCACTTTTTTATAGCTCTATTACTCTAAATACTGGGCAACATGTTTCCGGTACACAGGATGAGACAAGCGTGAATATGCTGAGTCACAGCTGCTACAGGACTTTATGCCAGACATTTCTGATGTTTTATTTTTAATTTGCTTCTGAAGTGCGTTCACCCAGCTCTTATTAAAGGACAGCACATACCGTACCGCTCAAAAGTTTAGGAGCAGAGTTTAGAATTTAATTTCATGCAATTTTCATACAATTCACAAACAATATTGTCCATTTCACAATTAATGTAAGTGTATCAGATGATTTTTAAAGAATAAAAATGTTTGTATTAAAGCCTATTTTCGTATAGAGGCTTATTTTGCATATAGTCCTATTATCAGCAATTCTTAGTCCTCTGTCTAAATCTCCTGGTACGGCTGCCAATCCATGTTAAGGATGTTATTGGGCTAACTGGTTGTTAGGACCCCCTTGACGGAAGGAAGGCTACTCCATTGAAAACAAGAAAATTTCACTGTGATCCCAAACCTTTGAATGGTAGTGTACCTGATGGTCACTCACGTGCTGAAATATTAAGAATAACTCTGACAGTTTGTATTGTGGTCTGTGTATATACTAAATAATAAACCTTCGTCTGTAATAAGCCTGGAATTGTACAGGACTCTTATTCTCATTCAAAGCTCACATAAACAAATGAATAAATTGTGTAAATGGTGTAGATTATTAGCTACATTTGTCATTTGTCATCATTTGTCATTTGTCATCATGCGATGGACTGGCGACCTGTCCATGGTGTACCCTGCCTTCGCCCGATGATGCTGGGATTGGCTCCAGCCCCACCGTGACCCTGACTAGCAGGAAAAAGCGGAAGATACTGGATGAATGTCATTTTCTGATATTACAACAAACAGCAAAAAGTCAGACTGGAACCAGTGGACACTGTAAATCCAATGAAACTCCTTATAAAGACAGCTATGTTATTATTTATGGATTGTTATGTTTAAAAATTATGTAATGTACAATATAAATGCATAGCAAAACAAAAGAAAAAACTATAGACATCAAACGACTGACCATGTTCACCATGACTTCTGCAGCTAAAATCCATGAAGGCTAAAACAATACTACAGCTTTGAAGGGGAATTTCATCCATCAGAGATAAAGACTTCAGAGAGTTTTTATATAAAACGGTGCAACTTGGGAGTCACGATGCCCACAACACAACTAGAGTTCTTTTATTTTACCACCAAATAACTGCTTCACTTCTCAGAGCCTGATAAAAATAGGATTCAACAATTTAACAAAAAGTCTCAACACCTAAGTACATCACTTTATTTACACTGCCCACAACTTTTCAGCTGACCTATTTTCTGTTTTTCAAATAAATCAAATATACTTTCCACCTCTCCAAGGACCAGTCGGTTGGTTGCATTTTCAGTCCCAAAGACATTCAGTTACCTTCAGATATGGGTTCTGGAGTGGCCAGTTTCATGTCCGGTGCCTAAACATAATCAGCAGTGGCTTTGTTTACATGCAGCCTGATAATCCATTAATAATCAGACTAATAGCTCAACCGGAATAGAATAGGTCCATGTATACACCTCAATCTGAATAGACTAGTCCGATAGAGGACATTCCGATTACAATTTCTATCTGATTGAAGAAGGTGGTTAATCCCGTAAATAATCTGTTTAACAGAAGAATAATAGCCGTGTAAACGCCTGTATCCGATTGCATTTCCAATCGGAGCTTTTAAGTACGTTCTGCACATGTACGGTAGTGTCATAGAGGACGTTTCAACAGGGCAGGAGGTAGAGACTGGTCTTGAAGAGACAAAGTTTATGATTCAAACCTTAAAAGATTTAAAAATAGCTAGCAGGATGGATGGCTAAAAAGCATTGATGAGCTGTTCAGACGAGTATATGAGCAAAGGAACCATGGTGGGTTTACAGGAACTATAGAGCAAATTAAAAACAGGAAGTTTTTCAAATCTCTATATTACAAAGCTAAAAAGCAAAACAGTGAAGTTCGTTCCTCTTTCCCGTTTTACTAAATTACGGGAGATCAACTACTTGCTAACATGGATTAAATCTTACTCTCATATGTGAAATATGTTTTTCTGAGTCTGCCATCATTTTTAAGCAATCCAACTGAAAACTCAGGTAACATACTTCTGCTGGTCGCACTCTGACTGACCTTGCCTGATGCTTGTTGTCATGGTAACGTTTACACCAAGACGTATTCTACGCATGCGCGTAATTTTGGATGCGATTCTTTGTCGTGTGCATGTAAACGGAGATTTTCATCAGAGTGTTGCGTAGAGTGAGCATATAAACACCTCAGTCTTAATCTAGAATCAGAATTTATTCAATCGGAATTGAAGAAAATCATAGCCAGTGAAGAGCGGGGGGAGCAGAGGAGCAGCCTTTCCCTGCAGCACAAAACAAGGCTAAGAAACTATGAGCCAATGAATGCACGCTAGATCTGCTGCCATGAAAGAGTATATAATGCACAATGGGTTTAGTGGGGCATGTAGATTGGTTAGTGGGGCATTGCTCCATTAAATGGCCAGTTCGCTGTCCTGAGAACACCGGCAGCTTCGTTGTTTGATTTGAATTCTTCTTGTTTTGTTGTGAGGAGCTTCTTGAAGGGTTGAGTTGTTTTTCTCACAGTGGATGGATGGACAGAAATACTTGTGGATATTTTTAGATCTGAAGCAAGAGTGGAGCCTGATGTTCTCCTCTCTCTCAAAGCTTAAAGTACTGTTTATCTGATGGGGATTGTCTCCGTGCACAGTACTGACGTCTAAACATTGTGTCAGACATTAGATGCATAACCTTTTCATGGAATAACTTTCTGTGAGGGAGCTTTTAGAGGCAGTAAACACTTCAGATAAATAATATTGTTATTCATACTTACAGGCTTTTATAACCTCAACAAAAACGAAAGATTCTGATCTACAAATAGCTGAAGGCCACAATGTGTCATAGGTACTACACAGTAACATTAAAAAAAGTTTTCCTCTTTAGTATCTTTATCTTTACACCTGCATTGGGTTTCAGAATAAGATTACTTGTTTAGATTTATCGTCTGTATGGCTTATTCCCCCTTACTGTACTTGTAAGATGTCTACAGAGTGAACTTGAATTAATAGTAAACTCTTGACCTTTTTCTCACCCCTTGTTCTCTTTGGTTTCCTTGTAATGACCTACTTGCTGACCCACACAGCAGGCTCCCACAAGTCCTGGCCCCCAAAACTCTGGAACTCTCTTCCTCAATCTCTCCATGACTGCTCTTCTTTCTCTACTTGCAAATCTCATTCAAAGACTTTTCCATGATCATTTTCTTCATCCTTTACTGCTTAGTCTGCTTTTATGAAAAGGGACCTTGGGATTGTGAAAGGCCCTGTGATAATGTATCTCACTATTAGTATTATTATTAAAGCTATTATGAACTACAGAAACATTCAGCCAAGCCTCTAAAACCCTTTCAGGCATTTCTATTGATACGTAAGATTTAACCAAGTAGTAAGAGTAGAGTAGAAGAGTCAGATTCCATTTAAACTCGGTCCTGTCATGCTGTCTGGGAAGAGTTTCATTGTACTGGAAGGAGTTTAGTTTGTACTGGGAGGAATTCAGGTTCTACTGGGAGGGCCTTTGATTGTACTGTGATGTGTTTTGATTGTACTGGGTTGTGTTTTGATTGTACTGGGAAGAATTTTGTTGTACTGGGAGAGGTTTTGGTTGTAATGGGAAGAATTTCATTGTACAAGGAGGAGTTCTGGTAAAACTAGTGGCTGTTTTAGGTTGTACTGGGAAGAATTTTGTTGTACAGGGAGGAGTTTTTATAGTACTGGGAAGAATTTTGTTGTACTGGGAGAGGTTTTGGTTGTAATGGGAAGAATTTTGATGTACAGGGAGGGGTTTGGTTGTACTAGAAGGAGTTCTGGTTGTACTGGGGGGAGTTTTGGCTGCATTAGGAAGGGTTTTGACTGTACTGGTAAGAATTTTGTTGTACTGGAAGAGGTTTTGGTTGTAATGGGAATAATTTTGTTGTACAGGGAGGGGTTTGGTTGTACTGGAAGGAGTTCTGGTTGTACTGGGGGGAGTTTTGGCTGCATTAGGAAGGGTTTTGACTGTACTGGTAGGAATTTTGTTGTACTGGGAGAGGTTTTGGTTGTAATGGGAATAATTTTGTTGTACAGGGAGGGGTTTGGTTGTGCTGGAAGGAGTTCTGATTGTACTGGGGAAGTTTTGGCTGTATTGGGAAGGGTTTTAACTGTACTGGTAAGAATTTAGTTGTACTAGGAGAGGTTTTGGCCGTTGTGTTTACATTTTAACATATGGCTCAAAAGGGTCTCAAACCTCCCACCTGAAGTGGTTTGTGTCTGTTTTAAATATGTCTACAGTGCATTTACACTTACATTTTTATTTTTATGTTCCAGATATAACCGTCACACTTATGACACATGATCATGACCAGGTGTAAACTTTTCGGTCATCTTAGGTCACGCAGCAGGTAAAAGTGTGTCTAAATTAAATTTTCTCACTACGTTAGATTTATTTTGTTAGGCTGCTCACAATATCATATATATAAAGAAAAACTCTTCAGTGTCGGCGTATGCACAGCTTTGTTTTCAGCAGCCTCACAGAAGAGATTATGAAGTTCCAGTGAATGACAGCCAGACTTATTGCCCAAGATGCTTTCGAGCTCACTGTAAACGGCACATTATTCAGCCAAGGCCACCTCTGTAGATCACGTCCTTGACATAAAAATCACAGTTCAGTCAGATGTCAGATTCAGATAATAGTTCAGTACCACATATGTGTGTCCGAAAATCTTATATGATGAAAGATCAGATCTTCTGCCTGCTGTGTTAATGTAACCAAAGCCAGTGTAAATTAAAAATCATAAAGCTTCTATCCCATGATGAATTTGCAAGTGAAACACTATGTCGGACAATTATCTTGCTATGTACAGGCTGAAAGCTCTTTATGTAAGAATAATTTAGATCAGTGAAATCACACGTCTGCAGGCTCTAATCTCCCTCCTCCACTACAGCCAAAGGTCCACCTTCCTTTTGATCTAATTGATCAGCACAGAAAAATTTCTAATGATATAACCGCTAATGATTTTGCTAATGACATACTTGATTGCTTCAAGAAGAAGATTTTTTCATACTCTGGTACATTACAAATGACTGGCACATGGTATATCCAGCTGGTATGAAAAGTAAATCACAAAACTCAACTTCAACCATCAAAAACTATTATAAAAGACGTATCATTCCTCGATAAATGTAAACCGGTTTCATGTGGTTGAAAAATAAACAGGCTTGGGGACTTAAACAGTAAAACACTGAAGTAAGCCACTAATCAGTCGTCTTAATAAACTAAAGAAATGAACCTTAACACAAGTAAATAAACTACTACAATGGTAAACTGTAGCAAGATCAAATTTCAAGCAAACCACCAAAGCCAACTCACGTATGATGTACTTTTACACACAAATAGGTTAAATCTAAGGAAATGTAAGATCATCAGCCTCACAGAGGGAATATATATGTGCAAAACATTCTGTCACATTTAACTTCACATCAACCAAACACACGTTTTCATGTTGCTAATCAACAATAGTGCTGTAGCTGTCAATGAGCTGTAGTAGCTGGCAATCGTTATGTCCAGACTGTGATCTTCTATTAGCTAGAGCAAGTGTGGTGCTGCTATTAAAAACAAGCAGAGCTAAAAGCAATACTTTTTATATCCATCAAATCACACAATTCAGGTCCAGCAGCTGCTAATCTACAGCTCACTTCCAAACATTTTTCAGGAGTTTGAGTATAACATACTTACCGTTTGTGAGTAATTGCTTTGTGTGGCTATAAACTTGGTGTAGTGTCTTTCTTTTCAGCCCTGTGGCCTTAAGGATGCTAACAAGCCAGCTAGGAGAGGAAAGCAATGTTTGAGGAAAGCTGGGTTGTATCAGTAGTTATGTATAACAGATGGAGTAGTTTGTAAATCCCTTCGTCCCTCCTAGGGCTCATCTAACATCCTTCACTTGAGCTAATAAAGTAATGGAGGAGCTCTTAAGATGGCACTGGGGATCTCCCCGAGGGGAAATGACGAGTCCAAATGGACTCAAGCTTGTTAAAACTGCTACTGAAATATGGGGATGTGGAAGCGCTAATAGGCCTTTTTCACATTTCCACACTTTTTCAGCTGGAAGTAGTCATTGTGGGGTTACGCTGCTTGTGCTGCAACAACAACGATGGCTGCGTAGAGCTTGCACATCTTACTCAAGTGCTTGAGCTTTTAGCAAATGCAAGCTTACCTCAGTTTCAAGGCTTCTCTGCATTAACTTTGTAATATGGAGAGGAAGTCTATTTGTGTCAGAATTTCACTGCTGTCTACTAACATTACACTGAAGACAGTTTGGACTTGGAACAGTTTTCTTGTTCCCCCTCAAAAGCCGGTAGTCGGGAGAGCAACTGCCCAGCAGGGAGCAGATGTTCATTGGAGCTGATAGTTGTGGAAAACGTCTACAGTGAAGCTACGGACCATGACAACGTGTCGTGCCCCCGCCGGTATGTTTGCGTGTTTACCTTTTTCCATTTTCTTGTTAGCAAGCTGTTTCAACACCTCCACCTAACATCCATCCATATCTACTGTTTTATCACTCTGTACGTTAGCTGACATTGAATGGTTATATGTGGGAATATAAATTCCACAGGGAATTGATATCCTTTGTTCAGCTTGCAGTGTGGCTGGTGTTCGCCAACCATTCTAGACACATCCTCAACTTTTGATCTTGGCAGCTTTAAAGTGACACATTTCTAGTATCTGTGAGATCTGTAGTGGAATTTGTTTGCGTACCTTCTTTTTTCTTGTATAAAGAGCCTATTTTAGCTCAGTCTTGAGGCTTAAGACTTTATGTAATTTAACAAGTCGAGCTAAAATTAGCACATGAGGAGAGAAGGCATGGTCACGTCTAAACAGACCTGCACATGAAAATAGTTTGAACATAAAAGTTTTTGTACAGTGCTGTGTGTAAGTTGTGCAAATTATGATGGACAAAAAAAATTGTTGAATCTCACATGCCTGGAACGCAAAATTCAGTCACTGAATCACACTACAGATGTTATGTACTGTGTTTTTGTTTCATAAATGTATCATTTAAAATCATATCATATCATAAAATCATATCTTGTCAAATGAAATGAAATGAAATCACCCTAAATCTAGTCAATATATCATTGCTGTCCAATGAAAGACAAGTATCTCCAAAATAGTAACTTTACAGAAGAGGCCAAAAACTGTCTTCCCTTTTAATGTAAGTTAACGGAATCATAATTTTTTCCAAGCTGTTTTGGAGCATTTCTATTGGTCCATTCACCACAATGTGCAGGGCAGCTGCTGTGTTTGATTGATGGTGAAAAATAGAAATCGACAAAAATGTTTTGTCTGTTTCTTCAGATTAAGTCTGACTTTAGCTAGTGACATTGTTTTTTCTTTAAGACTTCTTACAAGCAACAGCCAAAGACTAATCCAAAGGAATTAGAACAGTTCAAAACCTAAAAATAAAAAAAATCTTCTCATAATAAGTTAATAATATGTTAGATATATTAACTAGATTTAAGATGATTTATTTTTTCTACACTGTGACAGCATAACATATTAACATATTTCCTCAATAAGATTTTCAAAAACTCTTCATTTAAAAGAATCTCAATATTGGAATGGCACAAATGGTTTAAAAGTAATCTGTGGGAAATTCCAAAAAAACACTCATTCAAACTTTTTAGATTACAGGGCTACAAAGACAAAACCTGGTTAAATGCCCATTTCTAGCTAGGACCCCAGCAGGTCTCAGTGTTGTTCGGGGTACATTTACTTACGCCTACTCTCATACATAGCCCTGGACTTGGAGTACAGGTCAAAGGGGTCAGGTTTGCTGAGGTCAAAGCCCTGGGGGGGCTCTGCAGCTGAGGGCCAGTGCAGGTAGGGGGTGCTGTGGGGGAGGGCAGGAGCAGATAGACTGCTCTGAGGGTCCCAGTGGTCCAAAACCTGTAAATACAGTGTCAGACAGATCAACACACCACCCAGCAGGACTAATCTGGAAGGTCTTTCTTTGAGTGTCTTCAGGAAAAATTTTATGCAAAATCAAATTTGCACAGTTTGTCCATTAACCCAAATGTAGTCGATCAGTCAAAACACTGCTACAAAGCTAACGAGCTGTGGAAGCTTATACCTCATCAATTAGCCCTTCTTTAGAAGCAGATCTTGCAGTAGTTACATGGGTCGGAGGGTGGGCTGAGATTTATTTATTATTTTTCTTCTACTGGCTTACTGGCTGAACCTAAAGGAAGTGAGACACATTAGCACTATAAGACAGAACACTATGTCTGTATTTGTTAGCTAGCTACATCCGCCCACTGTGGGAGGATTCCCAGTGGTGTATGATGTTTTTTTCAGAGGTATTGCAGCATAAGACCTTTAATGGATAAAAACTATAGAAGACAGAAAAAGTATAGAAAATCATTAATTAGGTCAAACCAATGACTCTAAGGGCTTTAGAGGGGACTTTCTAGGACTTTAGATTTTTGTGAAATAAAAAAAAAAAATGTAGTATTTTTTTATTCAACAGAATCTTTATACTTCTTATATTTCAAGTCTGGTTGGAAACAAAGGCTAAGATTTGTGAACTGCTCAGCAGAATGTTCTCCAATATGGAGTTATTTCTCTGTGGTATCTGGATTCTTCCATTAGTTTGGACTTCAAGAGCTGGACTAAATGACTCGTGCATTAGATTAACTACCAGTATAATTAGGAAGTGGCAGTGGAATCAACCAATCACATTTTAATTTCTAGAACGTGGGACCAATTTCATGAGAAAAGAAATATCACTCTAGGGCTTCTGAAATCCTAGATACATCACTGACTGTGAGAGGTTTGTGCATTTGGGTTAGAAGCTCTGTGCCAGGGCTCAGGTTCAGCTTTTACTGAAAGATTCACTGTTAAACTGCTACATATAAGGCGAAATGTTAATGTCTGTTACAAGCTTCACATGAAGCAGGGAATGTCTTTTACAAGCCTCTGTTTTAGTGAAGAATGGGCAAAAAAGTTCATGTGAATTGCTGTTATCTTGATGTTAACATTGTACTACTACTAGTTTGGCAATTTATAGCCAAAACTGAAGGCCTAGCTCCAACATTAATGGCCAGAATAACTTAAGGTAACTCATAACTTGAGTACAAAACTAACAAAGCAAACCTTAGACACCAAACACTTCTTGGCTAATCAACTACATTTGGAGTAAGTGTGGACGCACTGTGGATGCTTGATTTCCGGCCAGACTATTCCATAACGTTCTGAAATCACTCTCTCAGTAATTAGCCTTTGCTTTAAGTGTACACCGCAGTCGTTCTGCCGTGCTATTAGCAATTTCCGAAAGCTAGAATGCCTCCTGCTATGAGCGCATGAAGGAGGAGGTCAGCAGTAATTTTCCAAATTGGTTTAAACACTTGAGTAAACAACACTTGCACTTTGTTTGCACTATTTCACATAAACTGTTTCTGATAGACCTCCCCCTCCAAATAAATAAATAAAGAAATAAGCAAATAAACAAACAAACATCTAAAGAGTGATTTGGGAAATGAAGTAGAGAGAACAGTGCACACACGCAGAATTGTAAGCAGGTGCAGAAGCTGCAGAAGCTGGTCCTGCACCGACTTTGCCTAATAACATTCGGAGCGCAGCGGAAG
This sequence comes from Megaleporinus macrocephalus, assembly GCA_021613375.1. NCBI lineage: Eukaryota > Metazoa > Chordata > Actinopteri > Characiformes > Anostomidae > Megaleporinus > Megaleporinus macrocephalus. Next base: position 25,186,643 of record CM038702.1, read on the forward strand.
CCGAAGCAGCAGAGGGATAATTAAAGGAGGCAGGAGGGAAGAAAGAACGGAGCGGAGATGAAAAAGATGCCAGGTCTTATCAGAGCGGGTCACTGTTAGCGTGTTAATCTGACAGGGTGGCAGTGCGCGATGCAAAACGGCTCAGGAAAGGAGCAGATTAAAAAATGTCAGTGTGTCTTCGTCACTGCCAGGCGACCACCAAACATCACAGAGATCCACACACACACACATACGGTCAGTAGCTATGTGATTCTTTCCTTTAGCCCTTTAGATTCTCAGAGGTGGGTAGTGACTAATGTCTATTACTCAAATATGATGGATGTTTACTCTTCCTGAGTATTTACATTCATTTATATGTGTTTAGGTATACAGTTACAAGACGAAGTAAGTGAACCTATTGGAATTTCAAAGATTTCTACTAATAAAATATGACCTGATGGAAGTCATAATTATACACAAACACAATCTAACCAAACAAATAACACACATTAAGCTACATAAGATGTAAGATGTTTTAATACATGTTTAACTTTATGGCACCATCAGTAATCACAGGGTGTTTAGGCCCTGAGGCAGCAAAGCAAGCAAGATGCTCCCTCCACCATGCTTCACAGCTAGGAGGTTTTGGTGCTTGTGTTACTTTTTCCAGACCACACAGTGGATTTTACTTAATGGGCTCAATGAAAGACATGAACAGCAGAATGTTTAGTGTGGCAGTTCAGTTCAGTTGTAAATGTCTACAACTCTGATTTAGACAATGATCACAACACATTTTATTAGTAAGCACTGCCGAACACAAGTATACTCCTAATATTCTAATTCTTCACAAATCTGGCATTTAAGTTATTTTGGCAGTAAACGACTAAGTAATGTATATGGTTTAAAGCATACATGGTCATATTAAATCTAGCTTCAAGCACGTGTGCTCAAACCTTCGAGCCACATACATAATATATGCATGCTTATGCCGTTCATACACATAGTACAGTTGCCTTGCATGAATTAATTCTTGCCCGGCAGACTCAGTTTTTAATTTATAGCTAACAGCTACTCATTCCAAGTATTAATCTGCTACAATGTGACTGTGAGACTCCCCCACGTAATTTTCACTGGTGAAGGGAAATGGGCTGTTTTCATATTCATCTGTGAATTGTCCTCCATACACTAGACCCGATATTATAACTCAGCTTGATATGAGTCTCTGGGCCTTTATTCCCTTTCACAACTTCTGCATTTATTCTGTGATTAATAAAGTAAAGTAAGATAGAAAAATATATCTGCTGTTGCTTTGGGCTGGAGGAAATTCTCCTGAGGCAAATGATCTTCAATTACACCTTATCCAAGAACTAATAGCAATTAAAAGGGGAAGTCTGGAAGAACTAAGGGATAAAACTAAGTAAAAAGGCAAATCATACAGAAACTGCTCCTAAGTGAAAGAATGGGTGCTGTATCTGTATCTGCATTCAGCATGTGCTGAACTTTTATCACAGGTTATTATAGGATATGCACATACAGGTTCTACATATATTAAAAGCAATAGTGTGCTGTAGTTATACAGTACCGTGCGACATATAAAGAACACATATTGCAGAAAATCATGCAGAAGCATCAACAACTAATTATAAGATTATGTTTTTCAGTATTTAGTGTGTCCATATATATATATATATATATATATATATATATATATATATATATATATATATATATATATATATATATATATATATATATATATATATATATATATATATATATATAGCGACTTTTGCATTTGAATGACACTTTTTGGTCTCCATGTTTTTGGCAGACCCCCACAGGACCACCACAGTGCAGGTATTATTTGGGTGGTGGGTCATTCTCAGCACTGCAGTGACTCTGACGTGTTGGTGGTGTGTTAGTGTGTGTTGTGTTGGTACGAGTGGATCAGATACAGCAGTGCTGCTGGAGTTTTTAAACACCTCAGTGTCACTGCTGGACTGAGAATAGTCCACCAACAGTCCTGTATGCAGCATCCTGTGATTTACTGATAAAGGACACAAAATGACCAACAAAACCTGCTCAGCAGCAGATGAGCTGCCATCTACTCATATTAAAATCATAAGGAGGGTTTCAGCTTTGAGAGCTTTTCTGAATTAGGCACAGTATAAGGCAGCCAATCAGAACAGAGCATATTTATATTAGATCAGACACACCAACAAAAACAGCTTGCGTTTGATTCTAGGGGATAACGAGAGGGTGGAAATGGTCATGTAAAATTAATTGTGGCCATGTTTGGTGCATAAAACCACACACAAAAAAAAAAATATTAAATACAAGAAAAAAGTAGATTTAGATCCAGTAAAAGGTGCAGCCACGATAGAACTGAAGCACCATTTAATTTAATATAGAACAGCAAATTCAAACAAGAAGGTGGCAAACAGAAAGAAAATTTCAGTCTTGTGTGATCCGCTGTGATAAGTGTGTTTGTGACTAATGTAAGAAGAGAATTGACCAATTATCTAAACATTGCCAGCATTTTCCAAACTAAAGTACACCGCTGGCTATTATAGACAACACATATTGTTTCTCTCTGTTCTTGGCATGCTGTGAAAACATGAACATCAGACAATGATATACTACATAAGCCAACCAGTGCATAAACACCGGACGATAATAGCAGTTAGCTCGCCAGGAGATCTTTAGTCTAACTTTAGTCTAGCACTAACTTAAAATGCTTGGAGGCACCAAGAGTTTTCTCTAAACTTTGACTCTTAAAGCATATGTTAATGATAAAAATGTAAAAACACACTGCTTCTATAATGTTGATGGTTCATTAGGACATAGCTTTACTGCCATTCATAACAAATAAGAGTGACGTACTTCACAGTCTCATGCAGTGTGAAATTTAGACCAAATCTGTGTACGCCAGAGGACCACTGATTAATTTTACATAGTCAGGACATAGCTAATTCTGATATGACTTCAACATTTGCAATATTAAATGTGATAATGCTATCATGCTCTTATCCACAGTGATAACTTTATCTACTCAGCCTCACATGAGCTGTAAAGAACTGAAATGCCCAGCACAGGCAACTGCTGATATATCATGCACCCCTTAATCATTAGATTATCTGACTGCACACTGTCAGTGAGAGATGAAAGAGCATCTTGGGAAATTACTTTAGACAAGCATACAGGAAGTTTTTGGGAGTTTCTTTGGTGTGTTGGAGCAGTTTTGGGCCTAGATGGGAGAATATTGTATCAGAAGTTGTATTATTCACATGGTTATGAATAAGAATGTGCAGATACATTTGGAATATTATACAGCATGTGTGCTAGCTTAGAAAGGTTACTGAATGGGTTAGTAAGTGTTCATAGATATAGCACCACCAGGACAAGCAGGTCTAATTCAATAGCCAATGATCACAAGAACACTAATTAAGTCTGAATCAATAAATAAACGTTTTTCAATTTTTAATCAGCTTGCATTGTTCAGTCATGCTATATCTGTTATGAATGGCAATCAATCTTCATCTGAAGAAGAAATGCAGGTACTTTAGAAAAAAGCGCAGCAGCCATTGTGTAATTACTTGTGTAATTACTTCAAACAGGCATCCATTAGTCCCTGCATCCCTGTTAGTAATGTAATAAGCTTGTATTTACAAAAAAGTTACAGAAGTAGTTATTTACTGACATACAGTGTTAGCAAATTAGGAGCGCTTATGGTTGGGTTATGATTCATTTTACCTGCTTGGGGCTCTTCCAAGGTGAAAAGTGACCTGCAATGGTAAGAGAACAAAAGCATTTAGCCTAAACATGTCAGTGTAAACGAACTATGGTGCTGGCCTCTACACTATACTGGGCAAAAAATAGGATGGTAAAATTGCTTCAAGCAAATGAAACAAAAAAGGGCATAAGAGGGAATCAAGCTGCTAACAGCAATGCAATGCAGGTAGTTCATAGTGCCTTAATTGCCTAATAATTACTGGAGGACTGTAGGTCAAAAATCATATTAAAAACTCTCCATTCTGCAACAGAAAACATACCTCTCCTTTAAACACCATCATTCTCTAACAAACACCATAATTCATCATCAAACACCACCATTTTGTTTTTACTAAACATCTTCATTCTTTCAGTCTTTTATCACTGTTCAAAAGAACCAATCTCCATCAAACACCATTATTCTTCGCCAAACATTATTCCCCAGCAAACACCATCATTCCCCTTCCGATCACAATTACTCTCCACCAAACACCATCACTCTTTACCAAACATCATTATTCCCCTTCAAACACAGTAATTCTCCACCAAACATAATCATTCTCCACCAAACATCATCATTTTCCAACAAACACCATCATTCCCCTCCAAATACAGCCATTCTCCACCAAACATAGCCATTCTCCTCCAAACATCATCATTCCCCTCCAAACACAGAAATTCTCTACCATCATTCTCCAACAAACACCGACATTCCCCTGCAAATACAGCCATTCTCCACCAAACATCATCATTCTCCACCAAACATCATCATTCCCTTCCAAACACCATCATTCCCCTTCCGATCACAATTACTCTCCACCAAACATAATCACTCTTCACCAAACATCATCATTCCCCTCCAAACACAGCAATTCTCCACCAAACATTATAATTTTCCAACACACACCATCATTCCCCTCCAAACACAGCCATTCTCCACCAAACACAGCCATTCTCTGCCAAACACAGCCATTCTCCACCAAACATCATCATTCCCCTCCAAACATCATCATTCTCCAACGAACATTATCATTCCCCACCAAACACAGCCATTCTCCACCAACATTCTCAACCAAAGATTATCATTCTTGTTTTTATAATTTTCATATAATAATTCAAATAATAAATACAATTTTTCATAATTCTCCATTCTACTATTTTATTTAATTTTGGCCGTCAGTCTGACTAGGACTGCTAGTCCCACTAAACTATGATCAGATGAGTTTGATTGTCCTGATCCGACTAAGGTTTATTTATAGTACTTAAGCTAAGCCTGATTAAACATGACGTCAAGGCCAATGTTTGTTTCACTGTTTCAGAGAGATTTCACAGTATCCATGTACATTACTCCACTGACTTGTATATGGAGTGGCAATTGTTTTGTTTGTTCTTTTGGCAGTACCCCACGGTGACAGCTTTTTGACATGTTGTAAGAAATAGACATCATTAGATGTTTAAATAAAAAAAACAAGCAGCGGAAATCTGAATAAACTTGTATCTGTGTCAGGTTAGAAGATCAGTTTATACAGACCAGCATATCAATGGAACTGCAAATGTAGTAGTTTTTAAACATAGCATTTGTGAATGTCTGAACGTGAGTATAAGTTGTAAAAACTATAATTAAATTTTAGCTCGGTTCTATTTTCAGTCCAAGTGCTTGCCTAGTGCTACACATTTCCCAGTTTCAGCTTATATATAGTACCAGGGAAAGTACTGTAGCTAGCAAGACACACTAACAAAATCCATTGTATGAACGACATATATACATCAGCTACAAAAATCAATACTCAAGTTTCTGAAGGGCCCAAAATTCTAAGCATTGGTAAATCGTAGGTTTATCTGTGGTGATGCTGGGAATTCAAGAGGGCATATCAGTCCTCACTCTCTGAGCGGGTAAGATGCCTCGTCACAAATCACACTTGCAATGCAGTGCAATGCTGGCTATTGCAAACATCTGTTGATGTCATTAGAATTAGGAGTTAGAATTTTCCTCCAATTGTGTTGAGCATGATGTTTTTAGCCCTTGCTAGCCTTAACAGATTGGTAACATTAATTAATAGGAGGAGGCGTACAAGTGGGTCAGATTAGACACTAGGAAATTAGGTGGATGACATCATATGAGCATGTACGTATATTAAGATTATGTAACTAATCTGAAAAATACATTGAGCTTTGAGTTGCATTGGCAGTATGTGTTGCCTCGAGGGCACTTTCATATGCCTTTTGTAAATATATACAAGCTGAAGGTAAAACGATGAAAGGACATTAAAATCCAATAAACAGAGTGGCCTGTAAAACCGCTACAAGCACATAATCACATTGCTCATTCAGAAAGAGGCTTTACTGCAGCAGCCAAAGAGCGTTAAGCTGAAGGAGAAGCTTCTGAAGTGTAATCACAAAACACACAGAGACACTAGCGCTGAAGAGCACTCCGCCTGTGCTAAAAGCTAAACAATACCAGCTAACATCAAACGAGAGAATTCATGAATATGTGCCTCCTATCTGTTTCAGAATTTGGCCTTGAAAGTCTTTTTCTCACTCTCTCTCGCACGCACACGCACACACAGCATCGTGTCTTCCTGCGTCTTCCTCTCTGTCTTTCATGTCTTGCCACAGTCACCCTCCAGGAGTGAACAAGGCTATGCAAATCAACGAGATGGAATTAGCGAGTTCCTGAGCGAGTCATACACAAACACCCACATAAAGAGTGGGATCCAAAAGTCTGAAGTGACTTTAAAAATATGGGGTTTAAAAATGTCATCAGATGGCATCATTCTCCATCAAATACCATCATTCTCTAACAAAGACCATCATTCTTGAACAAAGACCATTATTCCCCATCAAACACTATCATTTTCAACCATACTCCAACAAACACCCTCATTCTACACCACACTCTAACAAACACCATCATTCTAAACCACACTCTAACAAACAGCATCATTCTCCAAAAAAGTCCAACATTATCTAACAAAGGGCAACATTCTTAAACAAAACCTATTTTTCATTTTACAACATTCTCTAACAAAGACCAACATTCTCCATCCAGTGTTCTCTAACAAAGACCAACATTCTCCTTCAAACATTATCTTCCAACATTTTCCAAAAAAGTCCAACATTATCTAAGAAAGGGCAACCTTCTCTGACAAAAGCCATCATTCTCCAACAAAGATAAACATTCTCCAATAAGAGCCATCATTCTGCAACATTCTCCAACAAAGACCAACATTCTCCAACAAAGACCAACATTCTCCACCAAAAGCCATCATTCTCCCACTAAGATCAACATTCTCCAACAAAAGCCATCATTCTCCAACAAAGACCAACATTCTCCAACTAAAGCCATCATTCTCCAACTAAAGCCATCATTCTCCAATAAAGACCAACATACTCCAAGAAAAGCAATCATTCTCCAACAAATACCATCATTCTCAATTATACTCCAGGAAACAACATCATTCTCCTATGCCATCATTCTTCAACAAAAGCTGTAATTCTCAAACAAAGACCAACATTCTCCAACTAAAGCCATCATTCTCCAACAAAGAGCAATATATTCCAACACCACCATTCTCCATCATACTCATATAAACACCATCAATCTCCATCAAACACCAAATTTCTCCAGCCAAGACTAACATTCTCCAACAAGCACATCAATCTTTGACAAACACCCTTAATTCCCAATAAACACACAAGTCTCCAATAAGCAGATCAATCTTCAACCAACCAACATAACTGTATGTTAATACTCTATAATGTTCTATAATGTTTAGAAAGCAAAATAACCCGTTTTAAGGGTTTTATGATAAGTAGAGAAAGACACAATCAACATTCTGCTTTATTTCTACATCAATACTTAAACTAATGTATTGCCTTTGTACAAAACAATGAGATTGTTTTTGAGTCATATTCCTTCAAATGACACAAATGAACATCACATACAATGTCATACACAACTGTGTGTCAAATAAATACTGATTTTGAAAGTTTACATATCACCCTTCTTCTCCTTCAATAGAAATTGGACAAAACTGTAGTATACTTTTACTCTGAATCTATTCTAATACTTTACTACCCCACAGGAAGAGTTGCACCGCTAACAACATCATATTACTCAGTGTGAATAAGTGATTTGGATCAGATTCATTCTTTTTTCCCTCCGATTACCCATCTGGTATTTTCTGTTGATATCAGCTTGATACTAATACAGGCTATTGAATTGGATGCATCTCTATTTTGCAGAGAAAATGGTCCAACTATCAAAACTAGGAGGCTTAATGAGTGGCAGGGAAACGTAAAGAGAAGCCGTCTGACAATGAGTCATCACACACAGAGGAAAAAACAGCAACCAATCACGCTTTAACTACTCCACTGAGCCTCACTGCTGCCTCATACGGCAAAAACAAGCTTGGCTCAGCTGTGGGAGACAGCAGAGCTTAGATTTTCAAAGGATCTGCTTTCCACTGTTTTTCAATCTAACCTCCATCTGCTGAATTGAGTGTACTGTCGATTACCACAGACAATCATTTCAACATTTAAAAAGAAGAATAGAAACCCTGATTACTCAGAACACACCAATAATAGAACATCTGCTTACTGGCCTCTATTATAAAAGTGTTTCAAAGCATTTTTCAATTAATCTCTCACTAATAACAAAAATGGAGGATATCAATGTATACCTACAGTATGTAAAGAGAATATGGAATATATCCACATATTTCTTAAAATTTGAACTTTATTAATTTACTGAAGTGTACACAAAGTCATTGAGAATGGTTTAATATGAAAGTGTTGATTGTAGAGGAAGTGACAGACTCTAATTTCTTTACAGTGGTGGTGATAGGAACCAGGGGTTGTGATGTCTCCATAATGCAAATGTATTTACTGTGAAAAACTATCAGCCCATGTGTATATGAACCCATATGTATCTTCTGGGATGCTGATGATAAAATCTGTAAAAGCTTACTTTGAGAATTATTTTGCATTACCACTTGACAGGCAGTGTATTCATAACCATTTCATCTAGTACCTCTCTAAGCAGACATTTTTCAAAATCAGTGGAATTCTTCTATAAGGAGCTGGTGAAGTCAAGGCATAACATACTGACACATATGCAAAGACATAAACTGGTTTAAGTCTGGTTTCTTTTCACTACATAGTTATTATTTATTGTAACTGCTGTGAGGACAAATACTTGTTAACTTTTTTAAATAGAAATTAGTGTACACATATTTTATTCTGAGTGATCTTGGAGCTATGTGTTCATTCATCGCGAAATCTTCACAAAATATGAAGAGCTGGCATTTTCAAATTATAAAAAAAAACAAAAATGTAGGTAAATTTTTTTGACAGCTATGTGATGTAATGTGAATTAGTTTTCTATCTAATTTACATTCTGTACCGGGAGAGTACCTCTTATGTTATTATGTTATGTTATGGCATAAAATAATGACTACAGACTTTGCAAAACAAGACTTCGCACACAACAACAACCTTTCATCAAACTCAAATCATAATGAAACCTCCCCTCTTCTACTCACAAACTCTAGCGTGGTACGGACTGAAAGTGTAGAATCTGCACTTTCCACCTAGTCTATCAAGTTAGAAGCTTGACTTTGTGACCAGAAGTGATAGACAAATAAGCTTCAGTTCAGTGGTTAAATCTGTGCTGTGTGGTTTGACGGACAGATTCTGTCAAATTATCTTTATTTCAGTGTCCAGACAGACTACAGGCTAAACTTTCTCTCTTTTTCTCCCACTCACTCTCTTCTGTCTTTCATTCTTTCTCTATTTTCTCTCTAGTTTTCTATTTGTCTTTCCTTCTTCATTCCTTTTTTATTTACTTTACTATTAATGTCAATTGCTTTGTATTATTTTGGTTAAGCTTATGTCAGACCATACAATGTATAGCTCTCTTTGTCTTTGTTTCTCTCTCTCTCTCTCTCTCTCTCTCTGTCTCTCTCTCTCTCTCTCTCTCTCTCTCTCTCTCTCGTTCGGATCATCTGTGGAAGTCAGGGAGAGGTAATTGAAACACACTGTGTGTAATCAGGACATCTGATGTCCATTTAGCGCCAAATCAACACCTCACTGCTCGGAGTGCGCTTTTACAGTCAGAGCCAGTTTCATCAGCTAATCGAGATTTAACCCCCACTGCCTTCTGACCAGCTAACAGACACCTCAGCACTAAAACAAGAAACCCACTCTCAGATGTTGTTAGATTCAAATCACCACACCGTCTAGAAACATTAACGGCACAAATCCTATCATGTTTTATGTACTTTACTGAGTTCCACTTACAATCAATTACCTAGCTTTCTTTAGATAGATAGATAGATACTTTATTGATCCCGAAGGAAATTTAGCAGCCAGTAGCAGTACAAACACAATACAAAAAAACAATAAGGTATATAAAAATTAAATAGTGTTTAAATAGTGTCCAGGAGTGCAAATGTACAGGATGTTGAGCAAAGTGTTAAATAGTGTCCAGGAGTGCAAAAGTACAGGATGTACAGCAAAGTGTCAAAATAGTGTCCAGGAGTGCAAAAGTACAGGATGTACAGCAAAGTGTCAAATAGTGTCCAGGAGTGCAAAAAAGTACAGGATGTCTGGCAAGGTGTCAATAGTGTCTATGAGTGCTGACATAAGATGTCCAGTAAAGTGTCGATAGTGTCTATGAGTGCTGACATAAGATGTCCAGTAAAGTGTCAATAGTGTCTATGAGTGCTGACATAAGATGTCCAGTAAAGTGTCAATAGTGTCTATGAGTGCTGACATAAGATGTCCAGTAAAGTGTCAATAGTGTCTATGAGTGCTGACATAAGATGTCCAGTAAAGTGTCAATAGTGTCTATGAGTGCTGACATAAGATGTCCAGTAAAGTGTCAATAGTGTCTATGAGTGCTGACATAAGATGTCCAGTAAAGTGTCAATAGTGTCTATGAGTGCTGACATAAGATGTCCAGTAAAGTGTCAATAGTGTCTATGAGTGCTGACATAAGATGTCCAGTAAAGTGTCAATAGTGTCTATGAGTGCTGACATAAGATGTCCAGTAAAGTGTCAATAGTGTCTATGAGTGCTGACATAAGATGTCCAGTAAAGTGTCAATAGTGTCTATGAGTGCTGACATAAAATGTCCAGTAAAATGTCAATAGTGTCTATGGGTGCTGACATAAAATGTCCAGTAAAGTGTCAATAGTGTCTATGAGTGCTGACATAAGATGTCCAGTAAAGTGTCAATAGTGTCTGAGGAGTGCAGATGTACAGTAATGTGATTACAGTACAAAGAAAAATAAACTGTAATTTGAACATAAGGGACTTGTTCCTCATCTCATTCTTTTTACAGACTGCTGAAAGACTGGAGAGAATCAAAGGCTAAAGTCAGCTTCTTGTTAACAAGTTTCCAGATTGAAGCGCCAGAATGTGACTGCTGCATTTAAAGAGGAACTAGAACTTCTGATCAAGAAACTGACTTCATATGGATCACTGCAATTCACAGAAACAACAGGAATCCATGCACCAAACCCTGGATTTTGGGGTGAAATCATGCCTTAAGTTATATACTGTATTGACTACTCAGCCTACTCAAATCAATATTAGATTTCTGTTCATATGCTGTGTAGCTGTAAAAAAAACACACATCCATGATGATGAGCCTTCACAGTTACTTCACAAAGCAGGTTTAGACAGTCAGCCCACTCATTTTGTAGATTTGGAAGTTATACTTGGTACAGAGAGAAGCTTTGAAGATGATGATGGCCACACGAGTTTCTAATTTACTATTTAGTCCAGCTGCCTTTAATTTATGCAGATTATCTCTTTTTATTCCCAGTTTTGCCTTTTCTCCTAATAAACACAGGCTTGTGGCAGAATGTTTTGCCCTGCAGTCTGACTGAGGGAGCGTATTCTGGTGGGAAAGTCATGTCAGTATATAAGTTTAGTGTGAGCAGGCTGAAAGCTGTACTCTGCTGTGGATTGAATAGGGTTATATGTGTAAACAAAATGTGTATATGTGTATATGATATGTGTTAATTTCATGATATTAACGGATTCAGAATGGGCTATTCTTATAGCTTAGTCCTGTGACGGCTTGCCCAAACCACTGTAAGTATTTATTTAAAGTTAACTGGTTGGTGGATACAATTACAATAGCACATTTCAATTTTATGAAGCAAAAAGATCAAAAACTTTTTACAATTATGGAAAAAAGATTTAATGCCATTCATTTAAACTCATTTAAAATAAAAAAGACTCCATGTTGTTCTTCACAAGTCAAAGCTTTTGTTGTTAGTCTGCAACAAATAGAAATTATACAATTTTAAGGATGTGTTATTATTATAACATTCTCTATTATAATGGATTGTTCATTATAATTTGTTAGTTATAATTTGACAGGCATGTTGTATGCGACTGCATATAAATTGATGTGAAATTGATGAACACATTTGAGATATGTCCATTCAGTGCATGTCTTTTCTGTTGTGTTGTCCTTATCTAACCCTGACTGGCCGGTGCAGCTGTTGAGATGTAACCTGGCAGCAGCTGATTGGCTTTTTGAATTTTTCAAATGCAGACTGCAAAAATGCACTGGATCATAATCAGCCCTGGTAGTAGTGAATAACCACACACACACACACACACAGCCAACTCATCTAGCAGCTGAACAAGCTGCCAAAATGGCTGCCTGATTCCTCTGGCTGGACGCCCACCTCTGAGGATCAAACTGAGCCAATTAAAAAGCACTTCGGATTAGCAATCTGAGTACAAACTCGACAAAAAGCCCCAAGAGAATTTCCCTGAAACCGTCCTCTAACTGAAGTGATATTTATGTTGCTGTGCTCCAACTGAACCAAACCCAAGACTGATTAAAACATTTACGCTGTCTACCTGCAGGGCCAACCACACACTGCTAAAGGCTAAAGCTTTAGCCGTAAGCACTGCCAGCACACAAACATGCTGCATTTAAAAGCAAAGTGTATCCAAAGGACTAGAGCTGCACATGGTCTGCGCTGGTCTTGTTAAACATGCTGTACAACTAAAATACACCACCAGCCCACTTCATAAGAAAGACCTACCTTACAGCTCCACTATACAAACACACAATCACAGAGCAGCCCTATGTTCAGAAACAGACCATTAATGAAAGAACAGAAGACGATTATCATAAAACAGATGGGCTCCAGCCCACTACAGTACACCAACACAGTCACTCCAGTATGAATCTGCAGTATGTGTAGTATATCAAGTCTAAAAATAAAAACTGTGGAGAAATTTTAATCCAGTGTGAGTCTGCAGTTTGTGAATGTTGTACATTTTTACAGTTCTATTTGTAGAGTAGTTTTAATCCAGTATGAATCTGTAGTATGTGTATCTAGGCTGGACGTAATAACAGAGAAGTGATTTATATCCATTATGAATCTGTAGGAATTTGCAGTGAGTGTAGTTTTACAGTATGACAGTAATAATGGTGGAGAGATGTTAATCCAGTGTGAATCTGAAGTGAGTGTAGTTTTTACAGTCTGACAGTAATAAAGGTGGAGAGATGTTAATCCAGTGTGAATCTGCAGTGAGTGTAGATTTTACAGTCTGACAGTAATAATAGTGGAGAGATGCTAATCCAGTGTGAATCTGCAGTGAGTGTAGTTTTACAGTCTGACAGTAATAATAGTGGAGAGATGCTAATCCAGTGTGAATCTGCAGTGAGTGTAGTTTTACTGTCTGACAGTAATAAAGGTGGAGAGATGTTAATCCAGTGTGAATCTGCAGTGAGTGTAGTTTTTACAGTCTGACAGTAATAAAGGTGGAGAGATGCTAATCCAGTGTGAATCTGCAGTGAGTGTAGATTTTACAGTCTGACAGTAATAAAGGTGGAGAGATGTTAATCCAGTGTGAATCTGCAGTGAGTGTAGATTTTACAGTCTGACAGTAATAAAGGTGGAGAGATGTTAATCCAGTGTGAATCTGCAGTGAGTGTAGATTTTACAGTCTGACAGTAATAAAGGTGGAGAGATGTTAATCCAGTGTGAATCTGCAGTGAGTGTAGTTTTTACAGTCTGACAGTAATAAAGGTGCACTTAATGGTCTTCTGTAATTAGCTGAATCTGTTGCTCCCTCAGTAACAGTAAATCTGTTCCAGTTCACCTCACACTAATGGAATAACAAAACCTACTAATAGACACAGCTGTGTCCTAGCTGTATTGACCGCACAGTCCAGGGAAATTACACTGATCCTTTATCCAGAAGCAACTGGCCAATCAAATTCACTAACGTTACATTACAGAAGCTCATTTAGGAAAACTAATCCAGCGCCAGCAGTGCTTTAGAATGAGCTGTAAAAGTAATTTGCTTGTGCGTTCATGTATATGCGCCCACGTGTGTGTTTAAACGCTGTGACGGTACACACCCAGTAAGTTGTGCCTTAATGGATGGTTTAGATCCGCCTTAATGAGAACATCACACAGCCTGAGATAATTAGCTTTATGATGAGACACTGTGAGAGTGTGTTTTCTTAAATCAGCCATAAAGCCATATGCTAACATTATTACCCACTAAGTACAAGTTGTTCTTTTATCTGGAGATTTCCAAAAAGACTAGATAATACACATGTATATGGAAGCGAAAGTCAAAGGAAAATAAGTGGAAAGGTTCAAAAGATCATAAAACGAGGCAGAGAAAATCACTCCTAACAACTGAGCAAGACCTGGTAGACCACCAAAACAGTCTCCCTCAGGTAAACAGCACTTAAAGCTATCTTTGAGATACTATACTATAATAACTACATTATAATAATATATTATTATGTGATATAATAAAACTATGCTAGCAAAAATATACCTATATTAGGAATTCCTCCTGCAGAATGCTTGCAAACAGGCGCTTCAGCAGAGATTTTATTTCTGAAGGCCTCAGAACTGCATTACCCAGTAAATTCTCAGAAAACATGCACCGTTTGTGCAAACGTTGTCATTAGTAGAAAGGAAGCACGCTTTTCAGTGGTATTGGACATGACATGTGTGGGTGAAGCTTAGTCTGTAACTAGCTTATACAATTAGGCATGAATTGATGTGAATAAATATGTATCTACAGGGTTTGAAATCTCTATGTCACGTCTGTAAACACATGTAATTTTACATATGTAGGTTATTTTACGAGACAGACTGCAGCGGCGAACAGACACTTTACATTCTTTCACTGTCTAACATCACCATTATGCTTTTCCTTCTGTGATAAGTCACAGGTGCGCTTTCATTTCTGGAATTTTCTGCACTCTGTCACGTTTTGTAGCTACGACCAGGCAAAAACAGAAAACATCATGATTACATTACTTATTCATCATTCATCAATTTGTCATCAAGCGAGCATAACATTTACCCAGAGTCTGGTGATTCTGTTTAATTTCTTTAATTTCTGTGTTCTGTTTGTCTGTTCTAGTAGTTTATGTATTCATACTGGTTATATCACAGTAAAAGCAGACAGCCACTGGTGCTCTGACAGGCATTCTCTGATTTGTATCTTCAGTTATGTCCAAATGTCAGCAAGTGAGAAAGAATACGCTCGTCTGGTCTCAGATCGCTCACCCTCGGGGTGAAGAGAAAAGATACAGGGAGACAGTCGTGTGGCATAGCTATGAAAATAAAAAATAAGTAATATCAATAAGAGTAATACACTCACTCATCACTCACTCATCACCTACACCACGTATCCTCCTGGGTCGCCTCCAGGGCAGACCCACACACACACACACACACACACTCTCACACCCAGACACAATTTTAATAAGAGTAGTACATAGAAAGTAAAAATCAGTGAGAGAGAGCGAGAGGGAGAGAGAAAGAAAGAAAGAAAGAGAGAAAGAGCAACTGAAAGAGAGGAACATTGCACAGCCAAATTAGAGAAGAGAAAGAGAAAAAAAGAAAAATGAACTGCATATAAAAGAGAGAGAGAGAGAGAGAGAGAGCGAGAGAGAGAGAGATATTGAGTGGACATACATGGGATGACAATGAAGAAGAAACAGGCCAGCTCGGTTCAAAATAGAATAGAATGAATAGAATGAGGGAGTGAGGGGAAGCATGAAAAGGAATAAGAAAAGAGACAGAAAGAGATAGATGAGGGTTACTGGAGACAGGAGACATGAGAAAAAGAGAAGAGTGAAGGAGGGAGAGAGAGAGAGAGCGAGAGAGAATTGGCATCAAACAGAATTCTTCAGTCAGATACAGTGAGTAAGGCTGGGCTGATTCAGTGCTGCTCTATAACAGGTTGGCAGGGCAGCTGGAACAGGCTACAGTCACTGCACTCTACAAGACAGCAGTGCAGAGGAGAGTGGGGCACAACCGCTTGACCTTTTTAAAGGTCCTAACATGGTCAGTGTCACAATATTTGGTTACATATCAATAGAAGAGTTTCTTTCCTTTTTACAAGTCCAATTCCAATAAAGCCTCTAACTCCACTGTGACCTGTATTTAAACAATAACAGTGCAAAAATGAGATTGTTTTCTTTCTGAATATGAGCTCATTCTGAAACTGATGCCTGCAACACATTCCAAAAAGGAACACGAGGAATGGAAACAATGTGAAAAGTTACAGTCCTAAACCGGTGATGCAATTTTACTCACAATAAAAGAGGCATCCAGGAGAAGTCTAGTGCTTTATTAGATTATAATATTACATTTATATTGAATTAAAAATTTTTAAATTGGACTATTCCTAAAAATATTGTTAGACACATTTTATATGTTAACAACTGTCATATATATGAGTATAATGTTGGATATATAACTTATATAGTACAGTATATAATATACTTATATAATAGACTACATTATACTATATAATATAACTGAATATTATCTGTGGACTGAAACACTTATTGAAGTGGAAGCACATCTGGTCTGGCTGATGGACAACTAAAATACTCTTCAAATAACCTTGTTTTGAAAGTCAGCTTGACATCAAAAAGGAGATTTTTCCTTGTTATTTCATGTCTTCGATCATTTAAAGCAATAGACTAGGCTGCTAACCAGTGCTTCACCTTTTCTACATCTTAGAAAGTAATAAAAATCCCTTTTTCCCCTTTTAAATATTAATAAAAAATGAATAATTGATTAGAAACTAAAGAAAATCAAAATATTGTAGTACGTAGTTTTATAATAAAATCTGCCCCCCCCTTTAGCCTTTCTGCAAAACAGACAGATTGTGGTGACATCAGAAGGCTTCTGAGACAGAGAAAGTGTGTGTGTGTGTGAGAGACAGAGAAAGAGAGAGAGAGAGAGAGAGGGAGAGAGAGAGACTCTAAATTTATAATTAGAATGGATGGTCAGTGTCCAGAGCTGAGACAGAACAGCCAAATTGCTGCATATTAAAGAAGTGGCTCAACATATCAGTGGCCCAGTGACAGTTTTATTAGGCTGTGTAATGGCCTGGCTGGACACTTAGAAATTCTCTCCCTGATTGGCCTCCCATTGAGGCTTCGTAGAGTCAGGATCTGTGTGGTTCAAATGAAACAGCCAGTCATGTCATTACAAAAGACAAACAAAGAACAAAGGTGTAATCATATATACTTTTACTGTCCACTTTATGAGGAACCTCTAGCTTGTAGTTAACCACCACATCTCCTAGTAAACCCCAGGCTTCAATACAGAAGTGTAGAGGGCATACTCAATAGAATTCTATACTGAGGTGTAGTGGGTATACTCAATAGAATTCCATACTGAGGTGTAGTGGGTATACTCAATAGAATTCCATACTGAGTCGTAGTGGGTAGACTCAATAGAATGCCATACTGAGGTGTAGTGGGTATACTCAATAGGATTCCATACTGAGGTGTAGTGGGTATACTCAATAGGATTCCGTACTGATGTGTAGTGCGTATACTCAGTAGGATTCCATACTGAGTCAAAGTGGGTATACTCAATAGAATTCCATACTGAGGTGTAGTGGGTATACTCAATAGAATTCCATACTGAGTCGTAGTGGGTATACTCAATAGAATTCCATACTGAGTCGAAGTGGGTATACTCAATAGAATTCCATACTGAGGTGTAGTGGGTATACTCAATAGGATGCCATACTGAGGTGTAGTGGGTAGACTCAGTAGGATTTCATACTGAGGTGTAGTGAGTATACTCTATAGGATTCCATATTGAGGCTTAGTGGGTATACTCAATAGGATTCCATACTGAGGTGTAGTGGGTAGACTCAATAGGATTCCATACTGAGGTGTAGTGGGTATACTCAATAGGATTCCATACTGAGGTGTAGTGAGTATACTCAATAGGATTCCATACTGAGGTGTAGTGGGTATACTCAATAGGATTCCATACTGAGGTGTAGTGGGTATACTCAATAGGATTCCATACTGAGGTGTAGTGGGTATACTCAATTGGATTCCATACTGAGGTGTAGTGAGTATACTCAATAGGATTCCATACTGAGGTGTAGTGGGTAGACTCAATAGGATTTTATACTGATGTGTAGTGAGTATACTCAGTAGGATTCCATACTGAGTCGAAGTGGGTAGACTTAATAGGATGCCATACTGAGGTGTAGTGGGTAGACTCAATAGGATTTCATACTGAGGTGTAGTGAGTATACTCTATAGGATTCCATATTGAGGCTTAGTGGGTATACTCAATATGATTCCATACTGAGGTGTAGTGGGTAGACTCAATAGGATTCCATACTGAGGTGTAGTGGGTATACTCAATAGGATTTCATACTGAGGTGTAGTGGGTATACTCAATAGGATTCCATACTGAGGTGTAGTGAGTATACTCAATAGGATTCCATACTGATGTGTAGTGAGTATACTCAATAGGATTCCATACTGAGTCGTAGTGGGTATACTCAATAGAATTCCATACTGAGTCGTAGTGGGTAGACTCAATAGGATTCCATACTGAGGTGTAGCGAGTATACTCTATAGGATTCCATATTGAGGCGTAGTGGGTATACTCAATAGGATTCCATACTGAGGTGTAGTGGGTATACTCAATTGGATTCTATACTGAGGTGTAGTGAGTAGACTCAATAGGATTCCATACTGAGGTGTAGTGGGTACACTTAACAGGATTTCATACTGAAGTGTAGTGGGTATACTCAATAGGATTCCATACTAAGGCATAACAAGTATACTAAACAGGATTCAATCTTGAGGTGTAGCAGGTATACACAGTACAAGTCCACACTGAGTTTATACTCAGTAGGATTCAATTCTGTGTTGCTGGTATACCTCGAAAGGATTCCATACTGAGGTGTAGTGGGCATATTCAATTGGATTCCATAATGAGATACAATATATCCTCAGTATGATTCACTTCTGATGTGTAGTGGGTATACTGATTAGGATTCCATCCTCAGGTGTAGTGGGTATACTCAGTAGGAATCATTCCTGAGTTGTAGCAGGTATACTTAGTAGGATTTAACCTGAGTTGTACCGGGTATACTCAATCCTTATATTTTGAGGGTATACTCAGTAGGATTCACACTTGAGGTGTAATGGGTATACTCAGTAGGATTCACACTTGAGGTGTAATGGGTATACTTAGTAGGATTCACTCTTGAGGTGTAATGGGTATACTTAGTAGGATTCACTCTTGAGGTGAAGTGGGTATACTTCATTTCACACTGAGGTGTAACAGATGGGTTAAAGTCTGTGATTGCTCAGAAAGTGATCAAGGAGTGAAAGTACAAGATTCTGCATTCAGAGTGTTAATATGGTATAGTGTAGTATGAGCATCCTGCCAAGGCAGAGTGATAAAAGACAATCTGGCTGAGAATCATATTTCTTCACAGAGACCAATGAAAAGACAAAACATTCTAAAAAAAATCAGTATTGAGACAAACGCTTTGCTATATTGACAGTCAATAGTTCCTTCAATACTGTTAGTCAGAGCCTTTCTGCCTTTTCTCCAACAGACATGTCCAGACTGCGATGCTTAGCATGCACTGACCTTTCTCTCACCCCATATGTCAGTCATGGAACGCTGCACGGACAGATGCTATGTTCACACGCTACTGACACGCTACAGTCTGTTAGCGCATCAAGGCTAAGTACGCAGACATATGCTACATTGTCACATTAGCATCTCAGTACAGTCTGTTAGCAAGTCAAGGCTAAGCACACAAGCAGATGCTATGTTAAAGCATTTAGCATCTAAGTAGCCTACAGTCTGTTAGCAAGTCACGGCTAAACACATAGACAAATACTATGTTGTCGTCCTAGCGTTGCACTACGCTCTGTTAGCACGTCAAGGCTAAGTACCCATATGCTATGTTAACACATTAGCATCTCACCATGTGAGTCAACAGGGCAAAACACACAATCTGTGTGGATGAATCAGAGTCCAAACACGAAGCAATTTGCAAACGCATGGACCAAAGAACAGTATTTAGAAAGCAAACTGCTAGTGATCTCAGGCCTGAATGTCTTAAGGAAAACAGAGAGAATGCTTTATACACAAATGATTCAAATATACAAAATTAATATGTGGCAGGATGGTAGAGCAATTGCTTAGTGTTCTTAGCCAGATTTGAATGCTGCTTTATAACTGGCATCTCTTATTCATTTGAGTGTTTCCATTACTTTGTCAGTATATTTCAGTCTAGGGCAAAAGAGCATTGGAATCACAAAGGATTGACACTGTATGTAGTGTAGTCATTACTATAAGAGCTATATGTGTTTTCATTTAACCTATCCAATTCATATCCAAACCATTTGATTGTTTTAAATAAATGCTATATACCAAAAAGCCTCACACTATTCGCACATATTATTATTTTTTTTAACAATGTATGTCAGTTACTTTTCTGGCATGTTAAGAAGTGCACCTACAAATTAAAAGAATGTTTTATGTACAGTGTGCAATTAGTATTCCAATCTAAAAAGGTGTTGCAACAGAATAACAAAAAGGGTCATGCTAAACACAACAACTTTGAGAAATGCTTATCGGGATGTCTTTATCAAATTTAGTCATGGCCAATGTCATTTGCAAGTTAGGTCTGTCCTATCACATGATGCTACCAAGTAGGGAGGCTAGCACACATCAAACTGTTGCAAACTGTTGCGTTAGTGAAATGGTGATGTAAAAATGTAACACATTAATATGTCATTAATGTGTGAATGTTGACAGACATAATAACAGTATACATAACGTATTCTAATAACGTTAAGCTGTTAATATGTGATATTACACTGTCAGCAGTTTGTGTAGTGTGTGTGTGTAATGAGTGAAAATGAGTTTAATGTCAGAGTGTGACAGTGTGACTGTGTGTGTGTGTGTGTGTGTGTGTGTGTGTGTGTGTGTGTTGATAGGGGTTGGTTTCCCAGCAGTGATGTTCCTTATGACCCTCTCGCAAACACATATACTCTGACCTGCTACAGTCCAACACGCAATGGGTCTCTTCTCTCTCTCTCTCTCTCTCTCTCTCCCTCCCCCTTTTCTCACACATTTATTTTCCATTCTAGTTCTACCCACTTTTCTTCCTTCTCTCTCACATTTCATCTCTCTCTTTCCCATTCCTGCTCTCTCCCTCAACATTATCTATTTTTCTTCTCTCTCTCTTCATCCTCTCTCTCAGCTTTCTTCATTTCTCTCTCCCATTCTTCCTCCTGTCTCTTTCTCTCTCTTTCTTGTTCTCTCTCTCTCTCTCTCTCTCTCTCTCTCTCTCTCTCTCTCTCTCTCTCTCTCTCTCTCACACACACACACACATAAATCACAGGCTGTTTAAGGTCAGAGGTTTTGCTGGATCAGTGTCTGTTGTAGAGGAGATATAAGTTCTGACTTGTCTCAACAGCAGTCTGTGTCAGTATACACTAGTCACATTAACAGCCCTACTTTCACATGCAGTTAATATACTAATGAATGATCTAATTATTCCATCCATCCATCCATTATCTTCCGCTTTATCCTGATAGTCAGGGTCAGGAGGAGGGCGGTAGAGCCAATCCCAGCATCATCGGACGAAGGCAGGGTACACCATGAACAGTTAAATAAAAGCCGGTCCACACAGCATTTTACAGACTGAACACTTGTTGATATTTACTCTTTAAATACTTAAATTTACTTGAAAATAAAGGTTCCTTAGTCTGCCTAAGGAAGTGAATGCTCTTCCCTTCACTCCACTCCGCTCTTCCCTTCACTTGGGATAACCTTGGGATGCATCGTTTCTAACATCTGTGCATATTATATTTATGCATAATTATTAGAGACTCTATTACTTTATTATTTAGAAATGTGACCAGTAATTTGTAATTTTAGTAATTTTATATTTAGATTACACTGTTTCTCAGACATACTCTCTTAAGTCCAGTCTCATCAAGACATATCTGCATGACAGTTTGACAAAATGCATGTTGATGTTTCTGCCTAAAGCAGTTAGAGGGCTGAGTCTGAGGCAGTGTAAACCGGATGTATGATGGTATTAGAATAATATTACATATTTGAGGCCATTTATCAAACTTGTCTTCATGGTATGCCAGCCTCACAAAAATCATAAATTTGGTACTAAACATTTTACTTGTCAGAAAGTTTAAAATAGTTCCACATGTAATTTTTCATGCATCAACATAAACTCTTCTAGCCAATGACATTTAAAGAATTGAAGAAATTTAATTTGAGCTATATTTCTTGTGGCTTTAAGAAGGAAAAAGCTTCTAAATACTACAGTAAAAAATGAACACCAATGTATACTTGGACAAATTATTTGGGCAAGCTTTAGAATTAATGACTGAACTGGTCAAAATGTGGTCACTAAATGAAGTTAAATAAGGTTAAAATTGAATAAAGATGCAAGTTCCTACAACAAATGACTCACACAACTGTGCTATATCTGAAGTGCTTGCTCGCTGACCTTGGACATCAATTCCCAACAGTTCCTAAGGGAAAGATAGACAGTACAACAGATCTGCATGGCTGATTCAGTGCATGTATGCCATTTGGCCATTTGACAGATGCACTGTCGACTGAACATGATTTATATATCATAATGAGTTTGTTTGCAACAGATTAAACAAGGCTGAACAGTAAATCCATTAATCTAAATTCTGGTGTTGCATTAAGTTTTATATGTAAAAAAATAAACATGTGTCACAAACTACCACATAAATAGGAATGTACTTCACACTTCAGATTTTCCGTCGCTCCTTTGATAAAACTAAACACAGTGCATCCATGGATTAAGGCGGCATTAAGCTTCTTTTACACAGTGCTAGACAACAAACAAAGCGAGAGCTCCAATTCCACTTGCTGATCTGGTTTTACCAGCATTCACCACATACCCTGAGGACAGATTTGAATAAGACAAAGAGACAAATAAAAATATTTGGAGACATATTTTGTGATGTTACTTTCAGTTAATTATCAATCAAATAGCAACAATGCACTCATTTACTATTCTGGCATGTTACGTTCAGATTTTCTGCAGCACCAATTCAGTCATGGTCAATGTCATTTGCAAGGACCAGCTAGCACATGCTTCCTCCGAGACACATAGAACACCATAGCATCTTTATAAACAGCTGCCAATGCAGTAACATTTAAAAAACTTAATATGCTTGAAGATGAATGCTAACTCTAAGATAACATGGCACTGATAGGGGAATAGGGCAGACCCTCCAAACCACCTAGAGAAAGCAAAGCCAGTTATGCTCTCTTAGATTCCAAGATGGTGTACTGAACTTGCCTAGAGCTTTGCCTTGACAAAGTTTGCAGAGACCTTTCATTGTAGCAACATGGCAACAGTTGACAAGCATTTTGGTTCACTGTACTGTAAATGCTGAGTTAAAGTAAAGGTTCAGGCTCAGTTCATCACCGAAGTGTTGGTCCTATCATCATTACATTACAAGTTAAATCTCTGGTAATAACCCATAGTCATCCCTGAAAGACCTTCCAAGAGAGCATAACTGGCCTTGCTCTCTCTGGGTGGGTAGGATGCCCCCCATAAACTCAGTGCGATGCTAGCAAACACGGGCATTTGTTAGCCGACGTCAGAGAATAAGCAGATGTGGAGAGATTCTGGAGAAAGTAGCTGCTAGCTTTCACTCTCCCAGGTTAGCATCACGCGACAGCAAGCCCCCAAGCCAGCAGTTGGACATGCAAACCATTATAAATAAAATAAAAGGACTTGGGTACACATTGCAGTCATGTGGAACTTGACCATATGACTGCTCCTATTCTCTCTGGAAAACTCTTTCAGAATGAATTACACAGAATTCAAACTTGATCCAAACCATTTATTCATTTATTGATCTGTTCTGCTGCAAAAAACATACATATTTACTGACAGAGCTCAGCATCTGCCCAGTGACTTGTGTGTTTGGTCAATAGATTTTCTGTTTTTTCTCAAGAATCTACAGATGCAGCAGGTACAGATTACAGATACTTCTTTAAATGGATATCTTGTGGGATATAAAATGGCCTGGAGTCTGAGCCTGTGTTTCAAACTGTTGAATGTTTTCACAAATGGTGTCACATTTTATCTAGAAAGCTGAGCTGAAGCACTCTGTCTATTCATGTTTTATATTCGGTTTGCAGAAACAGCTGAAAATGTGTTATAAAAAACCCTTTATTGTAGTGACTCTGTGGCGAACACGGCAATTCTCCTTACATTACATGCTGTACTTTGAAATGGATGTGCATTTGAATTACAGTTAGCAGCGTCTAGTGGTTTGAAGGCGCTGTATTACTTTAGTGCATTGTAAGGCGATTGTGAATGGCCCCCTCAGAAAGAATATAGCTGGCTAGAAGATAAATACACTGACTAAACAGGTATTGTGTGTGTGTACTTATGTGTGCGTATGTGTGTGCATCAGAGACTATTTTTACACATTTCTTTTGCTAATCAGTGCACAGAGAAGTCTTTAGAATACTAAACAGCTCCAGCAGCCTTGGCCTCAAATATGACTCGGCACTTTGAAAAGGCCTTGAGAAGAAACATGACTCAGAAAACTTGCCAGGGACAAACGATTCGACCAATCAATTGATTTTTCTGACGTAGGCCCACTTTAGAAACACGACCACGTAACAGCAGTCTCTTTCTCTCTCTCTCTTGGCACTAAAAGAAATGGTTCAAAACCGCTTATGAAATCTTTTATTACCGAACATAAAAACGTTTTTTGCAACCAGTTCTGAGAGGCTGTTATAACGAAGAAACTCATGTTCCTGCCACAACCATACACACATCTACAGCTGTTTCAAAGGTTTGATCGCTTCCACTCATTTTACACATTCTACACAATTCATTGCACAACTTCTATATATTTAACATATTGCGAAAAATAAAACATAAAATGTGCCATAACCCTTGAGCCACATTGTAAGTTGAATCTTTAATTCAGTAAACAGTTACTGTGCAATAAAATGTCAAGTTCTCTGCAAATCATGAAATGTCAACAGAATTTGTAATCTGACGAGGATGCCCAAGCTTTTGCATACGACTGACCACCTCAGTAGGTCGTTAATGGATCAATCTCCTGAATTCAAACTCTGAAAAATAGGAGGAAACATTTCACCAGAAGTATTTATCATAGTATTTATCTCCCTCTCCCTCTTCACTCCTCATCAGTCTAGAAGCCGCGTTGCAGGTTCGGCATCAAACTTCACCCTTTTACTGGTCAAGAGCGTCTCCAATGGTGAAAAGCAGCACCAATGTTACATTTTGTATTGTTTCTATTAATTCCACTTCTTTTATTTGCTCTCAATGTTTTTTTTTTATGGGATTCTTCAGCGTCTCACTGTTGAACTGATGGCAGACTTAACGTCACAGTGATTCACTATCACCTCTTGAGGTACAAAGTGGTATTACAAGACAGGATTGGCTAGGGCTAGCTGATTAGCATGCTAATTTTAGTAGATATCTCTGGAGAACGATACAAAGATGTCAGTGATGAAATGAAGTTAGAGACCAGTTCAGAGTATATGCTTTATTTCTGAAGGTTCTGTGGATAGACATGTTCTAAGAAAGGTCTAAGAAAGGTCTGAATTCCACTGGCAACTGCAAGTTTTATAGGCCTGCCTACATCTGGTTTCATCTAGCCCATAAATTGTGTCTGAATAGACTTAATTTAGCAGACGGGCATGGTACATAAGAAATATCTTCAACAATGGCACACTATTAAAACTTGTTTCTTAGAATTCTGATTATACAACAATCTTCCCATTCACTCTGAAGTTACAAGGAGTGTTTCAGCCTGGACTGCTTTTTGACCAAGATGCAGTAAAGGGTGCTGTTAAACAGAGCTCCTGGCTCAAAGGCACAGTAATGCAATAGCCTATTAATTAAGCCATAAAGAGACTCACATAAAAGAAACAGAATAATTCTGTTAATGTCACATAAACCCACACAAATGTTGTAAATAAGAAGTCTATAAAAAAATCTAGAATATGGGTCTTTAAATAGATATTTGTAGGAGGAAACCTTTATTGGCTCTGTTTACATTATGTACACAAGAAAATACAAGAAATAATTATTAAAATGTAATAATAGTAATACAATATAAATAATGAATACTGCCATCTCACTGTCTCCAAGGCAGCTTCGTGCTCAAATTTAAATCTGTCTCTATAGCTACAGGCCAAAGGTTAAAGCTCAGCAGGACGTAAGGCCAGACATTCGGCAGCTGCCCTTCATTAAATACCACCAACAAACTCCCAACTACTGAACAACAGGCAGCCGCCCACAGGCCCCCGCAGCTTCTCCACAGTGGACCCAACAGCCTCTGTTACCATCGTGACCATACAGTGATATACTTTCTCTCTCTCACACATATTCACGCTCTTACCTGCCCCGCCTCTCTGTACCACCAGCTTGGCCTCCGCACCCACCGGACACTCCTTGAGAAGCTCCACCACCTGTGTATGTGACAGCGTGAGCGCAGGTTGTTGGTTGACCTCCACGATAAGGTCACCTTCACACAGTCCCGGGCAGCCCTGCGCCTCAAGGATCTGCTTCACCCTCTGACCTCCCTGACTGTCCGCAATGGTGAAGCCAAACCCGTCTGCTCCTTTCACCATCGTGACCGTTATCAGCTCTCCTCCGGTCGCCCCCGACGATGCCATGGAAACACTATCCTCATGTGGTCCAGCATCCAAGTGCGTATCTCCAGGATGTTGGGTCAACGGCGGCTGTAGAGGGTCCATAAAACGGGCCGTTCTGGAGATGTACTCCATGTAACTGTCGTAGCTGCTCCGGCCGTTTACCAGCAGGGGGCGCTCCATAAGGCCCAATGGGGAAATAAGGCTGCTGGCTGCATCCTCTGGGTCATAGGGGAGCGGGTAGCCACGGCAAAGCACCAACGTCACGCTCTGGCCAATGGGGATGGACTGAAAGAGCTTCACCACGTCCGCATGGGTCGTACCCAGCACACACACATCGTTGATGTAGACAATGACGTCACCTGGGCGGGAAAAAGAGAAACCGACTGAAATGTGTTTGATTTAACCGAAAATATTTTTTATGGGTGAAGAGACATTATTCAACCAATTAGCATCACCAGCATACAGCTGTATGCCAAAGGCTGAACATCTCCAGATAAATAAGTTAACACAATATGACAAACACATGACATTGTTCTGCAAATTTATGTACAAAATTTATATCTAACAAATGAAAAAACTAATGTTAATTTTAATTTAAGTGCATTAAAACTCTCTGTAAAAGATATAAAACTTAGTTCACTTTAAAACAATCTACAACATTTTAACTAATCAGGGGCGCCCAAACTTGCATACCAATGTATATGTTTGGGAATCCAAGCATAACTAATATGAAGCAACATTTACCAAGAAGTATTTCATGTTAAAGCTTGTAGTTCCTACAAATTCCTGCAGATGGGACACTGAATAGCAAACGATATGACTGTGTACATATTTCTAGTTTGTATTTGGATTAACTTTCATAATATTACTTAATTATATCTTAATTGCACAGGCCATCATATTTATAAGATAACATGATGATCATATTTATAAGATAACATGACATGTTAAGTAAATCCAGATAAATAGGGAGGATAAATCTGTATTTATAAAATAGCTACTTTATGAATAGTCACATACAGTTCTAGGCAGCAAATGCATTGATACATAAACTCTAATTCACAATTTCTTTTTCACTCAATTGTTCTCTTGCACTCTAATTTTGCTATCATATGATGCTAACATGCTGGTAGGGTTAAGCCCAGCATGTGTATCCTCCAACGATGTCACTATGTCAGCTAGCTGCTGCCTATGTTGGCACATGCTGAGGAAGGGAGAGGGGAAGAGCAGTTATGCTGTCTTGGAACAGTTATGCTTTCTGTTTTTTACTCTTTAGTTGTAAAAACATGCCCGGTCTTACTGTAGATAAGCCAGAGAGCATTATATGTTTGTCATATAATAAAACACAGTAATTTATTAAACATTTAGTGCATTTTTACTGCTGTGAAAATACGAATAACACCATAGTGAGTGAAAATCATAGATAAATAATAAATCTCTGAATGCAGTGACTGTACAGAACCAATAAAGATAATACTATTAATCACTTTCAATTAAAATGATCATCATCATGCAAGTGACAGGAAACTAAAAGTTGACTTCAATAGCTCGCCCTCAGAGGCCTCTGAAGGTGTGTGTGTGGGCAGATTTACAGAGCGCAGTGTCTGCGTTTTAATGCACTATGGAGCATGTCCATCGACGGGTCAGGCCCCTCCTGGCTGTTCCAGTGACGTTGAGGAATTTTAATTAGCCTCGGTAAACATGATCGGCATTTGCCTCGAGCCCCTGCTGTCCCAATCAATATCTTCACACACACTCTCAGAAAACAAATGATATCTGAACGACCTCTCTACAACCTTCCTGCTTCTGTAACTCACTCCACTGACATCCAGTATCTTTTATTTTCATCTAGACACATACAAAATCAAATATTTTAGATTTGTTAACTTTACGAAACAAAAAGATAAGCACAAGTAAAGTAAAGAAGATTCTCTATTAGCAGATTTAAACAGATTGATACGGCCTTTATAGAATAAGGTTAAAAGTCTGGGAAAGCTTGTGTGCACACTGATAATAAAGCAAAAGAAGCACAAACCAAATACAAAGATTTGTTTTTTTCTTCTACTACTTTTCATTCCAATTGTTATGTTCATACATAACATTACTGTGCACATGAACTTACTGAGCTCTTTTTAGAAACACCTGCCTTGTATCCACACTCGTCCAAGTTATCAGTTATTAGAGCACTTTGTAGTTCTAAGATTACAGACTGTAGTCTGTAATTTATTTCTCTGCATATCTTGTTAGCCCACATTCTCCCTGTTCTTCAATGGTCAGGACCACCACAGGACCACCACAGGACAGGTATTACTTGGGTAATGGATCATTCTCAGTGCTACAGTGATGCTGACGGTGGTGTGTTAACAGGAGCTGCGCTAGTGTAAGTACATCACTGCGCCGGTGAACACCTCAGTGTTACTGCTGGACTGAGAACAGTTCACCTACAAGCGACATCCAGCCAGCAGCGTTCTGTGAGAACTGATGAAGGACTAGAGGAACATAGACTGTGCAGCAACAGCTGAGCTATCGTCTCTGACCTTACATCTAAAAGGTGGACCAGCAAGTAGTAGGAGAGTCTAATAGAGTGTACAGTGAGTGGACACAGTGCTTAAACACTCTATCAGCACTGCTGTGTTTGATCCACTCACACCAGCACAACACACACACTAACACTCTGCCACCATGTCAGTGTCACTGCAGTGTTTAAAAAATAGATTTTTTGATTCAAATCGATCTTCATTTGAATAATCCGATATCGATTCGTATAAACCCGAGAACGATCTTTAAAATTAGCATTCCAGCCCCCCCTGCCTGCCCCCCAGTCTCGCGTGATCAGCCATTGTTTTTCCCGCAACGAGATCTGGCTGGGGGCGTACATCAGTTAAGCATGGCTGGAGCACAAGTGAAGGCACCCCAGAACTTGAAAGCAGATGTCTGGCTACATTTTGGATTCAAAAACCAGGACAGTATATAAACAGTACATTTACCACATTAGTTCTCTGAAAATCTCTTTTCATATTCAAATAAAACATATTATTGCAACTGAAATATCAATAAAAGGATTGATATTGAATTGAATCGAATCGGAAATTGAATTGAATTGGGACCTTGTGAATCGGGATCGAATCGATACAGGAAATCAGTGGCGATGTAGCCCTACCCACCACCCAAATAATATATGCTCTGTGGTGGTCATGTGGGGGTCCTGACCACTTAAAATGTAGAACTACTGCAGAACTACAAAGTGCACCATCATGGTAAGTGGAAACAAGAAGGGGTTCCTAATGAAGTGGTCAGTGAGTGCATATTTATACACACACAGTACTGTGTAAGAGTGCAGATATTACTCTCTGCAAGTTTCTATAAAGTTCTTATATAGAAAATGTCTTTAGATGCCCTTTTAGAGTGCAGACAATAGCCCCTCCCACTTTCCTGCCTCGACTTTATACATTCAGTTCAGATGCATGACTAATTTTGATTTGAATAGAACTATAAAACTATCTATGAAACTGGTGTGGCAGTTTCTGGGCCGTGTGCATTAAAAAAGGAAAAATATGGGAGGACTGTGCAAAAAAAAAGAAAAAGAAAAAAACAGCTGGATATATTACATGGATATACATATTCTGCTAGATCAGCCAGTTTTGGCTGGGACTTTCCTCTTCCTTTTGAAACCAGGTGTAAATTTGCATTAGGGTCTCAGAAGACCTAGACGGAGTTATGAGACTGCTGGTGGAATATTTACCAACACAATAACATTGCTGCAACTCTCAGGATCACAAATGTGATGATTATTTTGATTGAGAACAGCCGGAAGAAGCAGCTTGTGACTCGCAGCACATTGCACATAACTTATCACGTTTTCGTTTTTGGCAAGTTCATTTAAAAATATTTCAGCAAGATCAGCAATGTTTATATAAGCAGCCTGGTACAAAATAACCATGTGGCAACAATTATGAAGGAGCCTTCCAGACGTACTTGTGAAAGACAGGGTGGAAACTAAAACGAGTGTTCTATAGAGAGGGGAGGTAATGCAGCTTTACCACAGGGTGTCAGTGATGTTTATCAACTAACTGCATGAGATAAATGACAGAAGTGGGAGTGGCTACTCGATTTACACATTGCCTTCACTTCCAAAAAGTATAGAACACATGTTGAAATATTTAATTACAATTTTTAATTAAACCATCATTCTGTTTAGCCTGAGTGAATGTCATATACATCATCACTAAGTTGGAACTTCACAGTTATAGTCAATATTTTCACATAAAATTAAATATTATTTCTGTCATTTTGGACATTGTAGACTTGATGTATGACAGTAGATACTTGATTTTAGACACAGATAACACTCATACATGGTTCAGCAAGTGCCCCAATAAAACTCTTTAACAAATAGACAGTTCTTGGTTTCATTTTTCAAAACATTCCTTGCGGAGTACCACAAGGTTTAGTTTTAGGGCCCTTTATTTTCTCTTTGTACATTCTACCTTTAAGTGATATCATTAGGACACATGATCTAAATTTGAAGAGCTATGCTGTTAATACATTTCTATTTTCTTCTCTGAGCAAGGCAGAGAATCTTATTCATGCATTTGCTTCCTGTAATGGCTTCCTAAGAAAACAATCCTCTACAACTCGCACAGCACCAGCTTACATCACTGAATGTTTAATATTAATATTCCAACTCGAGATCTTAGGTTTGCAGATACTGACCTTCTGCAAACATCTTCCATAAAACACAGAAAATGTGGAGAGACTCTTTCAGTAATCATGATTCTAAACTGTGGAACTCAATTCAGCTTTTACTAGACAGTCAGATTCAGTGCTCGCTTTTATTAAACATTTGATAATGTATTTTAAGTCACAATTATGAGTTAATACTAGTTTCTCCTATTACTGTTAAATACCCATCTGTAAATCAGCTGCCAGGGGTATGAACATGTGCTCTACAAATACAGTTTGTTATTATTATTATTTAGTTATTTCTTTTTTCCATGAGATACGTCTTGTTAATGTTGTTTGCTATGTTGATTCTTACATGGAGTTATTATACAGATCCTTTAATATCCAGTAAATCTTTACTGATGCAGGAGCGCACAGTATGCATAAGAATAACCAGCATCTGCTTTTAGATGGGACCCTAACTCTGCATGGAATACTAATAGGGTTTTAGGCAGCTAACTAAATTATCTGTCTCACTGTGGCATATCACTTTTATCAGCTACATCACCATGTCAACAGTTAACAAGTCCCAGGGCAGGTTAGGGTCAGCATTTCAGACCTTAAACAGTATTTGGGCCAGTTGAGGCTGAGCTTCCGATCAATCAGCAACAGCCATCTTATGAAGGTGGACCTCTCTAGTCGTTTTCAGCTCTCTTTTTCTCTATCTGATATTTGTGGCTTCAGTCAAATATAAAAAATAACACTTTTCAGCAAGAATATACCGCCCTTATTACTCCACTGAGCACTAACACAGACACACTGGAGACCCTGGCGCTTTGCATGGTTAAAAGAACTTCGTGTTCTACATAGTTATGTAGTAGAATTAGTTTTTTTCCCTTCTTTGTATAATAAGCCTTTCAACTCCTCCTCATGCTGAGTGCAACTTGCTGGTTGCCATAAATGTCATGCTTTCCTTAGCATGAGGATTAAGCACAGACCGGGTACCTAAACCTGGATTAACAGACAAAGTTAATTTATAAATATATAAATAAAGCACAACCGAGCCAAGCTTATTTTGAACTACGCTACACACACTCACACTCGACATGTGCAAGCCCACTCACATTCAAACAGTTTTGCAGTCACACACACACATACACACATATACACATGCATACTGCAGATGAAGAACAGAAAGGCCATCTGTCTGACTGAGGGAGCGCAGAGGGTGTTCAAAAAACAGGGTTTAAGAAACACGCACAACTCACTAAAGACCCTCATTAATCACTGTACCAGTGGATGCAGTTTCAGAGCAAGGCCGGCTGCCTGAACATAATTTGAATGAACAGAAAGAAAAATAATTCCACAAATAAACCCACAAAGCGCCATTTGAATGCATGAGACTGGTCGCATGCTCTAATCTGTATTCAGGCTCAAGACGCTCCTGTGTAATTTAGGTCTAAGATCATTGCTGGAATACATTTCGCTTTCCTTTTTTTTCCAGTATTTGTTTAAATGTCAGCCAAGTAGGGACTATCACCATAGGAAACATCTGAGGTACGGCACAATGTAGAAAAAAAGAAGATGGAGAGGATTGAAATATTGCCCTTTATAGATCCTATAATCAAGGAATAGTTTGTCTTAAAACAAAATGTACCAGCTTTCCTTCAAATGTGGCTGAGGATTGCTTCTTTAGTTGTCCACTGGAGCTATGAGACTAATGTAACTAACATGGAACAAACTTTGGCTACATGATCACTAATGCTGACAAGTTGTAAAATAAACTCTAACAGACTTGCTTATGTAGTGATTATGGTATCACATGCTGTTAGCTATAAACATGAACTAATGTACAAACACATTTCTAAGTTGGATGCTATACTGAATGTAAATAAAAACAGAATGCAATGTTGTGCAAATCATGTGCATTTAAACAGAAAGCTGGACAAAGACACGTTAAAACTGTTTTTGTTTGTTTTTTCTGAATATGCTCATTTTGAATTTGATGCCAGCAACATGTAAATTAAGCTGGGACAGATTTATGTTTACTGCTGTGTTGCATCATCTATTCTTTTAAGCTTTCGGGAACTGAGGAGACCAATAGCTGTGTTTTTAAAAGTGAAATGTTTTCTATTGATCTCATATTTTTCATATTATATTTTCTAACAGGTGACAGGCCAGTTAGCACCCAGACTCGTTTACTACAGAGTCATGCTGTTATAAAACATGCAGAACGTGATTTATTATTGTCTTGCTGAAATAAACAAGAGCTTCCATAAAAAAAGACGTCATCTGGATGGCAGCACATATAGTCAAAATATTTTGAATTCACTATTTGTTCACAAAGCCTTTCACCAAGTGACGAACCCCTCCCCATCTTTATGTCTGAAAGCTCCTTTTATGTGTTATGTGTTTACTGACATGTATGTTTATGTTACTGACCTGTTGCCAATTAGCCTAATTAGCTGTGAGATGTCTTTTGTTACACCATCACAAATTATTTCAAATGTTTCTCTGAAATCCAATTTAAAATGGGCATAAATATAAAAAAAAAAATAAGTCGTCTCAGTTTCAATTTTTGTTATGCTTCTTTGTATTATTTTCAAATAAATGTACAGATTAAATGATTTGCATATCATTGCATTCTGTTTTTATTTACAATTTGTACAGCATCTAATCAGCTGTGTCACAGAAGCAGCGGCAGCCTGAGTTTAGTGGGCACATTTGTATACACAACAGTAAACACCCACCTTGTACGTTCACTCACTGTCCACTTTATTAGAAACACCTACCCTGCACTTCCTCTCACTGTACTTCTACTCTTTGGAAACTTTATGAGTGCCAACTGCTTAAAAAGTGGCCAATAACTGTAGACTCACAACAATTTGGTGAGATTTCATTTGAGAGCACCAAAGCTGAGACAGTCTATAAGCGAAGAACAGTGCCAGCCAACATTAATAGGCTCCAGTGCTGCTGGTGCAGGTTGGCTTCACTATGCACATTTTATTTCCCACACTGAAGGACCACCCTGCTGCAACTGATTCAACTCATTAGACAGCCATTAGGCGCTTTATGAGTGGACGCAGGTGCAGCAGTATTGGCACAAAACATAAACATAAACAGAACATAGAACAGAATCAGAGCCAATATGAAGGAACTAGAATAACATAAGAGGAGTGCAATGCCTCCTACCATAATGATGTATTATATATATATATATATATATATATATATATATATATATATATATATATATATATATATATATTACTACTTATAGTCACATACTTTAGTGAGGAAAGGTCTTTGGCACCTAAGAAAATTGAATTGATTGGAAAATCTGTTTATCTGTTTTTTTCTCAGAATGAATACAAAAAGCTATCATATAGCATTTAGTTACTTTCTATATATCAATGTGCTCATTTAACCATTTCCAAACCGCTCCTTGAGGCCAACCAACCAACATCTATCAGTCAGGTGTGCCGCTGATGGAATTCAACACATGCATGCAAACCAAAGATACAATCTAGATTTGCTAAACAGAAATTCTTGTAATCTTTTTACAACATTTGTTTTTTTATGTTGTGTCAGGGTGGGCAATCGCACCAGGGCCCATAGCAGTGGGACTGCCCTCAGGAGTACTGGGAGATCTCTTACATGCCTGGTCTTCGGCACATACGTGGTCTATAAGTCTGCCTGACCAATCAGAGCGCCACTGTCACAGTTGCAGCCCAAACGAACATGCATTCACATTCATAGCTTTT
>CM038702.1:25226848-25239348 GCA_021613375.1 Megaleporinus macrocephalus
AGAAAAAAGAGAAATTAAGATACTAGACGTAAAAGACACTAAAGACTTTCTGAGCATAAAGTTAACCAGGATAAAAATAACATGAAAAAAACAGGGAGGGAAAACAAAACACTGAGCAAACACAAGGGGTGTGTCCGAAATGGCCAACAAAGTTAGTAAGTACCAAGCGGTAAAGTGGTCAGCTGTTTCAGTACGCAAGCTTCAAGTATCTTGGACGTACTACATCTGCCATTAAAAGCCCCATTTACAGACTTTTATTTATTTATTTTTTTGTGACACTGAACTGCGTTTTGTCTGAATCTATACGCAGATGTCATTGAGCTGTAGCTCGGCAAGGCTAATCAGGATGAACTGAATCATTTTTATCTCTTCCGTAGCGGCAGTTCACTAGCAGTAGCTACGAACACACAGCCGATTTACCACTTTTTCCTAGTTTTTTTCCTTTGCTTTGAATTCATCCATGGCTCCAAGTTGAATTATGGGATAGCACAGTGTGCTGCGGCCGCCTAATTAAAATGTCTCCTGACACACTGTTTGCCGTGCTCGCCTACTGAGTAAGTGATTTCGGACACACCCAAGGTGAACAACTAGGGGTATAAATACACAGAACATACAAGGAACACATGGTGCTAACGAGACAGACAACAGACTACACACAGGTGAAGAGGAGGCAGGATAAACTGACCAAACCAACAATAAATGAACATGAGATCACATGAGGGAAGATAAAGAAAGGCAGAAATAGACAAAACCTGGGATACTTTATTGACTATTGTAACAATCGATTATTGAAGCAACTAACTGGCTGTTTGGTGAAACACTGATTTTATGATGATTAACAGTGAGGAGTGTATTTAGGCACAAATCAAAGTGGCTTATAAAATGGTGATAAATATATGAAGGATCAACAAATGAAGAAATTGTTAATAATAATCCCAATAAATCAACCTTTCTCCAGGGAGTGCAGTTCATGTCGAGCAACATAACCACCGACAACTAACAGAAACTGTGCCTCAGCAGTCTGTAGCGGCAGCAGAGGGTTTCTGATAAGATATTTAATGAGTGTAGCTGTAGGTTTGCACAAATGATGCTCTCAAAAAGGGCCAAACTCAACACCACTCGCAAAACGGGTTCTCAGGAACATGAATGACAAGTTTGTAGGTGTTACTATGGAGACAGACTTCACAAACAAGAGGGTAGTGTTACTACGGATACAGATGTCAAGTCTAACTTCAGCTGGAACGTGTTATGATGTAACTAAATAATGTCATATCATCTTAAGACACTTCTGCGCAGTGAAATTATGAGAGGAAGCTGTAGGTATAGTATTAGTGGAGGAGTGGGCGCAACTGTGGGAAAATGAAAGATGGAGAAGTGGAAAGTGTATAAACTCTGCCGGAGACTGAGGGTTTGTTCGTACCTTAAATACAGTATATTCTGTCATAAGATCATTCTGTGACTTTGTATTAATAAAAATTAAATATATTAAAAAACATAAGAGCACTACTACTAATAACTAATAAACACTTTTTACAGTAGTGAATATTTAAAGAACATATGAAATATTAATTAAATAATATGTAGTCATATGCAAAACTTTTCTCTCTAAGTAAAAATAAGTCAACACATCATATACACTAAAATATTTGCATCTTTTGCTAAAACTAGTACACATTTAGTTTAACATAATGAAAAAACAAATCATAATATAGTGAATGCGCCAAAACATTTAGATCCTAA
This sequence comes from Megaleporinus macrocephalus, assembly GCA_021613375.1. Lineage (NCBI taxonomy): Eukaryota > Metazoa > Chordata > Actinopteri > Characiformes > Anostomidae > Megaleporinus > Megaleporinus macrocephalus. The sequence continues at coordinate 25,228,589 of CM038702.1, forward strand.
TTTAATTTTTTTCAGAGCATTATTTACTACCTGTGATTAACAATAGGTTGAACATTGCATGCAACTATTAAAGTATTAGTCAAAAGCAGACAAATTAGCTGATTTGCTATCTTGCTTGCTAGTTATGTTTGATTAAAAGCTAATACTCCCTGTACAGTCACGTGATGCACTACACTATTGTAGTAGTTTATATGCTCAGCACACCCACTTAACACTTAACTGGCTGAAAAAATATGAAAAGTTATTCTAGTCTTAAGTAGTTGCTGCCATCCTATGTAATGGTGATTATACTATTATGTAATAATTGTGACAGCCCAAATTTGAACTGACCACTTTATATGTTTTATTTTTTCAGTAAATAAACAGTAAATGTGTATGAAGTGTTCAGTAGTGTGGTCTCTGTTGGGAACTTATTTTCACTTTTTGACCAGGGGCGCCTAAACTCTTGCAACCAAACTCACTAAAATTCTTCATATGACTGTTGCCACAAACGTCACGCAGGAAAAAAGGGGCCGGACGAAAAGTTGTCCCTGATTAGTCAAACAGCTGTGTATGTTTATGTTTATATGTAAAACTCCAAATATAACCTGCCCTGGAACAGAAATCTGTCTCATAAAGCAGGATTTCTGTTTGATCCAAGTCTGGATTTGCTAATGTGCTCTAGGAGAGGATTTCAGATCATAAACAGCTTTTTGACCAATCTGGTCTCAGAAGAATCAAACTCTGTTGATTTTTATTTCTTTGTGTTGTTTGTGGCATCAATCAGGCGAAGACTGTCACTTTATATTAGCAAAATAAGCAAATCCTGTAACATACAAGTTAAGAATATAACGCAGTTATTACTTTAGTAAGCACCAACGTTACCAGTGCTGATGTTCACTGTTATAATAGCTTTACTATGCATTTCACAATCTGCCTTTAGAAAAATATACTTAAATTGCTTTCAATAATAATAAAAACGTCAATTGTTGCAGTTATTGTTGCTGATGTTGATTTTCTTTTTATTGTTATTATGATTATTATGATTATGATTATTATTATTAGTAGTAGTAATAGTAGCAGTAGTAATATAAGTAATATATAGTAATATAATAATGAAAACAGTATGATGATTTTGTTTCGATGTATTTATGTATTAAACAATATAGCTGCTCTTATTGGTTGGAAAGGAGCATAGAATTCTGTGCGGTGGTGTATTATAATGAAGGGTATATGCAAAAACAAATAAGGGTAATTCACTGTACCTCTGTACACAGCGGGCAGGGGCAGAGTGGACAGGCCTTGGCCCTGCATCTGGTGATGCTGCAGTCTTCGCTTAGCTTCCAGAACGGGGTTTTCAAACTGTGTCCGCCTGTTTATGTGACTGACAGAGAGAGAGAGAGAGAGAGAGAGAGAGAGAGAGAGGGAGAGAGAGAGAGAGAGAGAGAGAGAGAGGGAGAGAGAGAGAGAGAGAGAGAGAGAGAGAGAGAAAGAGAACACGTGAGTGAGAGAGAGAGAGAGCTCATGATCTCCGCTAAATAAACCCACCATAAGGCTCCTGCAGGCAGTGGACTCAGACATGGAACACACTGTATTTGATGTATTTCTGTATTTTCGCCGAACACGGCATCATTAATTTATTACAACTTTTAAAACATGCAAAAAAAAGATCTTTATATAAAACACTCTAGCACTGATGAGCACTAACACTATCACTAATGACGACCGAATGAAGAAATTGATCTCAGACAATCAGTCACTGACCTTTCTTAACCACCAATTAATGACCCTGAGTCTTTCCATAAGTGCTGATTAATGATGTCAGACCTGAGCCTTCAGGCTAGAACATTCAGACGCAAACGCATCTGCAATAATGCAGTGCAAGGATTTATAAGCATGTCTGAACCATAGGGCTCACAGACTCAGGAAAAAACATAGCAACATCTAAACTTCCTCGAGGTTCCTTGGAGGGCAAAGAAAACAAACAAATCAAGCCTAAACTCTCCCTCGAAGCCTTGATAACCAAACTCAAGTGCTCTAATTCTGCACACTGTTTTACATTGCACAATTACTATTAACAATAGGGAGTTTGCTCCTATTTGCTGCAGTAACAGCTTCTACTTTTATATAAAGGCTTTACACTATGTTGGAACATTGCTATGAGGATCTAATTGCATTCAGCCACAAGCCCATTAGTGAGAGCATCAGGTACTAATGTTCCATGATTAGTTCTGGATCACAAAAGCCACTCCAACTCATCTGAAATGCATTGGATGGAGCTCCATCACTCCAGAGAATCCACAGTTTATCAGTCTATAGCCCAGTGCTGGGCTTAGAACCTTCTATTTTGTGTATTTGTGTAGCTGTAAGAAAACACCCTGTACACAAATGAAGATCAACTACACAACATTCTGTGATTAATCACAATAAATCCTTTTAATCCCTTGAAAGCCCTAGTTCATTCATAAAAGACATCTGACCGCAGATCCAGGATCAGATCCTTCACCAGTTTATTGTGAAATCAGTCAGGAAAGCAGAAGTTAGATCAGACGTCCCACTCCGCTGGGCTTTATTAATATGGGCCAAGAGCCTGATTAAAATGGAAACAGAGCAGGCATGTTTGGCAGAGGCTGTCGCTGTGCTCTGAGTTTGGGAGCAGTTTGGATTTTGTATGTCCTGATAACAGACTGAAGTTAAATTTGGAGAAAGGATATTGGGAACGAATCAAAAGTGGATGGGTACACAGAAACCGGTGGGGAAGCTCAAGCTGGGCTGGAGATCCCCAAACAACACAGACACACACACTTTGTCTTACTATACGTGTGAAGTCATCTATAGGGTTCTATTGATCTCTGTGTTACTGTCGTTAATTAATGCTACACCTACACCTAGTCTTAACCTTACCTCAGTATCCAGAAGGCATTACTCTATTAGACTGTGTAATTAATCCTCACTTTATAAAATAAATAAATAAAAAAAAATCATATTGTCCAATACCACTACAAGAACACACACAAACACACAGAAGGTTTTTATGCAATGTCCTCCAGGTATTTGACTAGCCTAGCACCGCCTACAGGTTCTGCTCTTCTGAAGTACAAGACACACATAATCAAATATTGGTTTAAAATTTCAGTTAAATTTAAACATTTGTCTATGGTTAATAATGGTTTCAAGCAAATGTCTGCCAAAATATAATTGTGACATCATCTCGAATAATAAAATTTCTCCTAAGTGTTAATCTTTTAAGTGCTCTTTTTCTGTGTTCCTCTCTCTAGCCCCTAATCAACAACTTAATGCATTATATCCTGATTACATGTGTCCAGTGTCATGGCTGCAGGACAGTAGCTGTACAGTGAATTACAGTGTTTTCAGAATTTCAGAGCAGCTCCATCCGCCTCCCACTCATCAACTCAGCACAACATGAGATCCAGCAGAGCAGGGAGGCATTATGAAAAAGCTTCAATTTATTTCACTCTGACTCAATCTTGTTAAACCCAGTGCCCGCTGACCTATTAAAACATTATCCAAAAAACACGATCATTCTCTGTCAAAAGCCAAAATTCTTCAACAAATACAGTCATACTCCACCAAACACCACCATTCTTTACCAAACACCAACACATTTTGACGATAAACTTCATCACTCTCTACTGTATGCCATCAATAGCCAACAAAGCATTCCCCAATAAACATACTAACACCCTAATGTTAAAGAAATTTCATAATTCACCATTAAATGCCAACATTCTCCAACACCATCATTTTCCATTAAACAAAATCATTCTCCAATAAACTCCATCCATCTTCAACAAACGCCATAATTCTCCAAAAAACATCATCATTTCCATCATATATCATAACTCATAATTTTCCAACAAAAACACCATTCTCCAATGTCATCATTCTCTACCAAACACCAACATTTTCCACCAAACATGACTATTCTCCAACAAACACAATCATTCTCCAACAAACACAATCATTCTCCAACAAACACAATCTTTCTCCAACAAACACAATCATTCTCCAACAAACACAATCATTCTCCAACAAACACAATCTTTCTCCAACAAACACAATCATTCTCCAACAAACACAATCATTCTCCAACAAACACAATCTTTCTCCAACAAACACAATCATTCTCCAACAAACACAATCATTCTCCAACAAACACAATCTTTCTCCAACAAACACAATCTTTCCCCAACAAACACAATCTTTCTCCAACAAACACAATCATTCTCCAACAAACACAATCATTCTCCAACAAACACAATCATTCTCCAACAAACACAATCATTCTCCAACAAACACAATCATTCTCCAACAAACACAATCTTTCTCCAACAAACACAATCATTCTCCAACAAACACAATCTTTCTCCAACAAACACAATCATTCTCCAACAAACACAATCATTCTCCAACAAACACAATCATTCTCCAACAAACACAATTATTCTCCAACAAACACAATCTTTCTCCAACAAACACAATCATTCTCCAACAAACACAATCTTTCTCCAACAAACACAATCATTCTCCAACAAACACAATCATTCTCCAACAAACACAATCTTTCTCCGACAAACACAATCATTCTCCAACAAACACAATCATTCTCCAACAAACACAATCTTTCTCCAACAAACACAATCTTTCTCCAACAAACACAATCTTTCTCCATCAAACACAATCTTTCTCCAACAAACACAATAATTCTCCAACAAACACAATATTTCTCCAACACAATCATTCTCCAACAAACACAATCATTCTCCAACAAACACAATCTCTCTCCAACAAACACAATCATTCTCCAACAAACGCCTCCATTCTCCAACAAACACAATCATTCTCCAACAAACACAATCTTTCTCCAACAAACACAATCTTTCTCCAACAAACACAATCATTCTCCAACAAACGCCTCCATTCTCCAACAACGCCATCATTTTCTAACAAACACAATCATTCTCCAACAAACACAATCTTTCTCCAACAAACACAATCTTTCTCCATCAAACACAATCTTTCTCCAACAAACACAATCATTCTCCAACAAACACAATCTTTCTCCAACAAACACAATCATTCTCCAACAAACACAATCATTCTCCAACAAACACAATCTCTCTCCAACAAACACAATCATTCTCCAACAAACGCCTCCATTCTCCAACAAACACAATTATTCTCCAACAAACACAATCATTCTCCAACAAACACAATCTTTCTCCAACAAACACAATCTTTCTCCAACAAACACAATCATTCTCCAACAAACGCCTCCATTCTCCAACAACGCCATCATTTTCTAACAAACACAATCATTCTCCAACAAACACAATCTTTCTCCAATAAACCCCAAAGCTCTTCAACAAGCACCATCATTCTCACTCCCAGTTAAGCACCAACACAATCAATCAAAGGCTGTCATTCTTTACAAAACACTACTACAACTACTACTACTTCTTAATCATCACCAAACCCCGCCAACAAACACCATCACTCTTCCCAAATGCCAGCAGTCTCCACCGAACACCATCAATATTCATCAAACACTATCATTCCCTAATAAACATCCACATTCTCCGAAAAATGCCATAATTCGCCAACAAACACAATCCTTTAATTAAGCAGCAACATTATCCATCAAATGCTTTCATTCCCTACAGAACACTGTCATTCTTAATCTCCACCGAATTTCATTTTTCCACAAATAATATTATTCTCCAACAAACAGCATCAATATTTTTCAAACTATCATTCCCTAATAAACATCATCATTCTCCATAAAACTCTGACATTTTCCAACAAGTATGATAATTTTTGAAACAACATTCTGAACACAATCATTCTCCAATAAATTTCATTATTCCCCACTGAACACTATCAATATCCATCAAACACTATCATTCTCTAATAAATATCATTATTCACCAACAAACGCCTCCATTCTCCAACAACGCCATCATTTTCTAACAAGCACAATCATCCTCCAAGAAACGCCAGCACTTTCCATCAAACACCAACATTTTCCACAACAAACAGCATATTTCTCCAACAAATATCTTCACACTCAGCCAAACACCATCACCATTTAGCTTCGTAATGTTTAGTAAAAGTAGCAGTAAATAATCCAGATATGTGAAATTATTTAATATTTCCTAAACAGTTCTTGGCTTGGATGTGAAACATTGACATAATCTGGAGGTTCATTTGAACCATCTACTGAAAGATTCTTTAGAGAACTGTTTCTCTACAGTGCTGCTCCAGACAATCCTTTTTAGCACTTTCATTTTAAAGAGTACAGAAGAGAGCCATGGGCAACACAGGGGGAGAGTGAGAAACTGTTAAAAGAGTGGAGAAAGAGAGAGACTGTGTATGTGTATGTAGCTGCATAGCATAAGACCAAAGCTGCATTGCTGGCTCTTGGCCACTGTTCCCCTTCGTCCTGGGATAAGAAAGTCGCAAGCCAAGCTATAAATAGCCCCACCTCACTCTGAACTGCTCATTAAGCAAGAAAAAGAATGGCACTCACACACAAGCACACATATACACACCGTGGCACACACAATCACACTCTAGACTGGAAAAGACAGCAAAGTCCAGTTTGTACCATAACGCAGCCCAAGTGAAGTAATGAAGTCAATTAATAAGAAAGGCAAGGAAAACATTTGAAAATCTAAAGTGCTACAGCATTAAGTATTTAACAGTGAAGAGACCAGACTTACTCAACATAGTAGCTGCCGTAAACAGGGTCATCGATTTTCTCCCAGCCATAGGGAAGCTCTGAAAAACACACAGCATAACAAAACATACATTATTCATTACGTCGATAAAGGAATACATTGGAGAACAGGCCCACAGACATTCATTATGTCACTGAGTGACATAAATGGACACATATGACTGTACCACAGACAGTGGACTGGGTTACTCAGCCTATGGCACATAATCAAAGAAATAAATATGGAAGGAAAGAGAAAAAAAGCAAAGCACTTGGATGATCATAAGGGTTATTCTTTAAAATGTGATGAAATATGCCTCACATTTAATAAAGTGAGGATGGTTTAAGTGCCTATTCACTTTTCAAACATGCTCCTGTTAACAGTTCTACTTCATAAGTAGTTACACGATTCATATGTTGAAATTGTGTGCCTATAATTAGGCCAAATGAACAAGAAAGGTTTTCTGATGCAGGCTATCACTTAGCAACAGTAATTGTGGTCAGCAGATCAGCATCTGAAATGAATCTTCATGGTAATTTTTTCTTATATATGTGTTACATTCGATAATTCACCTTAAGGACCATAGATACAGTACTAAAGACAGTTTAAACATCTTTAACAGTAAATCACAGTCACAAAAAGAACAGTCAACTTCGGTAGGAACCCTTACCTTACTCTATTTCCACTCAGTAGCCACTTTATTAGAAACAACTACCTTGTTCTTCCACTCACTGGCCACTTTATTAGAAACACTTACATTTAATCTCCATTTACAGGATACTTTATTAGAAACATCTACCTTGTTCTTTCACTCACTGCCCACTTTTTTAAAAACACCTACCTTGTATTTCCACACACTGGCCACTTTATTAGAAACACCTTCCTTGTTCTTCCACTCACTGGCTACTTTATTAGAAACACTTGCATTTAACCTCCACTCTAAAACTCTAGAAACACCTATTATTTTACTTACATGAACTGGTCATTTTATCAGAAACACCTACCCTGTACCCTGTAACTGTACTCACTGGCCACTTTATGAGCTCTATCTTAAAGGTCCACACACACTATAAGTGAACAGTAACAGAATGTAGCACAGTGTATCCACACCATTTATCACTGGACAGTTTCTGGTATGGTGGCCAACAAGTGCATATTCTATATTGGAAATCAAGCTTGTGGTTAAAGGAAAAAAAAACTGATCATATATTCATTTCATCAATTGCGCAGTTTCTCAAAGACTGACAGCTTGTTTGCAATCAAAGGAACCTGATTTTCTCACCTCATTTGACACTGAGTCATACATACACACACGCACACACACACACACACACACACACACACACACACACACACACACACACACACACACACACACACAAAGTGCTATCATGTACTAATGTGTAATGAGGCAGGAGATAAAACGAATGACTTTAATGATGGCAGTGTGTTAATACCTGACTACAAGGTCAGAGGGGACAAGAAAGAAAAAGAGAGATGAAGTCAAAGAAAAAAGAGAGAATGTAGTGTGAGTAAGAGAGGGAGAGAGAAAGTGAGAGAGAGAAAAAACAGTCATAGTGACAATGATAGAGATATAGAGAGGAGAGACAGATTCAAAGTGAAAATTAGAAGTAATTCAGTAAATACGATACAATCAATAATTCAGCATTTACTAGAAATTATTAAGTAATTACTATGAATTACTCAGTATCGACTATGAATTACACAACATGTGCTAGAAATGACTAAGTAACTGCTATGAATTACTCAGTATCTACTATGAATTATTTATACAGACAATGAAATATTTAGGATGTGGTATGAATTCCTAAGTAACTACTATAGATAATTCTCTACCTAATACAAATTCTTCAGTATAACTATATATTTCTTAGTATACACCATAAATCATTTAGTACCCACTATGATTAAGCAAGTATATACTTTGAATTAATCAGTATACTTCATGATTTTGCTCAGTATCTCCTATGATTTACTAACTACTATGAATTATTCAGTATCTACTATAACTTATTAAGTAACTACTATGAATTATTCAGTATCTACTATAACTTATTAAGTAACTACTACGGATTATTCAGTATCTACTATGACTTAAGTAACTACTATGAATTATTCAGTATCTACTATAACTTATTAAGTAACTACTATAAATTATTCAGTATCTACTATAACTTATTAAGTAACTACAACGAATTATTCAGTATCTACTATAACTTATTAAGTAACTAATATGAATTATTCAGTATCTACTATAACTTATTAAGTAACTACTACAAATTATTCAGTATCTACTATGACTAGTAACTACTACAAATTATTCAGTATCTACTATGACTTAAGTAACTACTATGAATTATTCAGTATCTACTATAACATATTAAGTAACTACTATGAATTATTCAGTATCTACTATAACTTATTAAGTAACTACTATGAATTATTCAGTATCTACTATAACTTATTAAGTAACTACTATGAATTATTCAGTATCTACTATAACATATTTAGTAACTACTATGAATTATTCAGTATCTACTATAACTTATTAAGTAACTACTATGAATTATTCAGTATCTACTATAACATATTAAGTAACTACTATGAATTATTCAGTATCTACTATAACTTATTAAGTAACTACTATGAATTATTCAGTATCTACTATAACTTATTAAGTAACTACTATGAATTATTCAGTATCTACTATAACTTATTAAGTAACTACTATGAATTATTCAGTATCTACTATAACATATTTAGTAACTACTATGAATTATTCAGTATCTACTATAACTTATTAAGTAACTACTATGAATTATTCAGTATCTACTATGACTTACATGAGGAATTGAAGTGCAGATGCAGAAATGGTTCCCCATTGCTTTAAAAAGTTGAAATAAACCCCAAAAATCCCTTTATTATTATTTTTATGTGTCCACCAGGGGGCTTCACCACTATTTTATTTCTCCCTCACTCTCTCTATCTCGCTCTGTCTTTATACTTCTACTCACTGTCATAAATTTTCTTTCAATATCACCTTATCACTCGTTTCTCTCATTTTCATAAGAATTTTTCTCTTTTCTCTCTTTCAACCTGTCTATCTCTGTCTTTCTCTCTCACTCTTTCTCTTGGCCATCCACTCTCCATCTCACAGTAGTCAGAGCGAGTGAAACACTAATATGCACTCGTTCTGAGGAGAGTTTATAAAGTGCAGTTTCATGCTCAAATCAAATTTTCATCCTTTTCTTGTTCATAGAACTATTTCTGGACAGTTCAGAGAGGGGCTTAAACCTCAGAGCTGAGATTCAACAGAGCAGAAAATACTACTAATAATATTATAACACTCTTTATTTAAAGAGCACTTTTCATACCGGTGGCAGCTGAAAGTCCTGTACTGATGGGTGTTTAAAGGTAATAGAAGAGTATTAACTTACTACTGTACAGACAGTGACACGGATCAAACTGAAAATGATTAACACCAAAAGAGAAGTAGAATTTTAATTAAATGCTAATTTAAAGGTGATTTTAAGTGTTTCACAAAAGCGAGCACTGAGCCTGACTATCTGAATAAACGCTGAATTGAGTTCCACAGTTTAGAATCATAATAACTGAGAGAGTCTCTCCACATTTTCTGTGTTTTATGGAAGATTCTTGCAGACAGCCAGTATCTGCAGATCCAAGATAATGTGTGGGAACATAGACAGACATTAGATAAGCAGGTGTGTTAACTATATTTAGAACTTTGAGACTCATAGCAGAACTTTAGCATATATCCTAAAAAATGCTGATAGCCAGTGGAGATCTTTTAATGATTGTATTTTCCATGCGGCTGTGTTTTGTATGAGTTGTAAAGGATTTCTTATGAGTTTGTTGAGGTTTTCTTAGGAGCCCCAGCAAGAAGAACATTACAGTGATCAACTCTGCTCATAACAGGTTTCTCTGTGTCACTCAGAGATAGAAATGGCTGGACTTTAATGATATTTCTTAAATGATAAAAAGCTGCTTAGAGTTTACATG